>OZ038488.1:93112231-93127231 GCA_964036315.1 Acanthosepion esculentum | reverse complement strand
TCCTTTTCTCTATAGCCAATCAGCAAATAATCACTTACTCAACATGTCTTGCCAGAGCCACTGCTCTTCCCAGTTCGGTGAAGTGCCTATCATGTGATGCTGCCTGTGGTGCTGCTGCTACCACACTTAACTCCCTGTAGTATATATATATATATATATATATATATATATATAATATTTTTTCCCCTTCATAAGATAAATTATCTTTCTTTCTACAAGTATGTATATGTGGATGTGTCTTGATTTTATTTATGAAAAGTAATAGACTGAGAATAAGTAAACATATTGAGAAATGAATAGTTAGTACATTTGTTAAGGGAAATAGAGAAAATGTGCCAGAAAAAAATTGCTTTTCTTTTGGGAATACTATTATTACATTACAACTTGGTTGTTTCAACAACGTTCAGCTGTACATTTGCTGAATGAATCATCAAAATAATTCTTTTTCTATAACATCTTTTCATTAAAGCAAAAATAACTCATTTGTATAAGTGTTTACTATATATATATATATATATATATATATATATAAAATTCTTTTGGGTCCATATTCATTTTCTATGCTTTCAGGAACATGTAGAGCACAGTAGAAGAGTGCTAACAAAAGAAAAAAGGCCTTAGTTTTGTTAATATAAATACCTGAAGAAATCTTTTTGTTAGCACATTTGTTATGCTCCATGTTTACTGATAAAATCAAATTGGAATGTTTGTCTTGTTGCAAAAAAAATGTCCTGATTGAATATTTGTTTCTCATTATGGTTTTCTTATTCTTTCTTGTACAAATTTAAGATTTATTTTTTTATTAGATTTTTGTTTGGCTTCATTATTATTAAATATAAATTACTTCTGAATTTCATTTCTGTATTTCTACCCCCCCACCCAATTATTTTGGCATGCTAGTGCCTTAGTGCCAAATGCCTGTCACCACCTGCTGTTTTCTGGTCTCCAATAATGATTAGAAAGACAGTGGCACTGTAGAAGTTTCATTCTTCTTAGCTCTTTCTTTTTCATATCAGCTGCTGCTGTTTTACGGCCCACCTGCAGAATGACAAGGATTCACACTTGTGGCTTAAGAACCATATGAACTTTGCATTTTGCCTTTTGAATGTAAATGATAAAAAAAATATGCGCAGTTGTTATATTGAGCTGGTAGCTCAATATAGCATATATTTGGAAGGTGTAAAATCTATGGTTCAAAAGCTGGTGCCAGTTGGGCAAAGCCTGCTCATTTTAATTTGCTTAGGTCAAGAAAACTAAACTTCCAACTTGTCCCTTTTCCTAGTGTCCAGTTTTGTATAATAAAGTTTGTAATACTAAGACTGCATTCAAATCTTAATAACTCTACTTTATCCTAACCTAAACCACCCACACAGAAATATTGGCTCAACAGACTGCCATTGGCTATGACACTAGATTTGCCAATGTTTTATTCTTATAACTGTTCCTTTAAAGTTTTTTCGAGGTACTCTTTATCACTTTTTTGCCTTTTTGTTATTTTCTGTCAGGTGTTGCAAATCTGCATTTGTAATAATGCAGTTTTAAAAAAAGAGTTTCCCTCCAAAATCTTAACCTCTGTTGTGATGATGAGGGGTTGGGGGTGGCCATGTTTATCTAAGAATAAGGCATTTGAGTGTGAGGTCGTTCCTAGGTTGTGCATTGTATGCATTACTGGCCATGGCCCTGATTACTGAGAAATTTGATGAAAGTCATCTGCTTCTGGTATTGATTTGACTAAAGTCTTTCACTAGTAAAAGATTATAAAATAAATTGTTGGAGTGGAAAATTGTCCAGCATTCCTAAATATTTAATTCCTGTTTTATTCTTACCTTTCTGGGTTATTTTGTTTCTTTATCATTGCTGCTTGACTTGTCGCTAAGAAGATACTACTGCTTGATACTGGTCCTTGTACCATACCCCACTATTTTACTGGTCTTCATAACTTTCCATTGCTTGGCTACTGATGGTTGATGATAAAGTAAGTAATATTTCTATACTTTTATGAGGCTGGAATCTGTTTATGACAAAAAAGTTTTTCTATGGCTCCTTGCTGATTTAAAATATAAAAGAGTATCCTGACAGCTTCATTTATCTTTCTCTGATATTAAAAGAAAAAAAAATTCTTATTGCAGAAAGCCAATCACTCATTTTAAAAACACTTTTGAAAAGGTTTTTGTCCAAAAACAAATAAAATATGGAAAAGAATATTAAAGAAAAAAAAAGTAAGTCCTTATTTTGTCTGATATTTTTTCCAATCTCTCTCTCTCAATTAATGAATTTTATTTTTTAATGTGATCAGTGAGAGAGTTGTATACATTTGCATACACATGCAAAATAGAGAATGCATAGATTTCTTGCAGAATGCTTAATATGTAATTTTGTCAATCTCTGGAACTTTTCTAATCTTATCCTGTAAAGAGGAGTTATCTCTTCTTTATGACACAGGAAAGACGTGCCATAACAATGGGGCCTATGCAAAATAACCAAATAGATTTTTCTTATTCTTATCCCTTCATATTCAAGTTGGTTTCCAAGTTAATAACCTTTATGACTATGAATTCATTTCTTGATATGGCTTCTGATTATTCTTTTATCATCTTAATTGGACACAGCCAGTTTTTAAATAGCACTAAATTGTTTAAAATCTAGAGCTTTTTAAATGATGTGTGGAATTGTCCAATTTGACCAACACTAAAACTTTATCCACATCTTTGCTTAAGTGAGGAAAATTTAGATTAAATATTATCTCTATTATAAGCCACATATGCAAATAAGGATGGTCTTATAACAATATTTGGAGTAACCTCAGATTTTATGAGTTTTTTTAAAATTCTCCTTACAATTTAGTAAATGAAAATATTACTAAATGAATAAAATGTAATAAATGTATAATTTTTAATTGTAAAAATTGACTTGTTGATGCCATTAATCAGCAATATCACAGTTCTTTTGCTATCAACACCAATATTATTAATTAAAATTTAATATCTTCTTTCAACTTCCATTATATAAAAAACAAAAATGTAGTCAGGTTTTTGTCTTCATTTACATATAATTTTAAACTTTAGTGTCAATGGCAAAGGTTATTAATTAGCTATGCTAAAATGTGCTAAGATTTCAGTAGGAATATTTTGTGACTGTCTTTGAGTTAGTGACATTTCTTTGCTATATTTTTAGTTAGGGAAAAATTAATTTGAAACCTTGTAGCCAGGTTGAACCATGTAAATTCTGTAACTGATAGGCCATAAATACTCAAATTTTGGACAATATGAATTTCAAAGGTTTTTTTTATTTATTTCCTCTTAATTTCTTAATAGGAATATAATTTCTTTAGTTCAACTAATACATGCATAAAAAAGTAAATTTTTGTGATTTTAATTATGTTAATGTATTTCCATACTCTTGTTGAACTACTGTTGGCTTATGTTTGAGTTTGGCAACAGACATCTAGACTTTGAGCAAGTTTGATTTTCCATGACTACAATGATAATCAGTTCATTTGTGTATTTGTAAAATGCACAAAAATCAGATGATATAATATTCTATTCTTCCTCACTAACAGAATCAATCATTTCCATTCCTTACACAAATGGCAAAAAAGAATTAGTATTTAAGTGAGTGTATATATATATATATATATATATATATATATATATATATATTAATATCACTTTAAACAATATTTTTAGTGGATACTTGTAGTTTAATAGACACTGCATTTATTTATTATACAGTATATTTATTTATTTTTGTCTACCGGCCTGAATGTTTGTGAAATCTTATTAAAGAAAAAGAATCCTGCCAGTGAGCATACTCACATTTTTCTTTAGTAAGATTTCTCGAATATTCAGGTTGGTAGACAAAAATAAATAAATATACTGTTTAAAAAAATAAACGGAGCTTCTACTCAAATATGAGTATCCACTAAAATTAATATTTAAAGTGATAAAATCTGCTGAGACATTTTTTTTCTCTTTTTAAGCATTGAAACCTAACTGGACTCAATGAGAGCCTAAAAAACAATTTATTTTCCTACTATGAATTCTTAACTCCCACCTGGTATTTTAGCTTTAAATGTCACTCAACAAATGGCAAACACAACATAAGATAGAAAAAAATACTTAAATATAAATCTTAAACTGTTAAATATGTATAGGGAAAAATCCTGAAAGGAACATGGCTGATGTCAGTGTAACTCTTTTCCTTTTAAATATTAAAAATGTCACCACAAACACTGTGTAAATCATAAGTATTGGTAATATTTTTTAAAAGTCTGGATAGGTGTTAAAAGAAATGTTGACAACATTTGGTAATGTTTATCTCTCCCTCCTCCCCTTTTCATCATCTTGCTCACTTCTGATTAATGGACATCTGTGAGGTACTGTCCTAAGTAGCCCTGTGGCATGGGTTTAAATAAAGTATCAATTAAGTATGGAAAATATGTAATTTTAAATAAAATATGATAAAGCATGGTGTTATAGCTTCAGGATACAATTTAATTTTGCAGTGGTTAAATGTTATTTCTGCAGTTTTTTTGTTTTTTTTTTCAAGTAGAACAAAGTCCCTACATCAGTTGAGGGATAATGGAAATAATACACAAAGTACAGTGACTGTAGTGTGCCTCTCTTTAGACACTCCTTTTCATTAAAATATTTAATTTATACTTGTTATAATCTTTAACTTTCTATTCATCACTGAGTATGTTCCCCACAATATTCCTGCTGTCCAGTGATTGGTTACTTCCACAAACAGGATATCAACTGCTATCTTGAGCCTTAAAAAGTCAAAAGATTAAGAAATAACTTGCATTTTTTTCTCTCCTCCCAAGAGCTATTTTTGAAATATTTTGATTATCCCTATAATATTTCAATTGATTATTTTGCTACTTACCTACTCACATTAAACATTCACCTACATTCTTTTACTTTTCAAAAACATATACAGAAGACCATTTTTTTTTTTTTTTTTAAATTTTGTGCATGTGTGTGTGGTACTTAATTCCCACCCCTGAAGAATTAGAGGTTAAATGTTTGAAGGCCAGTGCTGTTGGATACTTGCAAACATTTGTCTCTAGCAAAAAGTGCAGGGCTGCTGAAACAAACTACTCTTAAAAGGCCAATATTTTGGACATATTTTATTCCTATTATTCATGGTATCAGGTTGACATGATTATATATAAATGAGAGAACGCTTTCTTTTTAATAGTGACAAAATTGTTGATGTTTCTGGCTGCCCTGGGCTGGAGACTATTAAGCCGATTCTCTGGTGAGTTCCTCTTTGATAATTCTATAATATAGAGAGAGCCTATAACAATGAAAAATCTGTTATGGATAACATCAAATGAAGTATCTTTGTTTATGTGATACATTGCTGCTTTAATGAAATCTATTACTTACATTGGACTAAGTCTTTACGTAATTTTTCTAAGAAAAACAAAATAAAGACTTCTTTCTTTGTATAAGAGCCTATAAATGTATAAACTACACACTAATATATTAAAGTCTTTCCTATTACCTACCATTTCTTGTACCTGCCTGCCATACTGCATACATACCACTGCCACTATCTTGTAGATCAGTCACAAAGCAAATCCCATCTTCTGTGAAACAATGTGGGCTAGAAGCTATCTCCATGAAGAAATTGTCATTATCTTACCTGTGTTTATGCATGTGTGTCTGTGGCTTTTGCTGTCCTTTGTGTCAGATATTCCCCCACCGTGTGCCCTCTTTTACCCCCTCCGACTGCATGGTATGTGCCTGCTGACACTGCACTGCTGGGGGTGGTGTGCACAAAAGTTAATGATTAAAGTAAATAAATCCAATGAATTATTAGTTGAATGCTAAGTCTATTCTGGGGTAGTTAGAGCCACCATCATTTTAAAAAAAAAATACTGACTGCCAGCACTGATGGTACGGCTAGCAAAAAATAAATATATAAATGTTTTTTTGGGTATAAAATTAAAAAACAAAAAAAAAAACAAACACAGAAACAAAAAGAAAGCCTTTGTCTTTTTTTCTTTATTAAAAAAAATGAAAACAAAAAAAAAAAAACTTGTTTTTTCCATATTGGCTTTGTGCTTCCCCAGAATAAACTAATGAATGAATAAGTATATATGAGTGTGTGTATACATGTGCATCTGTATGCTTGTGTGCATATTAAATTCTGAATACTTGAATGATAATTATGATTAATACACACTGGTCAGCAACAATCCAATGACATTTCACTCTCTGTCTTTTAGCCTCTCCCAATCTCCCCATCCACCTTTGACCTTAATAAATTCTCTGCAGGGAGTTTCCACTGTAATCCACACTCTTATCATTCAAGCCCATGTGCTTATACACATCTGGATGTGTATATAGGAAAAATGAATTATATTTATATCAAACCAAAATACTAAGATTTGAAGAGAAAACAAAAACAGAAAATAAGGAATAAAAAAAAATGCTTTGTTGTATATAGCCAGTGATCTTCTGCTACTCGGATCTGTTACATGTTCTGAATATGAACCATGAAGTTTAACCCTTTTTCTGCCTTCTTCCTTTTAATTTTTTAAAAATCTTATGTCATGTCTTTCTCGGAACAATCTAACTTTCACCTTCAACCCTCTCTCTTTTTACTATTCATTTGCAAAAGGGGTGGGGGTAACAGCTCATTTAATAAAGACATTCTTTAATTGAGGTTTGGAGCTGACATCTAGACTATGGGAAAGTACTTTATTTTTTTTGTATGTTTTGCCAAATTATTCAAGCAGTATAAATCTATCCCTTCTCATGTAAAGTGGAGGACATAGCTCATATTGTTTTAACCAGGTTTGAGCTTAGAAACTGGTATTTAAACCTTTTGTAAGTCTTTCACACTTTTTTATGTTCACCTTGGTCAGTAAAAATCAATGGTATGTGTGTGTGTGTGCTTCTGCATTTTGTTTGTCAAAGAGTGGATGATATAGCTTACCTGGTAAAACAAGATTTTTTTTTTTTAAATAGAGATTTCAAGTCTAGGAGCTGGTGTCTCAAGATTCTGCCAGTATTTTTACATCTGATGCTCACTGCAGTCAGTAATTTATGTGCTTGTAAAATCTAGCATATTATAGTACCTTAAATATCTACTCTATATAAAACCTAGAAGATGAGCAACATGGGTTATGATAAAGATGTCAGTTCTTTAACTTGTTTGTCACTTGGAGGCTGACATCTAAACCTTGAAGTTATTTATTTATTTATTGTATCATTATTATTAGTGAAAACTGCAATATAGTCTGTTAGAAATGTATCAAAAGAAAGAAATGGGTGGGTGTTGTGGCTGATCAGGTTATTTTTTTTTTTAATATCAAGTTTATGCCTAATAGCTGGCATTTAGACTTTGGACAAGTCTTTCACACCCCCATGCTCACTGCGGTTCGTAAATAGACCCACGCAGTATAAAGTCTCCTTTTCTTTTGCAAATAAATTCCTGCCCTTCTCTTCTCATGTTTTCCTTCTCCTCTCTTTTCAATCTTATTTTCTTTTCCTGTCTGCATCCTGTATCAATGTGCTGCTTTGTGCTGTGTGCTTGCTGGTGGACATGTCAAGCCAACCAAAATGTTCGCTAGTACCTCCGTCAACCATTATTCCACACTTGTTTCAATGTTGCCAAATATCTGTGATTGCAGCTCATACGATGATTGTAACAACGTACTGAAGATTACTGGCACATTACAGACCAGACCTTTTTTTTTTAATTTTATTTGTCACTAATGTAAAACTTAATAAAGTCTAGGAATTTTGATAATGATCTGCTATTGTTGTTTTTTTTTTTTTTTTTTTTTTTTTTTAAAAGAAAACTTGCGAAAGTTTTTCATTGTTTTTTGTCTCAACCATACTAATTAATAAAAAAAAAATTGATTTTGATAATATTTTCAAGCTCATTCACATTTCATGAAAAAAAAGGTAAAATACAGAAAATTCTTCACCTAAAAACTTTCTGAGATTAAGACAGAGATGGTAATTGGAAAAGAAGGACTATAGATTTGTGTGCTGTTTAATCATTGACAATTGTATGACCAAGTTGGCTAAAGCAACGTCCCTGAAAGACAGGTATACAATGTGAGTTCAAATCTCAAATATTTTATTTTTTCATTTTTCTGTTTAAGAAAAAAATAATTTACTAACCCAAAGAAAAGATGGAATATGACTAATACTGAAAATGTTTCATCCAAAAACAACTTATAGAGGATAGTGTAAATTAACATTAAGATAATTAATTGCAAGATTAACTATTTTCCAATGTTTGGTGCATGTATACTAACTAAAATGGCTTGTAAGAAAAGCAAATGAACCATCATTCCATTAAGTTCTCTATTAAAAGAAGAACAATTCTGCAGGCTACCACACTGCTGTTACTTAATATGGTAAATTAGTTATAAAAGGCAAAGGTTTTAAATAAATATTTAAAGAAATTTGTTACTTTTTACCAGCCAGAGAAACAAAAAAAAAAAAAAACTGACTTAACAATTTTATTCTGTTTGTAACAGGTCAACTTAATTTGTTTGATATAATTCTTTCTGTTCAGTATTTTATAAATTAATATGTAATATAAAAATTGTAATACAAATATTGTCCAGCACGAACTTTGGATAAGTTACCTCCCTTTTTAAATGCCATGGCCCTTCAAAATGCAGGCAATTTATAGATTCCCCAGATTCCTTTTTTTTTCCTTATCTGTGAATTGTGAAAACACCTTGGGAAATGGAATGGTTTCCCATTTCCTTCTCCATGGTTTTAAATTCATTATGGCAGTGAATACAGGAGCATACAACGGCTGAAACATCATGGATATGATAATGAAGTTGAGGACAACAGTTTGAACAATGTAAATAGTTACCAGACCCCCATCTCAGAAATATAGACAGATGTTTGTGTGAGTGTATGCATATTTATCTAGTTATAATTCTTACTACTGGATGAATTATTTTTTTTTTTTTAACAACCAAAATTTACCTTTGGGTGACAACCAGTATGAGAAAAAAAAACAATTCAAAACCACAGAGAAGGCAGTAGGGAACCACTTCATTATCTTTCCCATGAAGTCATGGTAATTTCTAGATTAAAAAAAGAGTGTTGTTTAGAGATAGCCATGATCCTTAAAAAAATCCATCTTTAGCTCAGAAATAGCTAAAATAATAAACCTGGTTGTTGCCATTACAGGTGTTTAAAACTCTTGTTTTTGTCATATACGAAAATCCAACATGGCGCTTGAACAAAATTTCAACACCTGATAGGTTTGCTTTGAGAACTTTGCATTCTATCACAAACTCTTTTCTTGAATCCTTGATGACTTCGCTGTCCGAAAATGACAACATCAAGATAATGGAAACTGACCGTGGAAAACACAATTATGTGCAACAAGTTTTCGATCAATCAGTTACCTTCTAGATGCTTTCAGGCCATATTGGATCCAGATGGCTATTGTTTGCACATGGAATTATTCACTGGTAATTAATCTTCGATTTGGCTGTGAAAAATGTCACTCAGGGGTTAGCATTAAATTTTTTTTTCACTTCAAAACAATTTTTTTTCAAACTTCAATCCTTTCTCTTTAAGTTGGTGTGAACATCATTGAATAAAAGGAATCGCTATATGATCCAATGATGGGAAATATGAAAGACATGCAGTGAAAAAAAACAATGTCGGCTGCTAAGCGTTGTTATCACCTGGGTCACGAGGTGTTAAAAAACAAAACACATGAAGCCTCAAACATAGGTTTGAAAAAAAAAACCCCATATCAAGCCCTTTTTACCAATGTTCCCCTCTTCTTTGTCACTATTTGCTCTTATCTTGTAAGTGGTGGGATTTATTACAAGCTGATTGACAGCTTGTTCTAACATTTATTGCTGGCCTTTGACCCACACATGTCAGTCTATTTGGCTTAATTCTCCTTATCACTGCTATTTTTTAAAAAAAAAACAAACAAAAAAACTCCTGTTTTCCAGTAGTCAGAAATTGTGGATGAATCTTTTGTCTTTTACTAAAGATTTCGGTGGCCAGGTATCAATTTTTTTAACCCCTGGCGACCATGTAATTGAAAATTACCAATGGACTTTGTTGCATTTTGACCCCCTAGGAATGTTGTTTTCCTTCAAACTCTCAATTTTATGCCTGAAATAGTTTGATTATGAGTTAGGCTTTCTGATCTCCCCACCCAAAAATGATTATTTTCCCATTATTTGGGAAAATTTTTGTTTAGAACTAGAAAAAATGCAAAAATTTAACTATTTTTTCACATTTTACCTCCTGAAAAAAAAAAAAGTTGAGTTATTTCCACCAGCCAATCTTACATTTAATTGAAAGAACATATTGTTTGCTTTCAGAAAATACTGTGTTTCATGGGGTTCAGATCAAAAGTTTCCTTGATATTTTGTTCAGATGATGACAAAAGTCATTTTTTTTTTTAACCTTGTTTTATCCCTATAAAAGTATAAGAAATCCATTATTTTTTTTTTTATTTTTCGTTTTGTTTTTTTTCAGAGAAAATGACTTTTGGCATTTTTGTGATGATTTTTAGTTGGGATAGAAAATTTTTACCATAGCAAACCTGAAGACTTTATTTAAGTTTAGTGGGGCTATAAGAACCCTCAAACAGCTGTGCCATTGATTTCACAAAATTGATGCTGCCAGGTTAAGAAGTCCAGGACACTCATTCTGGCTCTAAAATAAAACGGTGCCAAATATTAGTTCAATTTAAAGAAAAAAAAATAAAGATTGTTTCATAAGTGAGTTAAGTCATGATATCTTATAAATAAAGTTTATATATAAGCCTTTATTTGGGACAATGCACATAACCTACAAATCATTAATTAGCTGACAAATATTTAGCAAGACCAATTTACAATATCCTAATTATGCTGACAGTAACAAATATAGCACAAGATATAACTAATTTAGGCAAAGCTTGACCATCTTGTATTTTTATTGAGTTTTGTTATGGTTTTTATATTTGTGCTATGATGTCAGTTACAGAAATTTGTCAGGTACATGATCAGTAGGAGTCACACATTCCTACTGATATTTATCTATTTATTTATTTTTTTAAATCTGAAAACTTGATTTTTTTTCTTGCAAAAACTATACATTTAGACTTGTTCCTTGTTTTTTAAATTACATTTTGCGGTGCCACTTTTTTCTTTTAAATTTATAGAATTTCTATATTCTAATTAAAAGTATTTCTCTGATTTCTGTCTGAAGTGCTTTATTGATCTTAGTATTTTGCAAATTAATTTTATATTTTTCAAACAACAACAAAAAAAATTTGTCAATGAAAATCCTACCTCCTTACAAAGGTCAGCACAAATATTCTCTTGTTAATTTTACATATCTTTAACATTTTTCAGACTATTGTCCTCATCTTTATTGCCATATTCATTATGTTTCGGCCATTGTATGCTCTGGCCTGCTTCAGGTGACTACATTTTCAAACTGAACCCTTTATTTCATCCAGTGGATGTCTGAGTTATTGGATTGCCTCTTCTGGATGTCTCAGTTATCTCCCTTTAACTCAACTTGTTCACTACTGCAGTAACCAGGTCTTGAAATCACAACTGTTTGGGTCAAGTCTGGAGCCAAGCAAGGCTTTTATCATTGGACCATGTGTCTTTGAGGACATCAGTGTATGAATTTTTGGGACTATGCTTGGCTGGCTTAGGAAATGTCTGTGGCCTAGCATATGTGCCGATTCCTCAAGTTTGTGTATTTTCCAGTTAAGTTCTCTGTCTATTATTTCAACCTCTACCCACCAGGTTGGTGATCTCCCTTTTCCCTCCACATGTGATCAGCTACATCTGATTTTTCTATTTCTGCTTGTGTTACAGCCTTATGATGTTCTTGTAGTCTTACCTTAAGAGGGCAGCCTGTTTCTCCTTTATATTTCTTACCACAGCTGCATGGGAGGGCATACACACAATCCTTAGTCATGTTCTTCTCTATTGGATAGGTCCGTTGGGGGGGGGTATTACTCGGAAGAGATGTCTGCGAAGGGTCAAACCACTTTTGAAGGCCCTGATGTTATATGGATCACAGATCTTTTGTATTTTTTCTGATAATCCCATTACATAGGGTAGGTAGACCGAGGCTGTTTTCTGAGTTGTACCCTTCTATTCTTGCTTGTTGGAGCTGCTGCCATGTACCCAGTGTAGTTACGTTGTAGAGTACTGCTTATACTGATCATCTCTTGTTCATATGTCTCTGGGTTGCCACTTATGACTTTTGCTCGATGTTGTAAGCAGCAGATGATCCCTTTCTTTACACTGTATGTGTTGTGGGAGTTGAGGTTGAGGTATTGTCCAGTGAATTTTGGTTTGCTGTATATGGATGTCTTGAACCCATACTCTGTTCAAGATATTAACAAATCCAGGAATGCAAGTTTGTTATTGTTTTCTCTATGATCTTATTTTCACATGGTCCAGTAGTAGCTGGAAATGAATACAGTATGGGAACCAGTATAACAACAAAATTGAATTATGAGCTCTGGTTCCAAAAAAAAAAAAAAATGAAAAATTGTTACAGTGACATTATGTTTATAAGTCCCAAAAATTCATACACTGATGCCCTCAAAGGACACATGGCTCAGTGGATAAAAGTGTTGGTTGGATCTTGACCCAAAGAGTTATGAGTTCAATACCTGGCTACTGCAGTTTTGAACAAAAATTTGGAGAGTTGAGTTAAAGGGAGATAACTGAGACAGGAAGAGAAATGGCACAAAGAGCTAGAACAATCTACCCTGGCAGACAAAATAAAGGGTTCAGTTTGAAATTCCAATCACCTGAAGAAGACCAAAATGTGAATATGGCAATAAAGATTTGAACAGTCCAAACAATGTTAATAATTACAATACCTCATCTCGGAAATTACATTATTTACATTAGGACTATTCTCTTCATCTTTGTTATTATCAGGTCCTTGTCAGTTCAGGGAATTTCAAACTGAACTCTTTATTTAATCTACAGATCATGTCTAAGGATATTTTGTCTTTGTTATTATTTAGTAATGCTTGCCCTCTTTCCACTGAATCTAAGTTTGCACTTCCTAGATTGAACTCTTGCTTTAATTCACTAGGCTATTGTTCTGTTTATGACTGTTTTCATGGGACAAATTACAGGTGGTTGGACACAGATTATTTATTTGAAAATGCTATTTCCTTTCAGGATGTAAATGATCATGGATCTCCACGGCTTTCTTTTCTTTATTATCTGTGTAATGTCTTCTTGGATTAAGATATGGGAGTGTTTTCCCATTGTCTTCAGTTCATATAGATAGATACATTAAATTGTGTGTACAAGTTTATTTTAAATCTCAGTTTTTAAGAATTCAGGTGAACCATCTGACCCTTCCAACTATTGACCTATTAGCATTCTACGTCTTTGATTAGGGCCTCTGGTACTTTCTCAATGCTGAATTGGTTAAGAGTTCGCATTTCAGGGCCTCCTTTCAGACAAACAATATGGCTTTCTTTTCTTTAGGTCCACTGCTGATATACTGACAAAATTCTGGGAAGAGAAGATAAGATTGAAGCTCAGTCTGTTACTTTGGACATCTTGAAAAGGTTTGGCATGCAGTTCTTCACAAATTGAAAAGTTATGGTGTTTCCAGCAAAATTTTCAATCAGCTCTAGTCTTCTTTATCAAATTGTAAAATGAGAGTTGTCCTGAATGGCCACTCTACTAGATTCTTTTGCACTAATGCAGGTGTCCTCCAGGGCTTGGCTCTATCGTTGGTCCTACTTTGTTTTAAATTTTCATTAGCATCATTCCCAATGGCATCAGCTTTCAAATTGGTATCTATTCTGATGACACAACCATTTACTCCCATCTTGATGTTAATTAAGTCTGATAAAGTCAAATTGGCAGCTGATGTAAAAAAATGACCTTCAGTTTGTTGTTAAATGGGGCAAAAGATGGCTTGTTAATTTTAACACCTCCAAAACTAAACTGTTCTCAATTATCTGAGAGATCCCTTTCTGCCTTCCATCAGCATGGCTGATGCTAACCTCCAGGAGAGTGACTCATTGTGACTACATGGGTTAACGTTCTCAGCTGACATGAAGTGGAGAGACAATATTGAATCCACTCCCAGGTCAGCTGCTAAGAAAATTGCTTTAGTGTATCATGCTACACACTTTTTCTCCCCTAAATCTATCTTGCATATTTCCAAGTCTACCATTTGCCCATGTATAGAATATGGCTGCCACGTATGGTCTGGTGCTCTTGCTATATATCTAGAGATTCTTGATAAAATCCAAAGAAGAATCGGCAACATTATTGTTCTGATCTGGTGTCTCAGTTTCAGTCACTTTCCCACTGCTGTAAAGTTGCCTCCCTGTGCCTTTTCTATAAATACTTTCATGGCAACTGTTTGGAGGAGCTCTTTGCTATGGTACCTAGACTTTATGAATGCAAACACAGTACTAGACTGGTGACGTCTCACAAATTTACAGTTGAGTTGGCTAGATGTAACCATGTGTTCTATGCTAATGGTTTCTTTTCTCACTAGTGAACCTCTCAACTGGTTCCATGCTTTCCAGCCAATTTTATCTGCCAAAATTTAAATGCAATGTCAATCACTTTCTACTGTCCTCCTGATTCTTCTTCTTTTGTTCTTGCTGCTTAGTAAAGTTTCTCCTTTCTAATTCTTACACTCATCCCAGTAACCCATTGTGTCTTAGTGGCTTTACTGACTTGCATGGGGTGAAACCAATTAAAAAGAAAACAATGTTATATAGAAGTGCTTATGTACCTGCAACATTCACTTGTCCTTTCACTCAAAAATAAATGTCTGAAATGAGAGATATGTATTTCTTTGTATAATAATAAAAGTAGGGATAATTAAGCCTTGCTTTGTTGTGATATCTTGTAACTGAGCAGGCTAATGCACACCGTGTTAACTGTGTGTTAGTCACCTTGAATTTCTGAAAATGAATAGTCCTCCTGGCATCTCCCTCCCATGACAACTGCACTACACAGCATGTTAAACA
>OZ038488.1:93086525-93101525 GCA_964036315.1 Acanthosepion esculentum | reverse complement strand
ATTAAACAAATGCGATTAAAAATTATTTACCATACTTTTAGAGGTTACTTTATGTAAAGCTTTTTATTTTTGGCTATCTGTTATTGCTGTATTTGATACAGTTTAAGGTTTCGATTAAAGCAATTTGTGGATACGAAGCATTCATTATTACTTTCTATCTTTTATTTAAGTAGCATTATGAACTGAAAAATTCCAAGGGAGACAAATGCTCTTCGAAAAATATCTAATATAATAAAATAGGAAAGGTTTCGATTTCTATTTACAAAAAAATATATAGATTTCTGTTTAAAATTTAAAACTACGTTTCTATTTGAAAAATTAACATTTCTGTTTAAAATTTTGAATTTGGTTTCTATTCAGTAGCGGAAAACTTCAGAGACTCTTATAATGTTGCTCCATTAACTAATCATTACTACTACAGAGTAAGAAAGCAGGACGCCAACAAATTGCCGCTGGGGTTCAAATATACGAAGGCCAATCTACCTAGCCTGATAAGGGTATACCAAGCACATTCATCACAGCCAATTATGCGCAATATAGTGACAAGTTTTGATAAAAGCAGCGGACCAGCTAATGAAACAAAGACAAAAGAACAAACTTGATACCTGTCGCTGATGTCTCCGCCATTATTCCCGTTCATGAATAGATGCACAATACATCAGCCCCTAGCAATTATGCTCAGTTAGTTATGGTGAGGCAACTGACAAGCCAATTTGGATATTTCTTGTCCATCAAGACAATACATGCACACGTTAACGTCTCCAACCATTTATGATTAGAAAGCAACGAGAGCCATGCTTGGTGTAGCATCAGGGAATTTTATCCCCATCACTGTGATATTAAAATACCGAGTTGACATTCGGTGGGGTAGAAATGTGTATTGATAACAATGATGATTGTGAAAACTTAAATTCAGTAACCTCCATATTAGGAGGGAAATGTCCAATCAAAATATTGAAAATCACGGCATGAATGATATGGTAAAACTATTCTCGTCCGGAAGATGTCCCATTGCACAGCAGGGCGGGCCCGGTCATCATCTTATTTCTTGAGTAGAAAGTAGTCTCAAGAGATGAATAGAATTGTGTTATAGGAGTCACAGGATACAGAATAAAAATGCACACAGGGAAAGGAATGTTCAGTGGAGAAGAGCATAGGCGTTTAGATCAAAAGTGGCTGAATGCTGAATTGCTATGCCTATATATCAGTGAATGCTGGACAATTTCCTTGCAGATCAAGAGGAAACTTCAAGCAGCAGAGATATAGTCCTACAGAAAGATGTTGAATACAATAGACGGAACATGTGATCAACGAGGAAGTTTTAAAGAAACTGGAAACAAAAAGGACACTTGTACTAAGAATGAGAAAGATACATTTTAAATTACTGGGGCTTATAATGAAAAATAGAGGGCTTGGAAATTGGACACTCACAAGACATATTAAAGGCAATAGGAGCAGAAAAAACAGCGTGTGACCTACCTAACGTGCTTCCGTAAATGGATGGCAGAACATGAACTAGGATCCAGGCATTGCTTAGAATTACGAAGAGTAGGTAGTTGTGGAGAACCATTATCACCCAAATGTTGAAAGGACATGGCACATCAAATAAAACCTCTGACACTGGAGAATTTTTAAAAGAAAACTGCACATTATATGGCAGTTATTACGGTCATTTGCAGCTAGTAATTTTTCCTCGCAACTTCCATGTTGTCATTCTTCGATTGTTAAGTAAGCAGTGTGGATCGGAAATAAAAATAAAACCCAAGAAATTCCAAGTCAAGTAATCGAACTTCTGTTTATTCAAACGTTGTTATAGAGATGTACATACACAAATGCAAGTATTCACATTAAAAGAAAATTAAACTCTTTTCACGGTTGTATAGGAGTGTAAGACAATGGCGTGTCTTCTCTTCGGATTTAATCAACCTTTACAGTGAGATAATTCTGAGAGAATTACAAATCGTCCCTGGATTCTTACGAGATCTATTTTAGGATCTCAAAAATTTCCCGTTCCAAACGGTCGCATGACAACCCCACCCTACGTTTTGGACTCTTCTAGAGGCAGAGAGTTTAGCAGTGACAAGGACCAGACACGATATTGAGAAATCCCGAGGCAATATAAAAAGGTAAACTTCACCCACTTAACCGGGCACCATAATCCCCTGCCGAGAAGTAGAGAAATCCCCACAAGTACTTTGTGAGTAATAACCTAGTGTTTTTTTTTGTGATACATGTAATGAATGTGATAAAAGTATTTGGCGTTGTTTCTTCTTGTCACTTAGTACCTTCTTAATTTCTGTTTGGGAACTCCTCAATAGCAGGTAAATATCTAACAACCCAACACAGTGTTGATAGTAGACACAGAAAGGAAACTATAAGAACTCCTACAGAAGGCAGTAAAGGAAAGTAAGAAGAAAGGACTAAACATTGATTGTAAGAAGACAAAATATATAATTGTCAGGAAAAGGAACTGCCCAACATACAGAGTACAAATAGGAGATACCAAAATCAAAAAAGTTCAACAATTTAAATATCTAGGAAGTGTTTTAACAGAGGACAGGAAGTGTGACATTGAAAAATTAAAGTGCCTTGGGATAGCGAAAGATGACTTCCAAAAGCTAAGCAAAGTATTATGAAACAGGAAAATTTCGTTAGAAACATAGAAAGAGTACTGAACTGTTACGTGATAACAGTTCTCTTATATGGCAGTGAATTCTGGACAATCTCCTCAAAGATGAAGAGGAGAATTGAAGCAAAAGAAATTCGGTTCTACTGAAGGATGCTAAGAATACCATGGACTGAACGACGAACTTTTAGAGAAAATGGAAACAAATAGGACAGTTCTACTTAACATCAGGAAGAGATAGTTGAAATTTCTAGGGCACATAATTAAGAGGACTTAGAAAAATTGATATTCACAGGACAGATTGAAGGCAAAGGGAACAGGGGAAAACAATGGATAAACTACCTAGCGAGGTTGTTTAAATGCAACAGGGTTTAAGAGAGATAACAAAAAGACAACATTTATTAAGAGCTACAAAAGACAGGGAATTGTCACGGCACATAGAAGATTTTAGCCCCCACAGAAATCGAACCCGGTATACGTAAAGATTTCAACTTTTTACTAATCTATTTTACCAACTACTCTTTCACTGTTTTTGTTTTCAGTCTCTTTTTGAATTCACTGTTTCTGGCAGTAGGCAACGGATTTGATGATTGGATTTTGCAATTTCTTTTTACTTAAAAAGTGTGCGAGTGAGATAGATAGATATGCCCAAGAATTAAGTTTATATATTCCACAATCAGATATTGAGAATATCATAGACAGAGCCTGCGACAAATGAGGAACTTCTCAGGAGACGAGGAATTACAAAGAAACTGATAATAATAAAGTAATTGCTTTCAATGAAGAAAGGCGGTTTGAAGAATTTAACATTCGCAGGACTCCTTGAAAATAGCGAATAACCAATTTGACAAGTCTGTTAAAGTGAATGGGGGGGGGGGCATTATCGCACCAAAAATGCTAAGTTATAAAATAGAACGTATTTTTGAGAATAACTCAAAAACAGGGAACTGGAGAGTCAGGACCGACTGAAGAGAAACAGCCCACAAAGTTGTCGGCCTTTTATATTAATACCCACGAGTGATAAATAAACGTCACCCCCACCAACACCTTGTTAATTTGGGGAATTTTTCCACGTCGTCGTGCTTATTAATTTTGTTTGACATTTCATAGTCACCCTACGCAACGGATTGCTGGGAATTTTTTTTATTTTGAAACAGATTGTGGTGAGAAACCACTGCACATTTTCTTTTATAAGAATATCTTATATTTTCGATTCATTTACGCTGAAAAATATGAACATAACCAACATAACCAACCAAATCCTTTATTGACCCCCCCATTTATTGCATTTACATTCTTACCCACACCCCCTCCCCATTTATTACATTTCTCCAACCACTCCCCACTCCCAAGTAACCAAATTTAGTTTGTGGTTTGCTGCCTTGTCTCCAAAGTCCTGTCGATATCTGGTGAGGTATCTCTTCGTGCTGGTATTGGATTATCGATATTAGGAAATTTTACTGTTTCCGAGACAACTGCTGGTTTCAGTCTGTCTATAGAAACATTGTTATTCACATCTTGTGCAGCTGTAATAGTGAAGTACTTATTACGGTTAACTACTTTATATGGACCTTTATATAGTACTTCCAAACTCTGTCAGTCCTAAGCCATATAAATTGTATAAAAGGGAGTTCTTATTATTTCGCAGTCACTACTATTGTACCCCCGTTTATTGCATTTCTCATTTTTTCCAAACTTCCCCCCATTTTCTCACTTTTCCCAAACCTCTCTCCCCGTTTATTATTTTTTTCATTTTTTTTCTCAACCTCTCCAACCCGTTTAGTGCATTATTCCAGTTTTCCAACGCCCTACACCATTTATTGCATTTTATCATTTTTTTTTCCAAACTCTACCCCGTTTATTATATTTTTTTCAGTTTTTTAACATCTACCACCGAGTTTGAACTTTGGTCGAATCCATTACATCCATTTACGTGCTAATACCCTTGGGAAAGATATGAATCCTCTTTTTTTATGGGTAAATAGCAGGACAGACCGGGTTCTATAGCCTTGAATGGCAACTGGTCTAGCGCAGAAAGAAATGGCAACCTACTGCGGGGGAAAATCTTGACAGTCATGCATCGAAAGATACGCTTAGCGTGTATCACGCATGACACATAACTAACTGACCATCGTTTATTACATTCGCATTTTTTCCAACCTCCACCCCACCCCGCTTATTACATTTTCTACTTTTTTCCACCTCCCCCCCCCCCACCGTTTATTATATTTTATAATTTTTCCGACCTCTCCCTCCCCTAGGTTTGTTATATTTTCTAATTTTTCCTAACTCCCACTTTACTTGGCACCCAATAATGTAACTTGTCGATTTCATATTGCGGTTAAAGGGAGATAATTAAAAAAATAATGCCGAGATAATTTTAGAGTTGTCTCTCTTAGAAATATCAATATTCGAGTAATTTAAAAATATAATTAATATAATTAATATTTCTTTATATGAATTCTAAATTTGTCGGTGGAAAATTAAAGAATTAAAAAAAAAATAAAGTTACAATATTGCGAATGATGTACAACTGAGTGCAAACCGTCTGCATATGGATAGAAAAGGAATATACAAAGTTGCGTAAGACAAAAATACATCTTCTTACCGATTTTTTACTCGTAAGAGAAATAGAAGTCTACCTGGATTTGTTATTGATTATTTATAAAGAATAATTATGCACAATGCATAATCAATAATAGAAGGTCTTATGGAAGTTGGACGGCAGACATTTTTCTCGCTGGCAAAACTGACTGACAAAACAATAGTTAGATCCTTGTTATTTTTTAAGTATCAGTTTTTCACCCGAATAAAAAAAAGTCTAAATGGAAGACCCCCATCAGATCTTTCAAGAAACATTCCTTAAACTTGTGTTAGTCTTGATTACAGTCAGAATTGTAGGTTACTCAGTGCAAATGAAACTTGAACAATTAATTACACGGTCTATGCAAGAAAGAATATTCCCAGTTGAATTTCCCCATTATAGGCAATAATATATCCGCTATATAAACAATAACGATCAGCGTGAAAGCGAGGGAGGGAGGAGTCTTACTTGTAATATTTCTCAACGCAAAAAAGGGCAGGTCTGTGTTGTATTTTATGTTCCTAGTGAGACCATGTAGTTTCCTTTGTTTATACTACCGCTGTGGGCTCGTGACGTCCGTCTTCTCCGCGGACTACATATCAGCTGGCCTGGATAGACACGTCTTGTCCCTAGGCGTGATAAATAGAAACTGACCTGCGCAGATACGTCTTGCCACAGGACAGAATTAACAACAATTGCCTCTCTATGAACTGACGTCACTGAACGGCCGGCACATGACCCTCGTAACTTCATCTTAACTAAAGGGAGATAATAGCCCTTTGTATCCATAGAATGGCATCGCTAGACCGATCGCTTCTTAGACTTAAGTGAACGGGTATGACAGAGGTTTTACCTTGGTGGAATGAACGGTCACGTGTCCATGACAAAAACGAACCTTCAAGTTGTAAGATCTAAAGAAGGATGGGCTTCACCAGATCTACTTGCCCAAGACATGTTACGTATTAATGAAGAAATCTTCAACTTTCAACCCAGATATGTGGCTGGAACTAATCAGGTACTCAGCTTGGGTAGGGGGACTCTAAGGCAATGGATCCCTAAAATCTCTCTAACTTTTTTAAACCTCCGGTCAAGGTAGTAACAATTTATGAGGTAAGGAAGTATTTTGATTTCCTGCTCTTTGCCTGACAGGAATTTTAGGCATATAGTTTCATTATGCCAATCGATTGTATACTTAACAGTTTACGTGCAGAGTTGGACAACTGATGGTATTATAATGACATGACAAAGATTTGTTAATTAATCATTAACATACTCAACATTAAGATAATAAGCTTAAAAGTCCATAATAACTGTACTTCATTTCATATTCTTTATAAAATCAAATGTAATTTCGTTGTTTAATATAGTCTTCTTTTCTTATTTTACTTTGAAGAATCAAAATCATTTGGTTTAATGGAAACTTAAAATGAATTAATGATTTTAGATCCTTGCACGAGGTTCATATTTTTAATTTTATTTCTTTCGTTTGTTTGAGTTATGAAAAAAAAAAAGAAAAACATGTGGTTGAAATAGTTGCGTTATTTCCTATCGACATGTCAGACTTCAGGTAAATGCAGAGTTTCTAAACAGTCTATTTTCGGTCATTCCAGAAGTCAAATTGATGGGGGGAATGCTTGCAGTTACATATAGAAAGTAATCCCCGTTTCATTGGAAACTAGTTTAATTTTCAGTAGGTATTTGTCACGGGATTTATCCTTTTTCAACTGTTATTAAAAACAGTTGGAACTTTTCCCTAAAGAACGTCGAGACAAAGTCACGTGGTCATCCTGCTTGAAAGTAACGACTGATATTACTGTACTTCCCGTACCCGGAAATTTTAGGAGGAATAGAGGAAGCAGGTTACAAGAGAAAGAGAGAGACAAGTCATGCAAGCTGAGTGAATAGAACCAAACCATTCTTTGCGTGTGTAAAAAAAAAAAAAAAGAAAAAGAAAAAAAAGGACATATACTTATGTTGCTGGTATATAAAATTCTCGTATCTCAAATTGTATAATCGCTTGAAGTCGCTGTTAGGAAAATTGAATGTCTGTCGAGTGTTGCATCTGGAATTGTGGACATGATATCCGTTACCGCTGACGACTTAATAAAAAAGGAAGACCCCCCCAAGGGAGAAGGGATCGGTACTCCCCCTTTTAATACGCACCCGTGAGCTATTTTCATTGTTCAAGAAGTAGTCTAACGCCATGTCTATTTCTGGCCAAATAAGCCTGGTGTACAAATTCTTATTTAATCATTTCAAACCAAGCAAGGCAATAAAGCCACTAGGAAGCAAGGGTGTTACTGAGTGTTAAAGCATATGAGAAAAACTACTATTAAGGAGAGAGGACAATAAAAGAATAAGAATTAAGAAAACGGAAGATAACGATTGACATTGCATTTAAATTTTTAGTTCGGTTTGTTTTGTTTTACGGCATATCAACCTCAATGACAAGATTTTTATTGCTGGTAATATTTTTCCCTTAAAAAATGCATTGCTGGTATTTCTTTTTCAAAAAGTGTATTGATGGCAATATTTTTCTCCAAACTTCATTGCTGCTAATAATTTTTTACAAAAATGTATTGCTGGTATGAAAACCTATTTTTACACTTCCATAGTGTTTTCATCTCAGTTTTGGGGGGTTAACTATTTGCCCATAGCTGGGACCCTAATAGGTGCTACCACCTCGGGATCAGCATCAATCAAGAGGTGGTTCCACGCTCCTCAAAACCTCCAGATCAGAGGCCTTGCCGTGGGATGTAGTTTATCGTCTTACCCAGGACGCGGATGTAGTTTATCGTCTTACCCAGGACGGTTTAAATTTTTGAAGATCAAAGTTGACTGGGAAGCAAGAAGCCGGAATAGAGTTCCACAAGTGAGAAGTGTAATTGAAGAAACTGTTAACATAAAACTTACGGTTACATCTAGCCATTTCCACTGTAAAATGATGAGACCTTGCTGCCAATCTAGTACTACACTTAAATTCATAAAGTCTAGGTAACATAGCCGAAAGATCATCAGAACATTTACAATGAAAGTATTTATTGAAAATCTACGTTACACCAGAGGGAAAATGACTGAAACCAAGATGCCAGATAATTTCGAAACTTTCGGTAGAATCCACTTATTTGATAACTCTTAGCTTTGGAAATAGTTAAAGTTACTTACTTCCTACTTCGACGCCTGAGTTGCTCGAAAAGGATAACTGGAGATTGTTGGTAATCACTGAGGAATTCAGCTCTCATTGGCAATAAACCTGTATCTGAAGTGAATGATACTACAATCCAACATCAGTGCTCAGACTATTCAACTGCAACGTCATTCTAAATCGACCGGGACAGTTAGAAATCATTTCTGGATGTGAAGCAAAGTCAGAAAATCGCTATCCTACTCTACGCAACTTAAGCTGGAACCAACTCGCTAGATTTTTTTTCAATTGTAAATTTTATTATCTGGTTTTTCCCGATATTAGATCTCTAGTTTCCATATTTGTGAGGAAAGATTTGCCTTTTATATTGTGACGAATGTAAGCCAACAACACCCACCCCTTCCCACACCATAACCTAGGTTACATACGCGTAGGCGAACGCTAAAATAGACCCAGCAGAGACAACATAAGTAAGAAGCAATTCGATTGTCCAAGGACAACCAATCAGCTAGCAGAAAGTTTAGGCGCCGAAAGAAGAGACACATGAGGTGATTCGAAAAATCAGTAGCTGGCCAGATCGTGACGGGTGAAGTCATATCAACTGCAATTCCGAGAAGTAAGATGCGACCGCACATCCCCTGAGGCAGAAAAGCGAACCAGACTGTTCTCAGTGCCGAGAACGTGAAGAGATCGTCCAGTGCAGTTGGCCATAGCAACTCTGAACGTAGTTACATAAAGAAAATCCGGCTTCAGATCAGAAGTGAAGGATACGAACCAGATTGAAAATATAAACCCCGTTCATCAGAAAGAAAAAGAGAAAGACTTTTATAACGAAACTGTCCCTTAAATCACAAAAACATCAGATAAGTTCTTGCACCCCTTCCCCGATATAGATTTAGCTCGCAACAGACACACGAAAATTATGTTCATGCAAACACCATTACACATGTATTACTTAGAATATTAATGAATGTCCTGTTATGTGTGTTAGGTCTTGCATTCGTCGTTGCTCATCATCTCCTAACGTCAGATAGAGACAATATTTCATACAACCCCCTCCCGCTATTGTCATTCGACCCCTTCTTTTTTGTTCATTAAATTATTATATATGTTAATGTCCATTGTTTCATTCATCCTTGGTCTGTGGTCAGTTGAATGTGTTACTTAGGGAACCTGGAAACACTAAGTTCAATTAATTCTAATTGAACTAACATTTATTTTTCTTTATAAAATCTTTATCTATTCTGCCGATAATCCTTCAATGCAAAGGAAGCAACCCTAACCCTTATTCTAGGAGTATTTAATGATACGTTAATAAAAGAAATAAAAAGGAATATTATCGTGTCAGGATATATTGGTCCTAACCAGGCGTTATCTATCCCTGCGGTGGCAACGTCTTGGGAAGATCAATGACAATATCCTTTTTATTGGAATGCTCTGTCAGTGGGACATACACCGATTGCATTTACTGCAAAGGGGACCTCATCATAAAAATGACGTCAGCTGGCCAGTGAACTCTGGTTTGGCGATCTCTCTTTACTTTTGGGCTTAAATATAATAAAAAAAATATGAGTTCGACCCAATAAGGATCGTAAAATTCACCAACTAAGATATATTAGCCTAATAATTAAATTGTGTCTACATAAATACTTTTATAAAATTAAAAATATACGGTAATTAAATATAAAAACTGAATATGCAACTAAATAAGTAATTTAAAATAATCGGTAACTTCGAATACTACAGGGTGTCCAGTAAAAAGCGGCAAATTCAGAAAGACGTGAGAAAGACGTGAGAAAACTGGTGACGACCGATGTGACTGAAAAATTCAGGAAGAATTTCTGCACGTTTCGTCAATGCCCACGTCGAATGTTGTACAACTTGACGCTCAAAGTCAGTGAGGGGTTTAGCCATACAAGAAGGGCAGAACGAAAGACGAAATAACCTTTAATTGACGAGTCACAAGATCGAACAGCAATTAATCAATGATAAAAGAATCAATCAAGGTTAAGTAATTAGACGAGAGTCGAATGAATATTTAACAAATTTATTCAAGGTTATTCAAGGTCAATAATTTCTCAAAGATCAAACAGTGATAATAAATTTGCCGCTTTGTTTTTACTGGGTACTCTGTACGATAGTTAAAAGGTTTCCAATTTTCCGAATAATGTAATCGTTGTTGGTGAATTTGCTGTGGTAAGAAACAAAACAAAGAAAAAACACACGACCCCCCCCCCCGCAAACTTTGATTGCTTCTAAATATTTAATTGTTGTTACTTTCTTACCAGACCCTAACCTAATTTATGACCAGCGTTTATTTCTGGAGTATAATTATAAGATCTAGTAATATTTTCAATAAATTTATCATATTACCTGACTCTGACAAGCGGTTTTACGCGACGAAACTCTGGAGTAGGTTAATGAAAAGTTCCATTGTACATTGATTGATTTATTGAATATTATTTAGCTGATTCAGCTTAAGATAAACAGGTCTGATCACAAATTTTGATCCTTATAAGCGGTCGTTCTTTTTAAACGGATTTGAATAAAAGGGACAAAATATTATGTTTAATGGTTCTTTCACAATTTGTCCACCTAAACAGCGGTTCCTTCTAACCGATTGCCATTGAAGTACGGAAAAGGCAATGGTTGTTTTGAAGTCTCGTTTGCCTATTCACGATATCTGATTTTTACCCAGCCACTTTGGACCCCATCAGGAAAACTGTGTCGAGAGAATGGGTCTGGACCTGTACAAAAACTCATTCCCTCACAGGTAACTCCTTGACTTGAATAGCTGTATATAATTTTTAAATACGTTCTGACAAGATCTATCTGTTTAATATTTTTTATTGTATTTTTTGTGTATTCTGTATTTCATTGTTAATAGCAATTTTCGACCAAGATGTTGCGTATCTGGATCTATGCTGTTTTCAAGTACGCTCGACCGTCTCAATCATTATCAAGAACTGGGTGTTGTCGGGAGGGTGGACAAGATTTAATCCCGATATACAGCATTACATTCAAAAATTGGGGAAAAAAATTAAGCAGACAGATCTTATCGTTTGAATGAATACCGAACTATATATATATATATATATATATATATATATATATATATATAAATTGATTGAAACACACAATATTAACTAATATAAAACAGTTCAGTACAAGTGCTCAATACCGTTTTGAGCATAAACATAAAAACTATATATATATATATAATGACAGTGCTTTATACTTGTTTCATATATATAGACCGTCTGTTTAATGCTTGAAGATTGCGTTCAAGCATGAAAGACTGTCGCCACTTAGTGTTCACTTTTATATTTATATACGCATTATCTTTGATATTGAACACTTTTAACCAATACAGCAGATAAAAAAACTATATATATATATATATAGTGTGTGTGTGTATATAAATAAAATGGGCAATGTACGTTTATACATCTTCCAATTATATAAAAAGATCGTTACGATCAAGTTCCGCTGTTCTTTTCGAATCTGCTCAGTATCGTGTGACAACTGAAGTCTAGGTTCTCGAAACAATTCATGACCTTCTTACAGACTAAGCTAAACTTAACCAATAAAAAAGCCCTTAATTTTCAATAATATAATTATACGTAATGTCTGTGTGTAGAATTATGCTAACAGAGCTACCCAAATAGAAAAAGAATATGACAAATGCACTTCTAATATATATATATATATATATATATATATATATATATATATATATATATATATATATCCCTTCTCCCCAGTAGCCATATAATCTTCAAAAGCGGCATTGTTATTGTTTACAGAATTGGAAAATTAGTGTTTGGTAACCCTGAGAGTTAAAAGAAAATTTACTTGACGTATTTTCTTAATAAATTGAGCTTCTTTGAAGATAGACCATGTTTATAACGATGGTAAAATGAGAGAGAGAGAGCGGAAGAATTTGTAATTTGGTACATTTCGAGTTTAATGCAAACTAAAGAAATATATATATATATATATATATATATATATATATGTATGTATTGGTATATAAATCCGTGTGCATATATATATATATATATATATATATATATATATATATATACACGCGCTAATATTAATCTCCGTGACAACAAATGCATATTATAGTTTCTAGTGTTATCTTTTTATAAACCAACCCCCAACTTTAGGCTCATACGTTTAAAATAGCCAAATCAGGCCAAAGAAGGCGTATTGCTGCCATATCTGTACTAATGCTGTCCAATCCTAACTTCCCAGCCCTGACAGGGTTCAAAAACGTTTACGCGGCCTTGTGGGTGATGAATTATTTTCCCCCTTTTTCATACAGCTGAAATGTTGCTAATCTATCGCTACTTTCATGGCGGATATTCAGATGAGCTACATCCCTTCGTAGCACCAGTTCAGACCTTAACAGCTAGGACCCGTCATGCCATGTACACTGGAATGATTCAGGCACATTCTGTTAGTAAGGAAAAAGTTTCACTCAAACAGCTTCTTCTGTCAGAACTATTAAATTATAGAACAGAATCCTGAGAGGAGGCTTCATCGATCACTACAATATTAACTTCTTCAAGTCTTGGGTGAATTATTATCTATCCTACATATCCTCATAAAATTAACCCTTTTCTCCATCCGTTTACATCCTTAGAACAACATCATTCATTAAACCTCTACATTGAGTAGATCTTTTGCTTCGTATTGAGTGAACAATAATAATGACCTGATCTAAAAACAGAAACAATAATAATACTGACGACATTGATGTTTCGTTGATTATTTATTTAAAAAAGCTTTGTCAAATTTCTTAACATAGAATATTTTTTTGTCGAAGTTAGAATGGAAGTCGTCGGATTTCTTTACGGATTTCTTCATCTGTATCAAGTTCAATGCGTATGCGCGCATACACACATATTTTATAAGCTGCACTAAAAACATAACACAAATAATAAAAAGCCACAACAAAAAATAATAACTTGCAATAGCGCAATCAAAGACCCCCAATGCAACTGCAGAGACAAAACCACATGCCCACTACAACGAAATTTCCTACAAACGAACATAATATACAAAGCTAAGGTAAACACAAACAACAGTACAATTAGAATTAACATTCAAGCAAAGAAAATACACCCACGACCTCTCATTCTCCAACAGAAGATACTCCAACAACACTACATTATCTACATACATATGGCAGCAAAAAGACAGAAACATCATACAAAAATAAGCTGGAAAATCAGAAAAACCGCATCTGCCTGCAATAACATATCAAAGAGATATCTACTTTGTCTACACGAAAAAATGGCAATAATCTCCCACACTCGAAAATTACTAAACCATAGATCGGAAATGATTTCAAAATGCAGATACGAAAATAAATATCTACTATCATAGATCATACCAAACGGGTAATACCTACAACAAGACTGAACACAACCAAGAATGAAACTACCGAGGGAAAAATGGTAGAACACTAAAATGTAAGAACACCAAAACCACCACCAACACCTATCATTAACACTACCTACACTGTTACAAACACAATGACCACTATAACAATAACAGATCGATAAAATTACCAGCTCTGTTACCTACACTATCATCACTCCTGCGGGCACGGCCACCACCATGACAGTTGGTGCAGCCATCAGAGAAGATAAAACCATTAACATTTCAAAATTATTACTATTTTATAACGACTACTACTTTCGCTATTAGTATTGTTGTAACCACTAAATACCTACCGAAAATAACTACTACCATTAATTTCACTATCAGTACTGCTGTTACCACTTTAGAAACAATCACTTCATAACCATCTCTCTCACCATTAGTACTGCTTTTTATCAGTCATCATTTTTATTATTATCATTATTACTGCTTTTTATCAGTCATCATTTTTATTATTATCATTATTATTGTTATTATCATCATCATGGTTACTACAACTATTATCATAATTACTATTGTCATTATTTTCATTCTATTTCGTTTCCATCATCATTAAGACTACATTTACCGTTAACACATCAATAACTATTATTAATATCACAGTTACTATCAGCATAATCACAATCGTTAGCGTTAAAAATATAATCATCATCATTACCATGTCCATAGACAGAACCCATTTTATCCAAAGTGGTAGTTTGAAGACCCAGAGCAATAGGAGTGTATGAGTGCGCCTACACGTATGTATGTGTGTATGAGAAAGTGTAAGTTTGTCTTACGGCGCAGGCGGCTGATCTGAAAAGCGCCAAGAACACCCCACCTGCTCCTTGTTGAAAGATCATCCTACATATATAAACGCTACAGCTTCGATACCGAAATAGAATTACAATACATATGAGGTAATTTTGGATTTTATTGTGTACACATAAATTGTATATATATTATATATGCACAGTACTTAATGTAATCGTGCTCAATATCAGTGATAGAGCTAACATATTCAGTTGTATGGATATGAGTTTGTAACCCTGGGTTTAACTCTCTCATATATATATATATATATATATATATTATATATATATATATATATATATATATATATATAGTAAAAGGTTTGTCACCCACTTAACTGATTGATGTTACCTTCAGCATCCCAACTACAGAGTTTCATAAACGGATCTTCCGGGAATT
>OZ038488.1:93076525-93081525 GCA_964036315.1 Acanthosepion esculentum | reverse complement strand
ATATATATATATATATATAAGGTATATATCTTTATATATATATATATAAGGTATATATCTTATATATATATATATAAGGTATATATCTTTATATATATATATATATAAGGTATATATCTTTATATATATATATATATAAGGTATATATCTTTATATATATATATATATAAGGTATATATCTTTATATATATATATATATAAGGTATATATCTTTATATATATATATATATAAGGTATATATCTTTATATATATATATATATAAGGTATATATCTTTATATATATATATATATAAGGTATATATCTTTATATATATATATATATAAGGTATATATCTTTATATATATATATATATAAGGTATATATCTTTATATATATATATATATATATAAGGTATATATCTTTATATATATATATATATAAGGTATATATCTTTATATATATATATATATAAGGTATATATCTTTATATATATATATATATAAGGTATATATCTTTATATATATATATATATAAGGTATATATCTTTATATATATATATATAAGGTATATATCTTTATATATATATATATATAAGGTATATATCTTTATATATATATATATATAAGGTATATATCTTTATATATATATATATATAAGGTATATATCTTTATATATATATATATATAAGGTATATATCTTTATATATATATATATATAAGGTATATATCTTTATATATATATATATAAGGTATATATCTTTATATATATATATATATAAGGTATATATCTTTATATATATATATATATATAAGGTATATATCTTTATATATATATATATATATAAGGTATATATCTTTATATATATATATATATATAAGGTATATATCTTTATATATATATATATATATATATATATATATATAAGGTATATATCTTTATATATATATATATATATATATATATATATATAAGGTATACATCTTTATATATATATATATATATATATATATATATAAGGTATACATCTTTATATATATATATAATATATATATATATATATAAGGTATATATCTTTATATATATATATATATATATATATATAAAGGTATATATCTTTATATATATATATATATATATATATATATTATATATATATAAGGTATATATCTTTGATATATAATATCTTTATATATATATATATGATATATAATATCTTTATATATATATATATATATAAGATATATAATATCTTTATATATATATATATATATAAGATATATAATATCTTTATATATATATATATATAAGATATATAATATCTTTATATATATATATATATAAGATATATAATATCTTTATATATATATATATATAAGATATATAATATCTTTATATATATATATATATAAGATATATAATATCTTTATATATATATATATATAAGATATATAATATCTTTATATATATATATATATATATAAGATATATATATCTTTATATATAAATATATATAAGATATAAGATATATAATATCTTTATATATATAAAATATATAATATCTTTATATATATATATAAGATATATAATATCTTTATATATATATATAAGATATATAATATCTTTATATATATATATAAGATATATAATATCTTTATATATATATATAAGATATATAATATCTTATATATATATATAAGATATATAATATCTTTATATATATATATAAGATATATAATATCTTTATATATATATATAAGATATATAATATCTTTATATATATATATAAGATATATAATATCTTTATATATATATATATAAGATATATAATATCTTTATATATATATATAAGATATATAATATCTTTATATATATATATAAGATATATAATATCTTTATATATATATATAAGATATATAATATCTTTATATATATATATAAGATATATAATATCTTTATATATATATATATATATAAGATATATAATATCTTTATATATATATATAAGATATATAATATCTTTATATATATATATATAAGATATATAATATCTTTGTATATATATATAAGATATATAATATCTTTGTATATATATAAGATATATAATATCTTTGTATATATATATAAGATATATAATATCTTTGTATATATATAAGATATATAATATCTTTGTATATATATATAAGATATATAATATCTTTGTATATATATATAAGATATATAATATCTTTGTATATATATATAAGATATATAATATCTTTGTATATATATATAATATCTTTGTATATATATATATATATATAAGATATATAATATCTTTGTATATATATATAATATCTTTGTATATATATATATATATAAGATATATAATATCTTTGTATATATATATAATATCTTTGTATATATATATATATATATATATAAGATATATAATATCTTTGTATATATATATAATATCTTTGTATATATATATATATATATATAAGATATATAATATCTTTGTATATATATATAAGATATATAATATCTTTGTATATATATATAAGATATATAATATCTTTGTATATATATATAAGATATATAATATCTTTGTATATATATATATATATATATAAGATATATAATATCTTTATATATATATATATATATAAGATATATAATATCTTTATATATATATATAAGATATATAATATCTTTATATATATAAGATATATAATATCTTTATATATATATAAGATATATAATATCTTTATTTGTATATATATATATATATATATATATATATATATATATATATATATATATTAGTAGAGAAGCGATTAGGAAGCATGTCTTGCTAACTAATATAGTGACTTCGATCGTCATTGGATATCTTATACTTGTATCTCTCTCTTTACTCATACGATAGGGAGGGAAGTACTTAGGGATCGAGATAAAAAGAGTATGAACAATTTTCTTTCAAAAGAAAATATTTATTCAGCAATCTAAACAATTTACGTTTAATTTAACGGATTGCCAGAAGTCAAAGTTTCCTCTTTTCCGAATCAAATTACTTTCTAGGATAACAGACTACATGAAAATAGAGTGGCATTATTAATTAATCACATATTATATAGGAAACCTTCAGTAACTGTGGTAAAATTTAATACTGTAATTTATTTACATTTTTAAAACAAAGTTTTTGTATGTAAAGTTGTAAGTTGATATTGTGCGGTTGTGTTTTTCATGGTATCATTTGAACCGTTCGTTCAAATGAGCATTTGTTTGATATAGAGAAAGTTAATAGATTTTAACAAATGTCCTTACTCGTAGTGTGAAGGAGAATATGCAAGTTCAAGTGGACTAAAGAAGCTGGCATGTAGTTTCAGTTGGTGCATATTTTGATCTCTAGCCGCTTTACTTAGCTTTGGGGAAAGGGAGTCGTTTGGTGAAGACGAGCTGGAACTTTTTTTTTTAAATCAATTGACCTGTTACAAATTTTTGTATTTATCAGTTAAAAAACAGAAGTGGAAAACTCACCGGTTTCTGGGTTTGCTCAAACCAAAAGCAGGTGGTTTAAAATTCTCTTTTTAAACTCGATTATGTATTTTCTAGCACGTCTGGAAGTTTTCAATTTTTTTTCAGGAACTTGCTCTTTGCGTATATATAATTATAGTCACTTTCAAGTATACGTGAGTTTTAATTTCAAGCTAGTAGATTAAATTTAGTATTTCCAACAACCAAACTACTTTGTTGTATTTCAAAACTAATATAAATTGACTGGAAGAATATTTTATATTACTGATTTTAGCCATATTAACCATCTGTAAGCACAATGCAATTGTCTTTATTAAAAATCTTTCAAAAATTTTTTTGATACCTTATTGGATGAATTTTAACTGATTTAAAGATTAATTATTCTGATTCAAAACATTACTTTAGCTTAAAATATCGCAGAAATGCATTTTTTAAAATACAAACGTCAGTGTTTTGATTAGGTGTTGACAGTTCTGTTGACAATTTATCTATTATCTATTTTTTCTATGGGGAACATATCCATAAAAATTACTTGAGGAATGTAAAGTGAGCGAATTTTTTTTTATATAATTTTAGATTACCCAGTAATCTTAAAAATTTAGGAAAATATTCCCCGTAATCTATTGTTTTATTGAATTTTAGGTACTTTGGCTTTAAATTTAATATAGTTACCGCTCTCATTTTCTGATAATGTCGTTTATGGACGTCAGTATTTAAAAAAGTCGTCACGTTTATACGCACACAAAAAATATCAAAATTCTGTTAAAAATATTGGAGATCGCTGAACTGTAGTAAGCTTTTCCATTTATGATTAGTAAATAGTTTTTACTTAATAATATCACCTAACCGGTAGAAATTAATGCAGAAATTTAAAAGATTTAAAAGTTTATAAATTATTCTAATTTTAAAAAATTACAATAATCCTTTAAAAAATTCTTTATTCAACGAAAAAAAACAAAACTTTTTCTTCTTCAAACAATAGTGTCTACAATATATCTTATTTGTTAAAGCAATTAAAAGCTTGTCTAGTTAAATAATGTCTTAGATTTATTGCGTTTTTTAAAATTTTACTATTCGGAGAAGATTTTCGGTAACTGGAGATCCTGTTTGACAAAAAAAAAAAAAAAATTGGTGATTTAAATTCTCCAAGGAGTCCTGCGTATAACTAATATAATCATTAATCGATACAAAAATGAATTTCTGGAAATTTCGTAAAATTAAATAAGTGTAAAGATGCAAAAAAAAAAAAGAGAAAAAGAAAAAAAAAAGGTTTTAGCAAGATTTTCTAAAAAATAAACATTTCTAAAATAATTTAATTCATCTGTGAATAAGTCCTGAAAGTTTCATTAAAATCCAACAAATTGATTTTAAAATTGATTTTTGCATGAATTTCTAAATCATCGCGTTTTACACCACAAAAAGACACTAAATTTTTTCATACTAATTTATAGTACAACGTAGAGAAACAAGAATTTTAACAAACATTTTGAAGGTTCTAAAAAGGTT
>OZ038488.1:93036525-93071525 GCA_964036315.1 Acanthosepion esculentum | reverse complement strand
AAATGTTGACGGTGATTTTTTTAAAAAATTCTTTTTGTCCTGTCATAATAACCCACGTGACTAACAAGCCAACTGCATCTAGTGCGATTTCTCACCACCGTAACGTAGCTTCTCTGTAACTTTCTACAAATATTTTCTGATGAGTTTCCCTCTTTGGTACCTCACCTACAAGCGTAGTACAAGATTGGCATTTAGTTCCCATAATCTTATTTTTGAGCCTGATAAATTTAACCGTCAATTTTATTCAAATAGTTTCTTCTCTCGCACTTCTCGCCCGTGAAACTCTTTTCCAGCTTCTTGCTTTCCTGTCAATTGCGATCTTCAAGAATTCCAATGCAACGTCAATCGGCATTTCCTGTTTCGTTGAATCCTGTTCTGTTTATTATCCTTTCACCTCAGTAACGTTTTCTCAGTCTCCTTCCCTGTTGTCTTTCATCCCCTGTAACCTCTTGCTTTCCTTTTTCTTGTCCCCGTTAAGATGACTTGAATTGGAGACAGTGGCTTTCGTTCCTTTATTATTATAGATACGCAAATAAGTTGTACTTGCAGCCATATCACGTTGAAATACTGTAAGCTTGGATGTGCGGGTTGCGTAATGAATAATGGCTTGGAATTGTTAATCGGAGAGCCGAGTTCCAATTCCAGTTGGGTTCGTTATATTCACTTACACTCAGGTACCCTTGGGAAAGGTATGAATCCACCTCTACTAACCCCAGATATGGGTTAATTAGTAAGTATCACTAAATCGTTGTCTCAAAAAATTCTTACAATGTAATAATATTTTCTGGATTTAAATAACCAGCAAAGGGTCGATAAGCCGTAGAAATCGAATCAATCGATGTAAATAAGTGAAAACTGTTTTCCAACTTGAGTTTAAGGCATCAATCAATTATTTAATAAGGGGTTGATGCTGCTCTTTCATGCAAGTTCTTAAAATCAGGAGAACGACCGAATAAGAATGAATGAGTGCTATTGTCCGAGACGTGTAGAACGACACGCCCTTTCTTTCACAACAAGGCACACGAGATAGAAATGTATATCTGTAAAAATAAATTCTCCCCCTCCAGACAGACTTTAAATAGTTGAATTTGTATAAATAAAGAAAGCAAAACATAGTTGAGTGTAACTAGACAATTTATCATCATCATCATCATCATCAGTCCAATGACCGGGTGTGGTCGTAGGGTCGCTGTTTAGCTGAGCACCTGCCCAGTTCCCTCCACATATCTGGGTTAGAATTCAGAGGTATTCATTGACGCGTCATGCCTCTTGTGCAAGCAGGATTCGCGGAACCCATTCCTCAACAGGTAAATAATTTATATGGAATAAAATTTAAATAATGATGTAATAATTGAATAAAGTAGTTTGAGATACATTGTAAAAAAGAAAATCAGAGAGAAAAAAAGAAGAGGCCGTTATACAATTCAGGATACAAGCCATTTAAAAAGATAACTTCACCCCAAGCAAGGCACTAAAACCACAAGGGCTTATTGAGAGTGAAAGGACGAAAAAAACATTATTAAGGAGAGAGAACAACAAAAGAATTAAAAAGACAATAGATAACAATTGTCATTGAATTTAAATTTTTGAAGATAAAATTTGGCTTGAAAGTATGGCGCCGGAAGAGAGTTCTACCAGCGAGAAAAGAAGCTGTTAGCCTATAAATTACGGTTAACTTGTATCTAGCCAATTTAACTGTAAACTGATGAGACTTTTTTTGATAATCTAGTACTGCGCTTATATTCATAAAGTTTAGATACCCTAGCGGAAAGTTCATCAGAACAATTAAAAACGTTAAGTACAGAAAAAAGAATACAATCGACAGTCCTTTGAAAATACTGTTCAAGCAGGATAGAATATTAGAATTAATTATGCTGATTAGTTAGTGAAAACGAAATCTCTATGAATACGCAGGTTGCAAAAAAAAGGGCCCAAAACTATAGGAGCCATCATTCCCAGAATCGATCCTTAATGTTTCTTGTTTTTATATCGAACAAATGCGTATATTTGTAAACACCCACCCAGAAAATATCCGCTTTCCACAGGTTTTACAAGGCAGGTTTTTTCAATGTTGTATTTTCTCTGAGTTTTTCTTTAACTGGCACTTTGTTAATTTAGTGACTGGCAGTTGTAAATAAGTGAAATTGATCGGTTTGTTTTTTACGGTTTATCAACCCTATACAGGTTATTTAAAAAGCAGAAAATATTTTTCGGAGCTTAAGAGATATGGAAGATAATAATTTACTGATGCAAGTCCTACTAATTAACCCATAGCTAAGAGAGAAGTAGATTCATACTTTTCCCAACGGTATTTGCGAGTAAGTGAATATAACGAACCCAACTTGGAATTGGAATATTGCTTTCCTATTAAGAATTCCGAGCCGTTATCCATGACACCGCACACACATCCAAACTTGCAGAACCTGGTATTGCCAAGCGGTCACCCATCTAGTCACTGATCAGGCTCGGCGTTGTTTAACTTCAGTGATCGTATGAAAACCAGTGTTTCAATGTGATATAGCCGTAAAGCTTAACTCTGTACGCCGTATTAACCTGATTGCTTAATGCGCAATAGTTAATCAGAGTCAATTATTGAAAGGAAGCAAATAATTACGTGAACTTTGGCTAAATCCGTTACATTTTTTTACGCATGGTTAATATTTATTGTGTAGGTATGAGCAGAATCAGTAATCTTTATAATTTTCGCATTATTTTACGGATAACAATATACACGATACTGTAATTATAATCTTACATCAATTTGCTCTTTATTTGAAATGGAAATTTAAATACCACCGTAGCAGGCTCGGAGTGTAATAACTGAACAGTTGAAAGCAGAAAAAAGACAGAAAAAGAAAAAAGACAGAAGAAAAAAGATAGAAAAAGACAGAAAAAGAAAAAAGACAGAAAAAGAAAAAAGACAGAAAAAGAAAAAAGACAGAAAAAGAAAAAAGACAGAAAAAGAAAAAAGACAGAAAAAGAAAAAAGACAGAACAAGACAGAAAAAGAAAAAAGACAGAACAAGAAAAAAGACAGAAAAAGAAAAAAGACAGAAAAAGAAAAAAGACAGAAAAAGAAAAAAGACAGAAAAAGAAAAAAGACAGAACAAGACAGAAAAAGAAAAAAGATAGAAAAAGACAGAAAAAGAAAAAAGACAGAAAAAGAAAAAAGACAGAAAAAGAAAAAAGACAGAAAAAGAAAAAAGACAGAAAAAGAAAAAAGACAGAAAAAGAAAAAAGACAGAAAAAGAAAAAAGACAGAAAAAGAAAAAAGACAGAACAAGACAGAAAAAGAAAAAAGATAGAAAAAGACAGAAAAAGAAAAAAGACAGAAAAAGAAAAAAGACAGAAAAAGAAAAAAGACAGAAAAAGAAAAAAGACAGAACAAGACAGAAAAAGAAAAAAGACAGAAAAAGAAAAAAGACAGAAAAAGAAAAAAGACAGAAAAAGAAAAAAGACAGAACAAGACAGAAAAAGAAAAAAGATAGAAAAAGACAGAAAAAGAAAAAAGACAGAAAAAGACAGAAAAAGAAAAAAGACAGAAAAAGAAAAAAGACAGAAAAAGAAAAAAGACAGAACAAGACAGAAAAAGAAAAAAGACAGAAAAAGAAAAAAGACAGAAAAAGAAAAAAGACAGAAAAAGAAAAAAGACAGAAAAAGAAAAAAGACAGAACAAGACAGAAAAAGAAAAAAGACAGAAAAAGAAAAAAGACAGAAAAAGAAAAAAGACAGAAAAAGAAAAAAGTCAGAACAAGACAGAAAAAGAAAAAAGACAGAAAAAGAAAAAAGACAGAAAAAGAAAAAAGACAGAACAAGACAGAAAAAGAAAAAAGATAGAAAAAGACAGAAAAAGAAAAAAGACAGAAAAAGAAAAAAGACAGAAAAAGAAAAAAGACAGAAAAAGAAAAAAGACAGAACAAGACAGAAAAAGAAAAAAGACAGAAAAAGAAAAAAGACAGAAAAAGAAAAAAGACAGAAAAAGAAAAAAGACAGAAAAAGAAAAAAGACAGAAAAAGAAAAAAGACAGAACAAGACAGAAAAAGAAAAAAGACAGAAAAAGACAGAAAAAGAAAAAAGACAGAAAAAGACAGAAAAAGAAAAAAGACAGAAAAAGAAAAAAGACAGAAAAAGAAACAAAATAAAGAGAAAGAAAAAACAAAGAGAAAGAAAAAACAAAGAGAAAGAAAAAACAAAGAGAAAGAAAAAACAAAGAGAAAGAAAAAACAAAGAGAAAGAAAAAACAAAGAGAAAGAAAAAACAAAGAGAAAGAAAAAACAAAGAGAAAGAAAAAACAAAGAGAAAGAAAAAACAAAGAGAAAGAAAAAACAAAGAGAAAGAAAAAACAAAGAGAAAGAAAAAACAAAGAGAAAGAAAAAACAAAGAGAAAGAAAAAACAAAGAGAAAGAAAAAACAAAGAGAAAGAAAAAACAAAGAGAAAGAAAAGATAAAATAGAAAGAAAAGAAAAAATAGAAAGAAAAGAAAAATAGAAAAATGTACAAGAGAAAAAAAGAAAAAGAAAAGAAGAAAAAGGGGGATACATGGGAAGTAACTCTTCAGTTCGGCATCAGTCCCGTCATATTTACCTTGAGTCTCCTGATGTGAAGTGAGAATTTACAAACTCGTCTCGCTAACTATTATCACTGAGCTGAGTTCAATTCCCGGAAAGTGGAACACTCTTTTACTCTTATATCAAACTCAGTTGAACTTGTCATGGTGTAATGACGACACTTATAGTGAGTTTCACCTTGCTGGGTGTCATACACAATTGTTGCCTTGTGCCAAACTATGTTGAATTATAATATCTTATACTTAACCTTGATAAATGCGTATTTACTATTTTGAATGTTGATGTCTGGAAGATTGTATAGAGCTAGTATTCTTTCTCTTATTGATCTGAGTTCTATTAAACTAAAACTTACTAAGATATTGATAGTCTTGATCATGTGAAGTGACAGATAAATGGTAACCATGCATTTACTTTGAGCGTCTACTGGGACTCAAGTTCACCCCAGACCTAAAGTCGAACTCATCAATACGATCCATCGTTAAAGAGGCTAGAAAATAATAGACAGTACCGTATACAGCGCCTGAAAGTACCTGACTCTACCTACCACGTTCTATCATGAAATATTGCTTCCATATCTAGGCTGGAGCTGCCCAATATCGCCAAAAGCTGCCTCGCCAAAGTTCAAAAACGATTTCGTAGCCTTGTCAATGATTAATTATTTTCCACCCTACAACCTCTTTCTCCACAGAGAGAAAGTCGTATACATCTCACTAGTCTACGCTATTTCCATAGCAAATATTTATTACGAATTACATTTATTAGTTCTACTGGGTCAGATCTTAATAGCTGATCCACCATGCCATGTACACAGGGGTGGAGTGCAAACCACCTTCATTCACTTCGTATTTCATTCGTAAGGAGGAAGTTCCATTCCGACAGATTCCGCTGCTTTGTGAAACAAACTTCCCCGAACACTACAATCTTGACTTCTTTAAGTCTAGGGTCAACCGTTGTCTATCCTACATATCCTCATAATCTACAGTTCTTACGTCCATAAAACAAATCCATTCAGTAACCCTACACCTTTAGTGGTTCTTGGGTTTTGTATTGGGTGAACAATCGTGTAAAAAAGTTAAATACGTGTTTAAAATAACGTTTTTTTTTATCGATTTAAAAAAAAATTGTTGAGTATTTGACCGAAAACATGGCCAAAATGTTAAGGCGATTTGAAATGTTCAGGCAAAAAGGTGGATATTACTATTCCTTCGGATAATACAAAGAGACAATGGGTTCACTGTCCCTACTTTCGCATTCATTTGGCTTTGGAAAGATTCTGCCTGACTTGGGAGCTCAGAATTCAAAATATTCACCTTTTAGCAGGACTCGTACATTGTATTAAATAATAAAGCCACACATTTCCACTAAAAATTATAATTTGTTAAATTTAGCCTAGTTTGTTTCAAGTCCACATTGTCAGAGGAAGAATCTGTTTCAACACTGACGTGAAGAGGGTCTGCATACCTTGAAAGTTAGCGTTTGAAATCTTAACTTGGATTTGAACTCTGTCCCTAAGTTCCAATTCAAAGATGCAACAATTTTTGACACCACCAAACTCGTTCAGAAATATGTAAACTGTTAGCTTTCTGTGATCAATGATTAAAATGGCTTCAAGCGAATGAACACTATAGGCCCTAACGACGATCATCTTTCTTCGTTTGACTGGTGCTACAGAATCAAACAAAGAACTTTTCCAAATAACAGAAATCACATAACTTTCGGTGGAATAATGTTTTGGCTCGGATTGAGGAATCGGAGAGCCACGTTCGAATTCCAGTCGAATCCATTACATTCACTTACGTGCTAATACCCTTGGCAAAGGTATGAATCCTCCTCTTCTCCCCCAGTTATGGGTAAATAACAGGACAGACCGGGTTCTATAGCCTTGGATGGCAATTGGTCGACCGCAGAAAGAAATGGTAACCTACCGAGGAAAAAATCTGCCTCGTCAGTCATGTATCGAAAGATACATGATCGCCTGAGCGTGTATCACGCATGGCACATAAAGAGAGGGGGGACTTTCAACGACAGCAACAACTAAAATTAATGTAAATCTAAGAGAAAATCATTACAGAATCAAGATGCTGGCATTCCACACTACTTCAAATAAAAGGCTAGGAAGGAAACCTCCATCAATACTGGAGAGAGCGATAACAATGCATTTGAGAAACTGATTTTACTGAAAAATTGTTTTAATAGAAAGATTATTTAAATTTTAACCGACAATAGTACTGGCTGCTCAGTCAATAAATGCCGAATGTTTCCTTATAAGGAAACGGCTAATATTATCATTACTATTAGCAGTCTCGACGCGTGGTCTTTAATCTCACTCATGATTTGACATTATTTTCAACAGCGGCTACGTAAAAAGCCAAAAGCTGCAAAGAGTCAAAGAGTGCTTGGGAGCTGAGAGATCTGAATAACAGATTTTTTGCAGAAAAAAAAAATCCCCAAAATTAGCATGAAGCATCACTGTGATGGCGACAGTCAAGTAGTATCCAATTGAATCAATCTGGCGCATGAACAGTAAGCCCTCCCTTAACTGGTTGCCAAATCACTTCAAGACTAATTCAAAATAGCTAGATACTTTCCAGACAGAAATCGTATATTTTGCAATAATATTTCAACAAAGCTTAATCCGAACTTGATTGCTTGCCCGATAATTTTTTTGGTTTGGTTTTATTTTATTTCATTCTTAATGCAAATTTCATATTATCGATTTTAGACGTTATGAAAACGGCATATGACTCTCGATCAAAGAACCAAAGGAAACTCTTGGCCATAGCAATTCTAACATATAAACTATGTTCCTTGTGTTCTCCTTTTGTATCGCGCCCGGGCGAATGGGAAAGATCGGAAGAAACCGTTAAACAAAAGTTCAGTCAGAAACGAAGCATTTATTTTGCAGAAGAGTTCAAAGTCAATGCAGATCTGCGATAAAAACGTTAAACACTGTTCAATTTTTGGTGCTTATACTCCGTCTCTCATCTACATTTTATGTGTAAGCAAAATTTTCCAGCTAACCCTCTTTTTGTTTTTAAAGAATTGTATATCCAATTTATTGTTAAAAACAAAAACAAAAAAACAAAAAAAACAACCCCAACCCCCCCAAAACAAAAACAACCCCCCCAAAACAACAAAAACAACAACAAAAAACCAACAAAAACAACAACAAAAAACCAACAGAAAAAAAAAACCAACAGAAAAAACAAAAACAACCCCCTCAAAACAAGAAAAACAACAACAAAAACAACAACAAAAAACCAACAAAAACAACAACAAAAAACCAACAGAAAAAACAAAAACAACCCCCTCAAAACAAGAAAAACAACAACAAAAATCCAACAAAAAAAAAAAAAAATTACCCCCCCCCCCCCAAAAAAAAACGTTGTGAACTTTTGCATATATCTAAAATAAAAGCCTTTTGTTGATCCAGTGGATATTCGCATTCATTCCGACATAAAAAGAAAAAAATGGTGCTTTGAATCTTCTTGTAAAGGAATTTTTTTTCTTTTGCCAACTCGTTCAGTTTCGAGCCTCGGCGTATTCTTCTATTTTCGTAGTATTAATTTTAACGGGAAGATTTTACGATGTAAATACTAAAAAAGCACTATATATTTTCTACCGTGAGCATCTGTGCTAGGTTAAGGATAGTGAATCCTCACATAGCAAATTAACCAAGAACCAACGTATATAAATTGGTTTTGAATATTAGAAAATGTAAAATGTCAGCCTTGTAAAGCCTGCATCAATTCTAAACCTTATGGGCACGTAGCCGAGTGGTTAGAACGTTTGCTTTTTGACCATGAGACCGGATTCGAATCTTACCATGGTCAATTTGTCTGAAGGAGGCGATTCCAGCGTGCGGCACATTTGGAAAGTGCCTGAAAAAACTGGTTGACTTAAGCCTTGTGAGTGAAATTGGGTAGACAGAACCCTTGTGGGGAGTCGATGGTTGTGTTAGCACGAAGTCACAAGTCATCGTGACCGGGGGTTTGAGCATTGGTTGTTCAGACTGTTGATCACGAGCTATCTCACAGAAGCTGTAATAGTGTGGGTGTTCAACAAACACATATGTGACTGAGCACACCTGGTCGACAAGCATCCTCGCATCCGAGTGACTTCTAAACTTACAGTACTCACACCTGGTCGACAAGCATCCTCGCATCCGAGTGACTTCTAAACTTACAGTACTCACACCTGGTCGACAAGCATCCTCGCATCCGAGTGACTTCTAAACTTACAGTACTCACACCTGGTCGACAAGCATCCTCGCATCCGAGTGACTTCTAAACTTACAGTACTCACACCTGGTCGACAAGCATCCTCGCATCCGAGTGACTTCTAAACTTACAGTACTCACACCTGGTCGACAAGCATCCTCGCATCCGAGTGACTTCTAAACTTACAGTACTCACACCTGGTCGACAAGCATCCTCGCATCCGAGTGACTTCTAAACTTACAGTACTCACACCTGGTCGACAAGCATCCTCGCATCCGAGTGACTTCTAAACTTACAGTACTCACACCTGGTCGACAAGCATCCTCGCATCCGAGTGACTTCTAAACTTACAGTACTCACACCTGGTCGACAAGCATCCTCGCATCCGAGTGACTTCTAAACTTACAGTACTCACACCTGGTCGACAAGCATCCTCGCATCCGAGCGACTTCTAAACTTACAGTACTAGATGATACTTAATACATTAAGAACTATATGGTTGTTGAAGGTTACGATACGTTAATCCTCAGTGGGGAAGACTGCTTACGGTAACAAATCAGCTTTCGATTGTTTTTTTTCTTCTTTAGCTCGAAATCGAACACAATTCACTGACGGGAAATATTCAACGCATATAATATTTTGCTGTAGTATGCAGTTTTTGAGTTCCATGAATGATTTTGAGCTAAATTGTGGAACCATCAATGTTATTTGTTCTTAAGAATAAGATTAAAACAAAAATTTTAAATTTCTAAATGAAAAAAAAAACCCAAACAAACAAAAAACAAAAATAATAGAGGATTAGGTTTAGAAATCCTCGTTTGCAGCAAAGAGGTAACATTCATGAAAAGAACTTAAATTTTGCATTTCCACCCATTTATACTCGTTTTGGTGGTGGGGGATTTTAAGTGCAAAATGGATTCAGCATCTCGACAAACATAGGAACAAAAATCTAGATAATGATTTTCTGCTAGATGCAAGAAAAAATATTTCGAAAACTGATATTTGGCGCCAATACCGGGTAATGGTCAATTTAACGCATGAAAGGAACTAAGTTTGTTTTAAATATCTTCCAGCGAACAATTTTCTTACATTTTTCAGGTTTAAATTATACTAATATTTGGGAACTTACACTAAAAAAGAACAAATAGGCTATTTTGCCAGTCCCAGTAAAATAGACACCATAGCTATTTTGCCGGTAAAAATAGGGTTTGAGAACTAAGAATATATATTATATTTGACATCGTCGGCGCAGTGGTTGTGTGAGCTGTATAGGCAGGACTTGAACAACAAGAATTCTGTTGTCTTCAGTTGGTGCACCTGAAGTGTATTGGCAAGTTTTGAATTGCAGATATTGTTATACCTGGAGTGCTTAAAATATTCAGCGACTTTTATATTTGTTTTTAATAATTGATGATGAATAAATGATTTTAATTTCTTTTTTAACGGAATGGAGGAAAAACATTTTAAAATGTCTTAAAAACTGATGGTGAAAATAAATAAACTACTGTGTTAATTCTGTGTAGTTATTTTAAAAATGACTTACCTTCATAATAAAAAATATTTACAGGCAAAATAGCCCGGGGGTCTGTTTTATCGAAAACAGTAAAATAAACTTAAAAGTATGTTTGTCTATTTCACCGGCACCGGTAAAATAGTCTCTTCCAAAAAAGGAAAAAAAAAAAAAATCTGTCTCGGCCATTCTTTGTTGGCGTTATCCGAAATTGTGGGAGTCATAGACAAAAAAAGGCGGCAAAATATGGCAAAGAATTATGTTCATTTGAATGAATTTTGTGTTGTATGGTTATAAAAATCCGTAAGTCATTTTGAAAAAGAGTGTTAAGTTAAACCTCTCTATTACTTATAACATTCATTTCAACAAGTTTTAAATGACATTTTCTTTTAGCAAAGAGTGGCAGAAAAGTCAGCTATTTAGAACCGATCATCTAAATGCAAATGATTAGACGTGCGTGTGTTTTGATTAACTGCAGACGATCATAACTTGACAAATATTTAGAGTGAGGACAAAGACCAGTGCTGAAATCCGGAGCGTGTCACCATTCAGACTAGATATTGAACATTATTTTTAACATTGAGTATGAGTATATATCCCGTAACTCGTTCGATCCTTACTGGGTGCTTTGTATCAGAGTATAGCTAATTTAGGTAAATGCACGTCATTAGTAGGGGGTGCCTAATGACCAAAATAGCTGCGTATTTCCCCCAACAATGTTATTTTGCGATTTCTTTAAAATAAGCAAATTCTCTTTATTAGCAACATTATTTACTCACCCTATAGTCCCCCCCCCATTTGGCCTTGTGCCACACTTAATGTAACTTGATAAATATATTTACAGTAGCATTTCCCCATACTGCTGAGGTATATATTCCAAGGTACCTGAAAACTGTGGGTAGATTCGTTATTATGGTTTTCGTGTACATAATTCAGAAATTAAAATTTTTTCCATGGGTATTTAAGTACAATAAGAGATTAACTTCTTAACGCCTACCTTGATATGTGGTATTAATTATATATTAATCCTATAATCTACCCACCACCCCAAAGATGCGACGGTGGGTATTAATGGGGTTAATAAATGATAATAAAGAAAACAATATATTCTTTTTGTATCTGCCGCGTCATTTCGAAACATGAGGATCATGACTGTCGAATGCTTTGTAGTCCTTTAGCATTTTTCTCCTTTTTTAAGGCTTTCTCTCCCCGTTCCGCCGCCCATTCACCCAAACTCTTAAGGTAGATGACTCGCTGCCTTCCCCTAACCCTTGCACTCAATATACACTGTGTGGATTAAGTTCGCCAAGCCTTTCATCCTTCAGTATCTGTCTATATTTCTGAGATGAGGTATTATGTACACTATTAACATTATTCGGACTATTACCCTCATCTTTGTGGCCATATTTATTACACCGTTGCGGCCGTTGTACGTTCCGGCCTTCTTCAGGTGGTTGGAATGTCGAACTGAACCCTTTATTTCGCTCACTGGGGTAGACTGTTCTAGTTCCACGTGCCATGTGAAATTCATGCACAGATGTCCTCAAGGACACATGGCACAGTGGATAAAGGCGTTAGTTAGATCCAGTGACAGGACCCAAAGTGTGTGAGTTCAATACCCGGTTGAGGCAGCGGAGAACTTGGAGAGAGGAATTAACAGGAGATAACTGATAACTGGTATCCATTAAACATGGCACGTGAAACTAGAACAGTCTACCCCAGTGAGCGAAGTAAAGGGTTCAGTCCGACATTCCAACCACCTGAAGAAGGCCAGAGCGTACAACGGCCGAAACGTTGTAATAAATATGGCGACAAAGATGAGGATAATAGTCCTTTCTTCCTTATTATGCGTTCAAGAACTTCAACAGTTCCACAGCTGTCTTTTGCCGATTCTGAATAAATTGTTCTTTTTGCTGCTATTTTCTTTAAGATTTCAGAATGTATGGACATCAACAAGGAAAAAATAACGTACAGGCATGATGCGAGTTACAAATTGGAGAAGTTGACACCAAGCAAGTACATAAGTTTAAATATGTGGGAAATGTTTTAACAGAGGATGGAAAATGCGACATCGAAATCCGAACGCGCATTGGACGAGTGAAAGATGCCTTCCAAAACCTAAGCAAAGTACCAAGAAATAGAAACATTTCGTTCGAAACAATGAAAAGAATCCTGGAATGCTATCCTGTTATATGGCAGTGAATACTGGGCAGTCTTCCAACAGATGAAGAGAAAACTGGAGGCAACAGAAATGTAGTTCTACAGAAGGATACTTAGAATTTTATCGGTGATAGAAGATTCATTCTTATCGTAGACCTTATGAGACACAATAAGAGATTATCAACAACAACGAATAATAAAATAGAAGAATAATGTATGACAAATATAAAATTCATTCTTACCGAAAATCTTAGAAACTTCATCATTGATGTTCATATGATCATTTATCGACGTACAGGGTCGGCAATTTTTTTTGTTAATCTTTAAATATAAAAAAGAAAGAAATGCAATTAGAACACGAGATGCCATTAGAAAATAATTTATCATTCCAAAATTTATGTTAATTAAGAATAGAAAATTTCATCATTGATTCAATGAAGAAATTTTATCCACTTAGAATAATTCTAACATACATAATGTGCAGACTATTCGTAGACTAAATTTAGTATTCATTATTAATTTTTGCTTGTTTATCTTTCATGAAAGAAACTAGTAACAAATGAATAATGAAAAAGCTAATTCGGACAACTATGACTATTACTACTATTTAGTGTATAAACAATATATCGTATGGAAAACCCGAGCAACAAGAATGTGGCTACACGGCCAGATTTGAATTTCGCTTGCGAATTGATCTCCGTCATAGAATTAGCAATGCGTTTGTTTACATCAGACGGCCCCAAGGATATAGAATGGCGAGTTCAAGTCTCGTTGGAGGTTGCTTAAGTATAATTGTTGTAAAATTGGAAACGAATTGCGATAAAAAAAATGAATCAAAGTGAATGATTTGATGATAAAGCTGTAACGTATTGAATGGCATGAAAATATGAAGAACTTAATTATAACGTGTACGAAACTACGCTTTTATTAAATATGAAGAGAGTTCCGTTTTACATTAGACAACCCGGCCAGATATACATTGAGTTATTTGTATAGAATATGACTTGTTACTGAAAATGGACACTTTCATTTACTTGAATCTTTATTAATAAAAAGAGGTGATACCATACAATAAAACTGTATTCAGCCGATTAAAATTTTTTTGCCAAAGACTGAAACAATTTTAAAAATACAAAGAAAAAAAAATACAAAGAAAAAAAACCCAGAAAAATTACAAATACAAAAAAGTAAATAAAAATAACAAAACAAGATACAAACTGCATTACCGAGATAGACTAATTAAAAATTACCTGATGATATACACCTACAGTATTTTTTTTTCATATATAGAAATGATTGGTGCGTCCTAATTTGATTCTCCCTTTTATTGTTGAATTTTTGCAACTTGAGTTTCATTCTAAAAAGCAAACGTGCAAAAGTGACCTTTACTTAATCGGTAGTCACCGATAAGGTTGTCTCCCGTTCCTGATATACGGGCTGTTTGCGTGAAATGAATTCAAATGAATCTATTCTCTTGCAACGGGTTAGAGAACAAAGAGTGGGGTTTTAAAGGAAGGGACAAATCTATTGCAGAGGATATATATATATATATATATATATATATATATATATATATATATATATATATATATATATATGAAAAAGGGTCCCTTAAAACTGTTTTCAGATTTATATAACCCGAGAAGGGTTCAAGGTTGTTGGAGTCAGGGAAAGGAACGAATTTTCACCTCCCCAGATTTTGTTTTTATACCTACAAGGAGAAAAGTGATCTTGTTGAACAGGTTGTCGGGCGGATTAACTAGTCTCGTTTCTGGCGATCGCCCACCCAGATTGTCGTAACCTAACTGATCAGTCCCGATCTAGCTGTGTTGGTGGTTCGGATGTGATCTGAAAGTCAGCTTCCCGTCAGATAGAGTGAGAACAGTGACGTACAGAGGTCTGGTGATGCCCGGGGCCAACTTGATTATATGCCCCTAAGACTCAAGTAGGGACTGTGCATATAGAGCCTAGTATTGAAAAATGTGAGAAAGGAAGACATTTTAAATACGTAAAAAAAAGACAGATGAAACATGAAATAAACACTATTCAAATTAAATATAAATTAGATTTTTATTTCATTCGTTGATTGGATGCCCGTGTCCGTCATACACTTTGAACCCACTACACCCTACTGAGTAAGAAAGAATATAAATTGCTGTGTATCGATCATTCATTTTCATGTGTAATATTGTAAGGATGGATTATCGGCTGCTAGCTTATAATCACATAATTCATGAAATCAAGAAAAGAATATTCTTGTAGGTAATCGATGATTAATCGTCCACTGAAATTATTGAATTCTGTTATTTCGATATTCTTTTTCACAGCGTGGAAACAATACGATTGGAAACGAATTGTTTAGTTAAAGATTTATTTCTGAACATTCAAAGGCACGAAAAGAAACACCCTGCAACAACAAAAAGGACAGCAGTAACATCTTATTGCTATTAAAACAGGCGAGAGAAAAATGGAAGAAAAAGAAAAGAAACGCGAAAAAAAAAGAAAATATATAATTATCGAGAAAAAAAAAAGAGAAAAGAAAAGAAAAACAGTCAGCCGACTGCTTCTTGTTCCTCTCTTTTTCTTCAGAGATTGATTGCTGTTAGGTTATAAAGTGATCTCTTTGTGATGGTATTCACTAACCGCCCCACGCATAAGGCCGAGTAGATTGTGGGGTATCCGAGCCCGTAGACTCGGGCAAAAATTCCCCGTAAAAACGGGGTCGGGTAGCTGTCTATCACCCCAGACGAGACTCTGCTCTTTGGCACAGCCTCGTCTGGGTTCCTCTCTACACAGAGGCAGAGAGTTCGACAAGCACACCTCCGAAGTAATCTGGATAGTGATCGTGATCTCTTTGTGATAGGGATTTACTTGACCTCCCACACGGCCAGGATGTGATACAAGGACGGTTGTTTAACATGGGAAGGGAGGGGGAGTGGACCCGAGTTTTCACCCGGGCCGCAGTGCTTTGGCTTTAGCTGGTCTTAGCTTGTCAGAGCTGGTCAGAGCTAGTCATAGCTGGTCTTAGCTTGTCAGAGCTGGTCATAGCTAGACGTAGCCGCGATACTACCAGCGCAGGGACGAATCCCCGCGACCGGCCTGTATCAGTGATCGAATCTCAGCCAAAAAGGCGATCATTCAGCGAGTAATGCTGTTATCTGCGAACAGATACTACACTTTGATCTTAGCCTAAAAGGCCGTGGATTTACTTGACCCCCCACACGGTCAGGTTGTGACACAAGGTCGGGGTTTAACGTGGGACGGGAGGGGGGGGGGGTAACCCGAGTGTTTCCACTCAGGTCGCTGGTCTTTGCTGGTCATAGCTTGTCCAAGCAGGTCATAGCTAGACGTAGCCGCGATACTACCAGCACAGGGACGAATCCCTGCGACCGGCCAGTATCAGTGATCGAATCTCAGCCAAAAGGCGATCATTCAGCGAGTAATCTGCGAACAGATACTACACTTTGATCTTAGCCAAAAGGCCGGGGATTTACTTGACCTCCCACACGGTCAGGTTGTGACACAAGGTCGGAGTTTAACGTGGGACGGGAATGGGAGTGGACACGAGTTTTCACCCGGGCTGCAGTACTTTGGCTGGTCTTAGCTGGTCATAGCTAGTCCTAGCTGGTCATGGCTGGTCTTAGCTTGTCCAAGCTGGTCAGAGCTGGTCATAGCTAGTCAGACGTAGCCGCGATACTACCAGCGCAGGGACGAATCCCTGCGACCGGCCTGTATCAGTGATCGATCCCGGCCTAAAGGCGATCATTCAGCGAGTAATCTGCGAACAGATACTACACTTTGATCTTAGCCAAAAGGCCGGGGATTTACTTGACCTCCCACACGGTCAGGTTGTGACACAAGGTCGGGGTTTAACGTGGGACGGGAGGGGGAGTGGACCCGAGCTTTCACCCGGGCCGCAGTGCTTTAGCTGGTCTTAGCTTGTCCAAGCTGGTCTTAGCTAGTCATAGCTGGTCATGGCTGGTCTTAGCTTGTCATAGCTAGTCAGACGTAGCCCCCGATACTACCAGCGCAGGGACGAATCCCTGCTACCGGCCTGTATCAGTGATCGCTCCCGGCCTAAAGGCGATCATTCAGCGAGTAATCTGCGAACAGATACTACACTTTGATCTTAGCCAAAAGGCCGTGGATTTACTTGACCTCCCACACAGTCAGGTTGTGACACAAGGTCGGGGTTTAACGTGGGACGGGAGGGGGAGTGGACCCGAGCTTTCACCCGGGCCGCAGTGCTTTAGCTGGTCTTAGCTTGTCCAAGCTGGTCAGAGCTGGTCTTAGCTAGTCATAGCTGGTCATGGCTGGTCTTAGCTTGTCATAGCTAGTCAGACGTAGCCCCGATACTACCAGCGCAGGGACGAATCCCTGCGACCGGCCTGTATCAGTGATCGCTCCCGGCCTAAAGGCGATCATTCAGCGAGTAATCTGCGAACAGATACTACACTTTGATCTTAGCCAAAAGGCCGAGAAGCGATCTTGATCTCTTTGTGATAGGGTGATTGAAAAATAACTTACCATTTTATGTATGAGGGACTCTCCTGTCTTGTAAAAATTATGACGGGAGAGTCCATCATACATGAAATAGAAGGTTACTTTTCAATCACCCTGTATATGCATATTTTTAATATATGTATATATCCTATGTTTATAGTCGTGGTGCACGTTTTGTTTTCTTGATCGAGCTTTGAAGAGAGAGGAACGAAAATCGGTCAGCTGTTTTTTTTTTCCTTTTTCGAATTACCGTTCATCGTAATTATAACTTTTTTTAATTTATTTCCCTTTCACTTCCATGAAGCATGTCTGTTTTAATAGCCATAATGAAATCAACAACATTAATTAAACATTCGTGGCTAATCCATAAAATCTCATCTGACAACATTGCGAATAGAAGAACGGATAAAAAACACATTTTAAAGGAAATTTAATGTTGGATCAATTCTGAAGATTGAGAATGTACTATCAGGAGGCTGTTTTCCGAGTTGCTTTCTATGAATTGTGTTGTTCTTAAATTGACAGATTTCTTAATCAAATAATGGTCATCCATAATTAACTCAATGGATGCTAACCCCAATACGGTTTTTTTTCAGTTTTCGAAATTCTACTGGAATATTTGTAACATATTGCAATTTTTGCTGTAAATGCAAAAGCTGACGAAGGCATTAACGATCGAAATCCCGAAAACTGAAATTCTAAGAAAGAAAGAAAGAAAGAAAAAACAGAAAGAAAGAAAGAAAGAAAAAACAGAAAGAAAGAAAGAAAGAAAAAACAGAAAGAAAGAAAGAAAGAAAAAACAGAAAGAAAGAAAGAAAGAAAAAACAGAAAGAAAGAAAGAAAGAAAAAACAGAAAGAAAGAAAGAAAGAAAAAACAGAAAGAAAGAAAGAAAGAAAAAACAGAAAGAAAGAAAGAAAGAAAAAACAGAAAGAAAGAAAGAAAGAAAAAACAGAAAGAAAGAAAGAAAGAAAAAACAGAAAGAAAGAAAGAAAGAAAAAACAGAAAGAAAGAAAGAAAGAAAAAACAGAAAGAAAGAAAGAAAGAAAAAACAGAAAGAAAGAAAGAAAGAAAAAACAGAAAGAAAGAAAGAAAGAAAAAACAGAAAGAAAGAAAGAAAGAAAAAACAGAAAGAAAGAAAGAAAGAAAAAACAGAAAGAAAGAAAGAAAGAAAAAACAGAAAGAAAGAAAGAAAGAAAAAACAGAAAGAAAGAAAGAAAGAAAAAACAGAAAGAAAGAAAGAAAGAAAAAACAGAAAGAAAGAAAGAAAGAAAAAACAGAAAGAAAGAAAGAAAGAAAAAACAGAAAGAAAGAAAGAAAGAAAAAACAGAAAGAAAGAAAGAAAGAAAAAACAGAAAGAAAGAAAGAAAGAAAAAACAGAAAGAAAGAAAGAAAGAAAAAACAGAAAGAAAGAAAGAAAGAAAAAACAGAAAGAAAGAAAGAAAGAAAAAACAGAAAGAAAGAAAGAAAGAAAAAACAGAAAGAAAGAAAGAAAGAAAAAACAGAAAGAAAGAAAGAAAGAAAAAACAGAAAGAAAGAAAGAAAGAAAAAACAGAAAGAAAGAAAGAAAGAAAAAACAGAAAGAAAGAAAGAAAGAAAAAACAGAAAGAAAGAAAGAAAGAAAAAACAGAAAGAAAGAAAGAAAGAAAAAACAGAAAGAAAGAAAGAAAGAAAAAACAGAAAGAAAGAAAAAACAGAAAGAAAGAAAAAACAGAAAGAAAGAAAGAAAAAACAGAAAGAAAGAAAAAACAGAAAGAAAGAAAAAACAGAAAGAAAGAAAAAACAGAAAGAAAGAAAAAACAGAAAGAAAGAAAAAACAGAAAGAAAGAAAAAACAGAAAGAAAGAAAGAAAAAACAGAAAGAAAGAAAAAAAAGAAAGAAAGAAGGTCTTGATAGTGGATTTGGTCATTCGATAGTGAAAAATGGCCGAATTTTTAATTTCAAGTCATCGTTTATCTTAAAGCCGAGTGTTGTGACTCAACCTGTATGAGCAGGGTACGGCAGAAATATCTCCCATATAATGGTAAAATATTAGTGGCAATGGTGTCTTAATTTAGCTAATGTCGAGGTATTTGTGGGAGGTATTACTGTCGCACCCTGTATTATCGATAAAAAATAACGGCACAAAATTTATGTCCTTAAAATCGAATTTAATGAACTTTTATGACTTTTTCTTTTAGGAGGGGATACTACTTTTTATACATAAAGTAATATATTACATTCGTGCATCTCAAGTAATTCTCTAGTTAGCATTAAGATTTTTCTTTTACATAGATTTTACACAGATACCAATTCCGGCGAAGCCGTATTTAAATTTTTATCGATAATACAGGGTGCGCTGTGAAGGCGGAAAGAGAGAGACATCTCAAGATATGGTGCAATTTATTGACATGTATAAAAATTTAGTTACAAAGCTTTAATTACATTGAAATGCATATCTGTTCAGAAAAGGTATATATATATATTAATGGAATAATAGATAAGAATATATATGTATATGTAGAAATGCTTTAAGATGTCCATGCGAAAAAAGAGGGGGAAGGAGATTAAGAGAGAGAGAAAAGAGGGGGAAGGAGATTAAGAGAGAGAGAAAAGAGGGGGAAGGAGATTAAGAGAGAGAGAAAAGAGGGGGAAGGAGATTAAGAGAGAGAGAAAAGAGGGGGAAGGAGATTAAGAGAGAGAGAAAAGAGGGGGAAGGTGATTAAGAGAGAGAGAAAAGAGGGGGAAGGAGATTAAGAGAGAGAGAAAAGAGGGGGAGGAGATTACGAGAGAGAGAAAAGAGGGGGAAGGAGAGGAAAGGAGATTAAGAGAGAGAGAGAACAGGAAAGAGATTAAGAAGGAGCAGAAAGGCGATTAAAAGTGAGAGAGAGAGAAATAGTTGAATGGAGAATGAAAGTAGAGCGGAAAGGAGACCAAAAGTGAGCGCGTTATCACACATGGATTGTGTGTTTAAACTTTATTATTGTAAGAAAATAAACATATAAATAAAGAAATAATGACTGAAACAATTTTTTTTTCGTAATTAAATTTTTGCACCAAACCTGGACCAAAAACTAACAAGCGTCGGAAAAATGTAACCATTTTCCCTTTCTTTAAACGAATTTCCAGAAATTCTTATTTTAACGCCGCACTCACACCGACCACCAAACCAATTTATATCCACGTCAGTCCATGCTTCTGCTTCCCTGTCTGTCTCACATTTGATGTAAGTAGGTGCTTTCATTACAACCAAAGGATCGGATATCAGAAAACAGAATGAAGTTAACCCGATTTTCCAGCTGTAGATCTATTTACAAGGCACTGTTATCACAGTGCCTTGAAATCCAAAGTCGGCATCTCAGGAATTCATGGATGGGGTTGATGGGGGTGGGGGGGTGGGGGTGGACGACGACAAATACTTAATATGAATAGAGGGAATCTCTTATTACAGTTTTCACTTGCCTGCAAATGGATGACAGTTCCAGGTGTCACAGTTTCTTTCTATAACAATTACGGAAGGTGTATATGAAAATGACGGGAGAAGATAATTAAAATGTAACAAAAATAAATAAAAACGCAGATATTGCATGCCGCAAACATATTGCCCCTTCTATAGGAACTATCTTATGTGTGCGATCATTGTTCTCCACAACCTTGTGTTGGTGTAAATAACCTTTGACCCTTCAATATCCCTCTTTAGCCACCATCGATTCACACAAATTTGTGAAGTAGGATTTTTGTAGTTTCTCGCGTCTTCAATGTCCTGTGAGTGTTGGAGTCCTCAGGCCCTATTTCCTCATTATGTCTCAGAAGTGTTCTTCAGTTTGTTAGCATCAGGTTCCTTGGGGTTCTTATTTTACTTGAAACTTTGTCGTTGCTCACATGTTCTGTCCATGGTATTCTCAGTATTTATTAGTAGAACCACATCTGTCACTTCAAGTTTCTTTTTCATCTGTTAGTAGATAGTTTAATTTTTTTTTTCACTTTAATAACATTTTCCTGTTCCCTTCTACTTTGCTTAGTTTCTGAAAGGCAGCTTTCGTGATTCCTATATGCCTTCGGAATTCTGTGTTATTATTTTTCGTTGTTATTACTACAATACTCAGTTTAGGTTGTTTGGAAAATAACGTCAGGTTTTAGAATAAACTTTGTCTTCTAATATATAATACTTTCACAAAAATATATTATTCATTCCTAATGATTAAAGTGTCCTCCTTTTTCATTTTATATCAACCCCGTTCAGAATTTAACTTAAAGTATATGTGGGATGTATCACTACCCCCACCTTCATTTTGACGCACGTGCGACATTTTCACCCCTTCCTCTCACTTTCGGCCGGTTATAGTAGTAAACCGTTGTCTTAGCCGAAGATGAGGAAGAATTCATTTTTTCGCGCGCTTTTGCGCTGACGTCACGGCAAATTTGGCTTTTCAAAATTAGTCGCCCCCGTGGTCGTCTGGCCATCGGCTGGGCTGGCTCAATTGTCTCTCGCCGGTAACCCCATATATACTGACAGAGACATTTTATTCGGCAAAGCCTTGCCTAGACCTCATGGCTCGTCTCGGTATCTTAACGCATACGACACGGTCGTCACCTTGCGATGACAGATTTCTTGTCCCGAGGCTAACATCTTTATAGAGCTGCTCAACTTCCAGGAACCTTCAAAAACTTCCAACCTGATGAACGAGCATCTTTTATATTCTTCGAACTGTACTTTCTGAACCTGTTACTTTAAAAAGAATTACATACATTCACAATTATAAACTCTCGCAGTGAGTATTTTTTCCTTGCCGTATGTTCACTATGCATTACAACTGACTTTCTGAACCTTTCTTCTCGAAGAACTCGTTCCCGCTAATAGCCAGATCTGCACCGCTATCGGGTCCACAACATATATACCCATCATTTTGAACATGAAAAAAGAAGAGATGTGTTTACATTTTTTTGCATGCGTTCAAGCTTAGTCCCAACGCTTCTCAAACAATTATTAACATTAACAGAGTATGGGGTGTATGATCCACGCTCGTTTCTGAAGTTCCTCAGTGGGGATACGAATCTTGAAGATCAAGGTAGTAGAGAATATCCATCTGCAATTGAAAATCAACATCTGAAAAACTAGTCGAACAAAGCCCACGTCAAAGTGTTAGAGAAATGTTTTAGATAATGGATGTCAGCATTTCAACAATATCGGATCATCTCTCTCTCTCTATATATATATATATAAGATGAAGAAATATAGTTTTAAGGCGTGCTATATTTATGGGATAAAGTGGTCAATATCAGAGATAGAGCGTATGTAAATATAAATATAAAAGTGAACATTGAAGTCAACATTCAGAGGCGACAGGCTCTTTCATGCTAGACGCAATCGTCAGACCGCCTGACGATTGCGTCTAGCATGAAATAGCCTGTCGCCTCTGAGTGTTGACTTAAATGTTCACTTATATATATATATATATATATATATATATATATATATATATATGATATATGTTGGTATGGTGAGGAAACTTGATAAATTGGTTCTGCATGAACGAAGTTAAAATCAGAGAGTTCGAGGTTTTGATGAGTGTTTGATGCTCTATCGGCGAAATTCGAATGATCCGTTTCTTGATCGAATATTTAATCGTGATGAGAAATGGATCGTTTATAACAGTCGTAAACGATCGACTCAATAGCTTGATCATGACGAAGGACTAAAACACTTTCCTAAACCGAAATTGTACCAATAGAAGATTATAGTGATTGTATGGGAGTTCATCATTGGCTCTATCCATTATTCAACCTAACCATAGCATCACTACCAAAGTTTACTGTCAGCAACTAGATGAAATGCACATTCAGTTAAGCTAAATGTGACCAGCACTGGTTAATCGACGAGGTTCAATTCTACTTCATGATAATGTTCGGTCACATATTGCCTGGATGGCACTGCAGAAGCTCACCGACTTTGGATACGAAACTTTACCACATCCACCATATTTCCATGACTACCATTTTTTCAAACATCTTGACAATATCTTGAGAACAAAAGACACTCCGTTGCAAAGAACCTGCAGAAATTACATTCACAAATTATTGACGTTCAACGCATTAGAATTTAATCATAAAAGTATAAATAACCTTCTAACTCGATGGCAGAAATGTATAGATGTTCAGGGTTCCTATTTTGATGGATTTAAATACTATTTAAATACGTTAATTCAAGAATAAAAATTGATTCTAAAATCGGACATTATTTTCTGAATAACCTAATAATACCATGTCCAAATAGACGTATAATTTCAAAATTGATTTGTTCAGAGCAGAAATGTGACCGATTAAAATGTGTCTATCCTAAAATATAATTGCATTGTTTATTCTTTCAATATTTAACAGTTCCTTAGTTTTTAGTTACTTTCCAAATTGACAGCTTGAAATACCGACTTGAACTGTTAAGAAAAATACTTTATATAGTTAAAGGGGTGTTGTAATGGGATTCTTTTCCAATTGTTGGGTTAACCGTCTCTCATATTTGGATAATGAAGCCTACCCGATCTCTAAAGATTCCAACTCAATTGCACTATAACCAGAGGCTAGTAGGTAATTTTTATTTTTATCTACACAAGAAAGTGATCATTTATCAGATTTCTCTCCGAGAGAAGCATAAAAAGTCCAGACTCGGTTTAGAACCAGAATTTCTGATTGAAACCAGACACAAAACGGTCTTCATTAATTGGTCAGTTTTGTACCTAAAGTAATGGCGAGAGGAAAAAGCATCGCTAAAATTGTGAGTTTTAAAAATTTCACTATAACGGACAGCTTTAAAAGATATTTTCAATGCGTGTTAAACATATAATTTAAACGATGTTTTTTTTCTTGATTACAGAAGACAATTTAGCTAACATATTTCCCATAATTTCCTTCACAGAATATATCAAATTTGTGGTTTGCATTTTTCCATGAATGTATTTAGTTAGAGAAATATTAAGGGCAAAAAGGCTATAGGAAAAAATAAATCAAGCAACAACAACGACGACGAAAAAAAAATTAAACACGACCCCTCACCCCACCAAAACCCAAAGCAAACAAACCAGAAAGAAAGTAAAAAGAAAAACAAAAGAAACCAATTAAACCCCTCCAAGATCTTCCCAAATTAGAAAGAAAAGACACACACAATCCACCCACTAAAAAGAAAAAAAATTATTCAGCTTTCCAATTTTAAATCGGTGTAAAAGAAAAACAAAAACATCAAAAGAATGCTTGGCAATATTGCAAGCTTCTATGATGTCACAAGGCTTGGATTCGAACCTTTCCATTAATCACTTTGGGTCGAGATTTTTATACGAATGATAGCATGTATCCCAGTTTCGTAAAACTCTGTTGGCTGCCGATGTTGTCAGTTCCTTACAGCAGTTATCCCTTCACTACCATAACGTTTGCACCTCAGTACCTCTTTCATTGGACTAACAGAGATGGAAATTATAAGTTACCAAATCGATTCGAGGAAGAATCCTTTCTGGAGTTTGACCCACAAAGTAATAGTTCTGGGGATCCCTTAGTCCCACCAGCTTAGACCTTCACAGCTAGGACCCGCCGTGCCACGTTCACGGTGGCAAATCATTTCGTTCCCTTCGTGCTCCTTTAGTAAGAAGTTCTACTCGGACATCATCTTCCCCAGAATTTTTATTTGTAAAAAAAGACTCCAGAGAGGATGCTTTCCCGACTATTACAATCTTAACCTCTTCAAGTCTAGGATCAACCGATACCTATCCTCCTAATATGAACTTTTTACCACCGCCTGCCTTACAATAATTTAAATTCAGTAACTCTCTTGAGTGGTAGTCAGTGGACCTTGTATTGAGTGAACAATATTAAAAAATAAAATAGCCATTCCGCCGAAATATGCCCTTGACGCGTGGGTCGGGTGGGGGCAGATAATTGGCCTCAGCTCGGAAATCTGTCTCGGAGATAGAAAATCCAACAGAAAAAAAAAAAGTTTCCTACGGCCACGGAACATTACTGCCAACTTTTCATTTGGCCACGACACGTAAAACCTTGGTTTAAATAAAGTACAATCGGTAACGTACATGGTAACTCTTTACCCTAGAACTTGAAGCGTTGAGGGATTTTTATTTGTCTCCTGCAACCGATATGGAAGAATCTGTGGCAATCCTGAAACAGCCGCTAAAGACGACGTCTCCGACGTTAAGCTCTAACGTGCCATGTGGATGATCATGACTCCATTTATTTCAACACTTGACGCCCTTACAACATCATTCAGTATCCCTACCTTGAGTGTTTCTTGAGCCTTGTATATAGTGAACAATAGTATAACAAATTAAAAACTAACTAAATAAAATCTTTATCTAAAATTTTCACAAATAAAATACAGTGTGACCCGGATATAAGAGCGATTTTCTCTGGTCTCAAATTAGAGCCTGTGTTAATGTATATATAATAGACCAAACCCGGATATAAGAGACTTCTTCTCCGGTCCCGACAACTCTCTTATATCCGGGTTACACTGTATTTTAAAAACTTAAAAAATGCTAGCTAGCACAGATAAAGAAGAAGACCCCCCCATATGACTTGTGGCAAATGCTACTTTCAAATTAGGGGAATTTGAATAAGCGTAACATACTGAAAGGAACTAATTCGATGGTAACTGTGGAAAATGGGTTCTAGAATACAGTATATACCCGAGTATAGCGCGAGGTTTTATGATCAGTTTTTTTACGCAAAAAATAAGTAGTCGCACTTGACACAGGTGATCTTTTTGAATAAGTTAAAATCATGCATTTTCGGTGACCAATTGCACTATACAGAGGTAATATTTTTCTGGAGGTGTTAAAATTCATGCAAAACATTCAGTGCGTAGAGGAGGTCGCAGTATACATGATGTCGACTTATACACAAGTATATACAGTAAGTACTGGTTCATGTTTAAATTCTGACATAAAATTAGAAATATCTGTAACCACGGGACAACTATTAAAAACGGCTCAAACCAGTAAATAGTAAATCTCAAGAGTTGACAAACTGTATGACCAAGAAAAGGAAAGGATCTTGTTACTGCATAACGAGCCTCCATACTTACTTAAATAACCTCCCGTTCATTATCATTAAAAGAGGCGACGCAGGATGAGGGTAATTGATGAATTTATTTATCGATTATTGAAATATTTATAAAATTTCAATCGTTACATTAATTTTAAACCTATAATTACAGAAGTATTACCGTATTTTTTAACGTACAGGTCTACAATTTTAAATACAACTAAGATGTTGTCAAGTATTAACATATTTACTTTATTTTGTATTTTTAAATTTTCACATTGAGGTCATTATTTCGATGCTAACGAAGTTTTTCGAGAAAAAAAGGATAAAATAAGCCAAACTGATTTTATTGTTTTAAAAAACGTAAAATTTATTCACAATCAAATATTTGTCCCTGATCAAAATATATTTAATAAAAAATCTATTCACGATAAGTTGACATGTTAATGAGATATCATAAAGAGATTTGTTTGAATGGGGGGGGGACTTCAGCTATTTTTTTATATCCAAGTAAATTTGTAAATAGCCATCATTGCAATAAACACAGAAAATGATTACATTTCAATAATTAGTTGAATATCAATATCTATATATAAAATTCTGTGACTTCCGTTCGTTCGTTCGTCCGTCCGTCCGTCCGTCCCTCCCTCACACCCTCTAAAATTACATATACATTGACCAATCTAAACCAATTTAGAAACATATTGTTTATCATGAAGTCCTATAAAATTAAATTAAAGAAATTATTAAAGCGCGAAGTAGGGTTTTTGTCAAAGTATTTTTCCAAACAAATCAGCTTATTCAAATTTTATCAATTGGTTTGTGAAATTGAATGAAACGTAAGAGTTTCTAAATCTCGACAAAAATGTGAGCGATAACTTCAATACTAAATACTGTAAGGGTTTTGACGCGTTTTTGTTGCAAAAAAAAAATCTAGTATTTTAAAAATGATTTCTTATAGTATTCTTTTAACAACTAAAATAAATCTCACGTCAGAGATATCACCATTTCTCTAAACTTCTATGTGCAGTGTTCCTTCAGGACGTGGATGATCATGGCCCTCCACGATTTTCTGTCCTTTGTAGCACTTAATAAATTTAGTCTTTTTGCTATCTCTCCTAAATCCTGCCTTGCCATCCAGATACATAAGCTCTTTATGTAGGTTATTCGCCGTTTTCATCTTGCCTTCAGCATGTCCCTTGAGTATTAAAATTTCCAAACCTTCTTTCCTCATTATGCGCCCTAGAAATTTCAACTGTTTCTTCCTGATGTTTTCCTTTTCTCTAAAACTTTGTCTTCGTTGCTCACGTGTTCAGTCTATGACATTCTCTGCATCCTTCTGTAGAACCACATTTCTGTTGCTTGAAGCCTCTTTATCCGCGAGGAGATTGCACTAACTGCCATATAGGGGGACCGATATTGCATAACCGTTCAGTACTCTTTTTTTTGTTTCTAATGAAATTTTCCTGTTTCTTAATACTTTGCTCGGCTTTTTTGGAAGGCATTATTTGATATTCCAATGTGTCTTCGGATTTCCGTGTCGCATTTTTTGTCCTTTGTTAAAACACTTCCCAGATATTTACATTTTTGTACTTTTATGATTTGGTATTATTTGTCATTTGCATGTTGGGCTGTTCCTTTTGCTGACAATCACGCATTCTGTCTTATTGCAACTGGTTTTTAATCCTTTCTTTTGCTACCATCTGTAGGAGTTATCGTTTCCTTTCCGTGCCTGTTATCAACACTGTCCTCTGCATATCTAATGTTCGGCCGATAATGAATCCTATTTAGTACTTTTCATTCTCTCAGAATCGCTTCACTATAAAGGTTGAATAAGTCCAATGAGAAGACATAACCTCGTCTTACACCGTTTTCTATTTTTGTATATTTATTGAATTCATTTTCTATCCGTAATGCAGGCGGTTTGATCCCAGTATAAATTCTGGATTATCCTAACATTCTTCCCAAATATGTCAAGATTACTTAACCAGTTCCAGCAGTTCTTGGATTAAAATAATCTTTATATGAAAACCTTCTCCAATTTGTCTGTCTTCCTTGTAACAGTATTAATTTTATAAGAGCATCCATAGGTGATGTGCGGGTGGTGTAACAGTTAAAGTGGAGTCGGCAAGCAGAGATCAAATTCCGGGAGAGTCAGTTGCAGTCACTTTTGCACTAATGTAAATCGAAAAGGCACGAACCCGTCTCTATGGGTCAAACAGAGGAGTAGAATGGGTTCCCCGGCCTTGTGTGGCAACCAGTCTAAGAAAAGCAAATCAACGGGAAATTCAGTTAATAATAAAAAAAGAAAATCGGTTGAGTGACTTAGTTTTTTTTTTTCCAATTTAGGCGACTGATTTATTTTTGGCCTTGCGTCTGACACACGCAAAGATTGTGTGTTTATATGTATATCTCAAATTCTGGACGCTTAACTCTTGGTTTAATGGTTAGCGAGCTAATTCTTGCAGACTTATTAGAGTTTAACGTGTTCAACACTTACTCTAACAGAAATTTAAGCTGTCTCTTTCTGATTTTAAGTATAAATGTCCTTTATGCTTCAATACCCTTTAAAACTTACTCGTTGTTCACATGCTCCGTCTCTTGCTTCAAGTCTCTTCGTCTGTGAGAAAATTTCCCACATTTACTGCGAGGTGTTATATCACATAGTAGTTCACCTTTTTTTCTTGTTTCCTGTTTTTTTTTTAATACTTTGTTTAGTTTTTGGAAGACATCTCTCACTATTCCAATGCACCTTCGGATCTCGGTGTCGCATTCTCCATCGTCTGTTATAACACTTCTAAGATAGACTTTCTAGGTTCTAACGTCGCCATTTTGTACCTTGCATCTTGGGTAGTTTCTATTGCTGACAACCATACATTGTTTTCTTATAATTGATGATTAAAATTCTAAAATGCATGTTCATGAGAACATTATATTTCGTGGCTGAAAGAATAAAACGTTAGTTTTCTGCTTTAGAATTGCGAATTCATTACCCTGTTTGAACGTTTCACTGTTACATCTGTTTGTATACTTACAAACATCCCAAAACATTTCATGAATTTTGCTTGTTAGATATGGAAACCATTATTTGTAGCAATTAAAATAACGCTGAATCTAAAGTGAACAGTTTCTTATTCACGACACTTCTGGTCGTGTTAGCAATTAGCCTTCCTGTTGAACTTAACTAATTGTATTCTATGACTCAAGACAGAAATTATGGTCATCAGTAAGAGGAAAAATCCCAAGATGCGTGTTACAAACTGGAGATGTGAACATTAAGCAGGTGCTGAAGTTTAAATATGTGGGAAGCGTTATAACAGAGGATGGAAAATGCGACACCGAGATCCGAACACGCATTGGACAAGCGAAAGAATTATTCCAAAAGCTCAGCATGGTGCTGAGAAACGGAAAAAATTTCCTCGGAAACAAGAGTATAAAAACTCCGTTAAAAATTGTAGAAAAAAATTCAATAGATTTAAGTACTGTCACTAAAATCTTAATTCTGTGCTAATAGGAACTCAAACGACCTTCAAGCTTTGAAAAAGTAGACAACCATTCTTGTCGTTTGCACTATATAAATCTGATTTTTTTCTACAGTCTCTAACGGGGTTCTACAAGAGTGCTGAATTACTAGGTGCTAGCCATCCTCTTATATTTTGGGTCTGTTCCGTCGCGGAAATTTTGTTGAAGTCTATTACGTCTATAGTCAAAAGTGACAGATTATATATTCACGAGATCTTAACTAGAGGTATGCTTTCCTTCGTGGCTGAGAGGTCTAAAACACGCCGTACGGGGGTTCCCTTATACAAGGAGAGAGATGGTCGAACCCTGTCGAAGAGCACATTTTCTTCATTAAAGACTCTCGAAAATCTATACTTGTAGACTACAATTATACTAATAAAAAAGTCTACTAAAACACGTTCATCCACTAAATATGACTGAACTTTTATAGTCTGATTTAATCATTTCACCCCAAGCAAAGCGATAATACCACTAAGACGCATGAGGCTACTGTGAGTGAGAGAGAATGAAAAGAATTTAGAAGGAACCGGAAACCCAGTCATAAACAGTAAACAAGGTATAAAGCTCAATTCCTGTTCAAAAATGAGGAATGTGAAAGATGCGATGGGTAAATTGTCGTCATTTTATATTTTTAATTTTGCGCATGCGCGTTGATTGTTTTTGATTTTGTCGACTGCACAATATAGTAGGGTCGACTGGGAACAGTCTGTTAGAAAAAGAGCACCATGACTATTTACTCCGCCAGAAATTTGGAAACGACATATTGAATTACTTGGCAATTGCACCAGAAGCGCTAATACGGACATTTCAGTGTTTGGGTGTCAATCTGAGGAGAGTGCAGCGGATTCGGAAAGAGTTGGATGTGTTTAATGGTGATTACGAAAGTAAGGTAGCTTGGAAAACTCACTCTGATGGTTCTGATAAGAAAAAAAACTCCAGAAATTGTTGGTGACGTCCTCAACACGGAGGCCCACAACAAGTGCCTTGAGGAAGTAGTGCTGCTCTGGGTCAAGAGGGTGGCTGTTGGAAGGCCCTATGTCTGGCAATAGGACTCTGCACCATGCCACACAAGTAGAAGAACTCAGTCAAGGCAGTCAGACAAATTCTGCGGCCGCATCAACCTTTACCTCTGGCCACCTAATTCTCTAGATTGCAACCCTCTTAATTGTGTGGGGCGCAGTTGAGCGAGAGACTAACAAAACTTCTTGTAACACTAAAGATGACCTGAAGGCAAGGATTATGGCAGCATGAACCAACTTAAACAAGGAGACCATCCAAAAGAGATGCAGGAGATTCCGAAATCGTCTGGAGGTCGTGGTTGAAGCCAATGGCGATTTTATAGAATGAAGTTACTCTAGTATTTCAAGATATTTTTGTGCAATTTTGGTAAATATATCTGTTAAAATGAGATGTCAGTATTATTTTCATTTTTGCGTAATTTAGACAACAATTTATCCATCACGCCCTAATATATATATATATATATATATATATATATTAAGTGATGAATGGTAACTTTAATTCAGAAAAATACAATCTCTGATGATTCTGGTATTCTTTAAAATTAATTTTTTTGTATTCTAACAAATTTACATTCGGATTTTGTCATTAAAAAACGAACATCCCTTGAAAGAAGAATACAATGAATGCCTTTTCACAGAACTTTTTAATATTTCTTATATTGACCTTCATTATTATTGTTTTTTTATTTACGATGATTCATATATAATTTCTAGTTAAATTTAAAAAATTCTAAAAATCTGTCAGATATTGCTTTGGATAAAATTTAAAATAGTAAATTATTAAAAAAACAAACACATATTGACATGAATAAAATAAAACAATTTTGCAACTCATTATTTTTAGCTGTCTTTGATAAAAATTTAATTTTTTAAGAAAGAAAAAGAAAAAGAACAAAGTAAAACAAACACCAACTCCATTGCTTTCTTTTTTCTAACATTTCTCGCTCACTCAACATTAAGCACACAACCTTTTCTTTCAAGTTCTCTGCACATAGAACTGACATGGGAGTAGTTTACCGAAGTAGGGCCTAGTCTGCTTGCAATACTCTACTAATGTCGCTTCCTCGCAATTTATCCTAATGGAGGAATTAGATATGTTAAAAAATATCCTGAGTACAACGAGAACAGTAAACGGTAACAATTAATTTATCGCGCAAAAATGACTTATCCTTGAAAAAATCTAATGCTTGTAGTCCTTATCTTTTAATTCATGGACCCCTCGCCACAGATATATAATCTCGGAATTTTTCAGATGAGGAATTATTATATACTTTATTCGCAAGAATGTTGGTTCGAATAATAAGAATGTATACATCTGAGAAACAGAGTATTTAATTTATGCTTATACAAAAACAAATATAGAATTTTAATCAATACTTAAAAAGAAATTTCTTATTTTGAGTACAAGCCATTCATTTAAAATATCCTGTTTCTATTTTCATACAGGATTTATTTTCAACGTTGTGACTTTAAATAATAAAAAGGTCAGTTGTACCTAGTGTATCAATATTTGAATGAGAAATAAGTTTGTAAATATTTTCGTGTAGCGTTAAAATAAATTGTAAAGGCCGAGTTGAATAGAACGAAATCAATACAAGCGCAAAGGACAAAAGCAGTCACTTTATTGATGTGAACTTCGAAAGAAGCGTTCTTATAATCCTTTTATCTGTACGAAACAGACGACATCTTGCCAATTTGATCATCACTTCAACAGCAGCAAAGAAGAAGAAAAAGAAAAACATGAACATTGAATTAAGCCAGGCCAAATTAATTATCTCTCAAAGCATGCATACACGAACGTAAACTAACGATATATTTGAGAATTATGTGTTTTTTATATTTACATTGTTAGTTCGTTTATACGAGTTATATTTTATTCGAACCATATATATATATATATATATATATATATATATATATATAAGCAGTAAGGAACTAATTTATATTTATTTTTGGTATAAAATTTAACTGTTATTCGCATTGAGGCACGGTTTTATTATTACAACCAGCATTCAATGTGCACCATCTTCTTGGATATATATATATATATATGGATATATATATATATATATATATATATGTATATATATATGTATATATATATGTGTGTGTGTGTGTGTGTGTGTGTGTGTGTGTGCATTATAAAGTTGTAATCTCTGTTATCGAACTCCTCCTAGGGTCTTGGAGATAGATCCCCTATAACTATATATATATATATATATATATATATATATATATATATATATATATATTCTGAAAGTACATTACCCAGGATACTTGGATAAATATATTTTGATCAAAGGTGGTTGTCCCCCCACCACAACTGAAATTTTCCCCCCTTTCATTTAAATTAAATTTTGAACAAGGGAATGTCTCCTATTCCAAATATAGAAAGAGAAAGCCAGAAGATGGAGGTCACATGGGCAAGCTCATTGAGTAATAATTTTTTCCACAAATTATAATTATTTAAAATCAATCATCATTTTCTTACAATCTTACGGGTAATTCAGCTAATATATATATATATATATATATATATATATATATATATATATATATATATATATATATATAGAGAGAGAGAGAGAGAGATTTCATTGAATAATTTAGACAAGTTGTGTCCACTTATTTTCAATTGGATCATTTCATATTTACGGACAAGCTTTTTGGTGTGATTATTAAGGGAAGAGAGAAAATCGCTTTGTTACATATTTTATTCCGAATACTTTCGACATAGCATATGTCATCATCAGGGTGTTGTTTATTCCAAGACAAATATTGCAGTGTTCATCATTTTCAAAAATAAAATTGCTGTGTTAATCTGAAAGTTAATTTTTGTTTTTACTTGCGAAGTGAAGAACGTTGAGTGAATACGTGATCACTTCACACTGCTTCAGGAGAGGTAACCAAGTATGGCGTGTCTAGAGTTTAAGAAATAAGTATTAAAAATATTAGTGCAAACCTTGATATTTTAAACTATTTATTGCACAGATTTTAAAACATCTGTGCAGTATTCATAATTCACTTTTATTAAGGTTTGGTTTCAATTTTTTAATAAATATAGATCTGAGAATTTTTAGTTTGTTTATTATTTTCATGAAAAGTACAGATGTATTTTCAACAAGAATTTTTCTGAATTGCGAATGTGGACAGGTATGCGGTTGTAAATGTTTATAAATGTCGGACAGAGCATTCAAGTGAAAACTCAGCCGTCGAAACAATGTGGTTGTAATGTGTCCAACATAATGACACCAAAAAGCTTGTCCGTGAATATGAAAGGATCCAATTCAAAATAAGTAGACAAAACATTTCTAAATTATTCAATGAAACCTGTTTCAATGAAAACATGCTGCCAGAATATACGCAATATATAATTAAGCAGCATGTTTTCATTCAAACAGGCTTGGTTAAATAATTTAGGCGTATTATGTGTATTTATTTTAGTTTTAATCTTTTCGAGTTCACGAATTAGTTTCTTGGTGGACGTAGAAAATTAAGAAAAATACCAAAATTTTCTTTCAAATAATTTTTATTTTCCCCCAAGTACTTTCAATCTCATCTGAGACCATATTCAGGCGGCGAAATTATCTGTGGATGTGGGGAGAGAGAAATTTTTATACTGTCGAATATTCTAACAAGCTACACTGCTGAGAAGAAGGGTGGGGAGAACGATAAAGACAGAAAAGATAACTAACAGAGTTTAATAGTGGAAGTCGAAAGTACATATATGAACAAACTGTTGATTCAAAAGACAATGACAATTCCTTTTCTTCTGCGAGATTCTCCCTAACATAGACACTGAGGTCATGCATGTACACTCTAGATCTCTTTCAGTAAAGAAGATGGCCTCTTTGCAGTTTGAATGGATCAAGAAAAAAAAAATGAAATGTTGCTTACCTCAAGGTGGGAGAGAAGAACGGCGACAGGTGATTTCTTTTAGAGAGAGATATTATGACAAACCGGGGTAAAAGACGAATTATGGAAGGAAAAAAAAGGAAGGAACTATAAAACTTGACCGAGAATAGAAATCAGCTATTTTATTCGTTTCGGCGAGCTTGACGAAGCAACGTGTTAGTCCGAGATGGAAAAAAAAAGAGATGTACGGGGAAAGGTTATAAGAGACGCAGAGGGAGAAGGAGATTTGAGAATAAGGAAGGACGAGAGAGATCCTGGGAGAAGCAGCATACATATACTCTCGGTCTCTTTTTCTTTATGTTTTAAGCTTTCAAACCACACTGTACGAAATCTCTGTTCCAGGCTGAGTAGTTAATGTGGGTGAGAGAACTAATTTCAACTCAGAACCTCAAAAGGGGAATTTGCAGTTCAAGCCCCGCGCTCAGTTTCTAATAAAAAAAAAATTCCGAATAGTTCCATTTAAGTGTCAATGTACATTCTTAATTCGAAAATAAAGAAATTTTGATAAAATCTACCGTTTTGAGGTTATCGACAATAAAAGTTCGGACTTATTCGCGTCGCGGTA
>OZ038488.1:93019025-93031525 GCA_964036315.1 Acanthosepion esculentum | reverse complement strand
AAGGAAAAGGAGAAAAGTGAACATGTGGGCTACTTTCGGGTCGATTATAATCAGTCCTTCCCAAGCTTATTAAATTTAAAAAAAATCCCAACACTTCTGCTTTTATTTCGATACCCCATGCATATTTTCTAGGATTAAAATAAATTTTATACTAATATTTTTGAGATTTTTCAGAACCCCCACCTCCATTTATCAAATGAAAAAATATATCCGCTTATTCCAAACTCTCATTGGAAATTCAAGTGATCGCTGTTCTCAGATTAAGATAAATCTTTTCTTTGCGAGCTTTTAAAATGAAAAGAAAAAAAAATTGACGTTTTATGCCTTCTTCAGTCAGAAGTTTTCAAAATTTCTAGGCACACTGCTTAGTCACGGCCAATGCTACTTCTAAGATATTCTAAGACTATTACATTGAATAAGAAACTTTTATGTATGAAGTATTAAACTTTGTCTTGTATAAAATGATAATCTTTTTAAGCTCGTGGAACGTGTGTTTTATATGAGAAACAAAGAAAAACATACAAGTAAATCTAAAATTGTATTAATTCTTAAACAAACTGGAAAAATTATCTGTTTATACAACATTACTTGGATATTACAAGTTGTCGTCGCATCTGCATTTTCATTGTTTTTAATTTTCTTATTAGCGAACTTCCAATTATTAATACTCTTGTTCACAAGAAAATGGTATTATTTAAATATTTCAATCCATTTTCTGCGCAGACAAATTTTCAGTATTTGGTTTACATATCAAATTTGAGATTTTAAATTATCTACGGTGCCATAGGAACGTGCGATTAAGGTACTCCCCTCTTAAAACTGAGAACTAAACAGAACACTAAATTTGTCTTACTGACCTCAAATCTGACAATGCTGAGCTGAACCGTATCATTTGTCTAAAATCATTTGTCTAAAATCATTACTTTATTCTTTAAAAATAAATACAACCAAACAAAATCAAAAACCAAACAAAACCAAAAACCAAACGGAAAAAAAACAAAAATAAAAAAAACAAAAAACAAAACAAAACAAAAATAAAAAATAAAAAAAAACAACAAAATTTTTAAAAATTACAATAAGATCTATGTGCATTGTCCCTCCAGGACGTGGGCGAACATAGCCCTCCACAATTTTCTGTCTTTTGTGGCTTTTAGTAAATATTCTTTTCGCTCTCTTAAACTATTTTCACAAACACTGACACAAGGTCGTTAGGTAAGTTATGCACTACTTTCCTCTGCCCCGATTTGCATTTAATATCTATCAGTGTCAAATTTTCTAAGCCCTCTTTCCTCATACAAATCAATCTCCTGCAAATTTCATCTGTGTCATAAGTAATTTTCTCTAAAGCTTTATCATTGCTCGCATGTTCAGTCCATGGTATCCACAGCATCCTTCTGTAGAACCACATATCTGTTACCTTGTCGTTTGCGAGAAGATCATCATATAGGAAAACCGATATTACATAACAGTTAAGTAGCTTGTTATTTGTTTCTAACGAGATTTTCCTGTTTCTTAATACCTTGCTTAACTTTTGGAAGCTATCTGAATGCGTCTTCGTATTTAGATGTTGCATTTGCCATCCTCTGTTAAAAATTCATACACATTTTGTTTCCAATTTGTAATTCGAATGTTAAGCATTTATTTTTTCTGACAACCACATATCTCCTTATAATTTATGATTAGTTATTTTTTTTATCGTTTTCCTTTGTAAAAGAAAAAGAGAAAAAAGACGGAAAAAGAGGAAAAAGATAAAAGGAAAAAAGAAAAAAGGAAAAAAGAAAGGAAAAAAGGAAAAAAGAAAAAAGGAAAAAAGAAAAAGAAAAGAAAAAAGAAAAAAGGAAAAAAGAAAAAAGGAAAAAAGAAAAAAAAGAAAAAGGTTAAAAAGAAAGGAAAAAAGAAAAAAGGAAAAAAGAAAAAAGGAAAAAAGAAAAAAAGAAAAAAGGAAAAAAGGAAAAAAGGAAACAAGAAAAAAGGAAACAAGAAAAAAGGAAACAAGAAAAAAGGAAAAAGGAAAAAAGGAAAAAGGAAAAAGAAAAAAGGAAAAAAGGAAAAAAGAAAAAAGGAAAAAAGGAAAAAAGGAAAAAAGGAAAAAGGAAAAAAGGAAAAAAGGAAAAAAGGAAAAAAGAAAAAAAGAAAAAAGGAAAAAAGGAAAAAAGGAAAAAAGAAAAAAGAAAAAAGAAAAAAAGAAAAAAGGAAAAAAGGAAAAAAGAAAAAAGAAAAAAGAAAAAGGAAAAAAGGAAAAGGAAAAAAGGAAAAAAGATAAAAGGAAAAAGAAAAAAGGAAAAAAGAAAAAAGGAAAAAAGAAAAAAGGAAAAAAGAAAAAAGGAAAAAAGAAAAAAGGAAAAAAGAAAAAAGGAAAAAAGAAAAAAGGAAAAAAGAAAAAAGGAAAAAAGAAGAGAAAAGGAAAAAATAATTTTATGGGAGGATAAGATACAAATATAAAATCTATGTGACATGCCCTTCCAAGATGTGGGTGATCATGGCTCTCCACAATTTTCTGTCGTTTACAATTCTTAGTAAGTTTTTTTTTGTTATCATCTACACAATCTCATCAGGTTATTTGCTGCTTTTCTGTCTCTCTTGGCTTCAATGTTCTGTGAATGTCAAATTCTCTAACTACTTTCCTGATTGTAATACCTAAGACACTGAAATTGTCTCTTTCTGATTCTAAGTAACAGTGTCCATTTTATTTTTATCCCATTTTACCTCAAACTTCACCGTTACTCATATGTTCAGTGCATGGTATTCTCAGCATCCTTCTGTAGGACAGTTTTGTTGGCTCAGGTTTCCTCTTCATTTGTGAAGAGATTGTCCAGCATTCACTGCTATATAGAAGAACCGATGTTACATAGCACTCTTCTTTGTTGCTAACAAAAATTTCCTGTTTCTTAATACTTTGCTTAGCTCTTGGAAGACGTCTTTCGCTATTCTAATGCACCTTCGGATTTCGGTGCCACATTTTCCTGACTCAGAACACTTCCTAAATATTTACATTTTCTCACTGGATTTTGGTCTCCTCAATTCGTAGTTCGCACCTTAAGCTGTTCCTTTTACTAACCACAATGCATTTTGTCTTCTTAGAATGAGGAATCTTTAAAACTCCACAACTGATTTCACTTTCTATTTTGTAGCGTTCTGTTTCTCAATAAACAATGCTGTTTAGAACCAGGCGCAGTTTTCAGTCGTGGAATAAATAGGGTTAAAAATAGTATGTACTAAACAACAGCAATTACTTAACACGATGAATGCCAGGTCAATTACGATATCTGACTTCGTAATAGCCAACTTTGGAAATACAATTTTTCATGTGTTGATTATATCTTCAACCGAAGTTTTAACATTGTTTTCACACTAACGATATCTGTACGAATAAACTTCTTGTTGGCGTCCGCAGATGAAAATACATCAGAAAATGATGGGCACGAAATAATTCGTAGTCGGCTTCATAATAAAAACTACCAAGAACAAGTTTCAGTCAGAATGCCAACTACGAGTTAATGTGCTAAAAACTACCGTTATTCCCCATGTATAATACACCTTCATCCATAATAGGCACCCCTAAAATTGTGCGGAAAGTGTGGGAAATTGCTACTACTCATAATACGCATCCCTTGGTTTGGTAATCAAACTCTACAAAACGTACCTTTCCAATTTTATTACGGCCAGCGTTTCCTACTCTTATTCAAGCTGTAATTGAAGATATTTATCAAAATTTTCGATCATCACAATTCTAAAAGGAAACGGGAATATCTATATCCTACCTAATCAGATCGTATCATGCAGAAGCAACATGGCGGCGCCCATAGTTCGCGCATAGCCGTAAGTTTTTCACAAAAACGGTTTTAAACATAGAATAATATTATTCTTATTTTATTTTACATTTGTAAGTATTGTTAGGTACATATGATTGTATTTAACATTCTTATGGGATCGCAATCGCCGAATATTAGCGCCAAATTTTCGTATGTTTGTGGTGAGTAGTCATTTCGCAACTGAAATCGACCTATGAAACAGTAATTTTTACAGATTTTTTTATAGCTGTACATAATACACACCCCTAATTTTGCTTATTTTTTAAAATGCATATTATATATGGGGAAATTATGGTAACAAGTGTTATTGGAATACCTTCTTAGGATGCATATTACTGTGTGAAAGGATTAAGTAAATTTACAATTTCATTACACTTATATAATATATTAAAATATTGTTGCTTTTCATTTTCTTCATTATATCCAATACTTCCTGGATATTAAACTGAAAGTAAGTAAAGTTAATTGATCCTCTGTGTTACTTTGCTACCAATGACAAAGTGAAAAAATTCCGTGTAACATATTTCGTTCTGTAAAAAGACTGAAGTCTTTTTTTTTTGCTTTTTCTAATAATTTTCCTCAAGCAAAGCAATAAAGCCACGAAGACACAAAGGGGGGGGGGTAGGTGAATGTGAAAGAAAAAGAAAACATTAGTAAGGAGCGAGAACAATAAAAGAAGAGGAATCAAGAAGACAGTAGATAAGGATTGACATTGATCTTCAAAAATATAAATGCAAAATTGGTTGGAAAGCAAGAAGCCGATAAAGAAGTGCGAGAAAAAGAAAAGGTTAGCAAAGAACTTATGGTTACACGGAGCCAATCCAACTGTAAAACGATGAGATCATATTGCCAATCTAGTACTGCGCTTAAATTCACAAAGTTTATGTAAATAGAGAAACTTCGTCAGAATAATTACCATAATAGTATTTATAGAAAAGGCACAGGGAAGCTACGTTACGGCGGTAGGAAAATGACTGAAACCGGGATAAAGTTCTTATTGAAAGAATTATATACGTGTAAACGGTATGTGCGTGGGAGTTCTTGGAGTGGAGAGATATAAACATAAACGATGGTTTTGTTTTGTTTGTTTTGTTTTACCGCATATCAACCTCAGTGGGTTATTTAATGACGACAAGATTTTTGTTGCTGGTAATATTTTTTTTTTTCAAAAATGTATTGCTGGTATTAAAACTTTTTTTTTTTTAGTTTCATAGTGTTTTGACCACTTTTGGCTATTTTGCGCCTAGCTGGGACCCTGACAGGTGTTACTACCACAGGTCAGGGTGGACCTGGGAACACTAGTATTTAAGAGGTGGTTCCACGCTCCCCAAAATATTTTGATCAAAGGCCTTTCTGTCGGATGCAGTTTATCGTCCTACCCAGGACGGATAAGCGTTTGTTAGTATCGGGTAGAACGTAAGCATTGAAAAATGTGGTGACGCTAAAATTTTAAGTTTTTAAATTTAAAAATTTTTGACGTCCGTTAAATGAAAACTTTTAAAACTTAAAATTTTGAATTTTAATAATTTAAAAAATTGAACGTTCCCATTCTTCAGTGTTTCTCCTCGGTGCATAATTCTATAACTTTTACATCTTCCCTCTTCAATACACACACAATACTATCAATAAGAACCTTAGTTCAAGTCTGATGAAGACTTTTTAAAGAACGAAACACATTACACAGAATTTTTCCACTTTGTCATTCAATTACCTAACGTTGTTTTGATATATGGTAATTGATACACGTTACTCTTTAATCCGGCGCCTTTGGGACCAGGCCACTGCCGGACTACAGGAAAACCCTATATAAAAAATTCATGCCAGCTCATTCTACATATATATTTGTGTTATCAAATGTAGAACAAAGCTTAAAACACGAGATAAAACAATCATTAATGTTTCCAAACAAGCTTTTTATTGTTTCATGCAATAGAAAGCTTAAAAAAAGAAGCCTAAAACCCCCAAATGATTTATACTTACTATACTCTCTTCCTTTCCTCTCTTTCTTCACCTATCCTTCCCCTCATCCTCCCCCTCTCTCTGTAAACTAAGAAATGAGCCATACCGTATCACCAAAACACTCAGCTGCTGTCGGAAAGTTGTAAGCAACGTGTGGCGCTGCCCTTGTAGCCGCTCAACGAACTAATGGCAAATAATTAAAAGTCCCGGATTATGATATTTGCCGGACGACAGTGCCGAATTAAAGCGGTCGGGCTGTATATTCTCCTACTCTGCTACGAATTAAAATAATTAGAATAAAGGAAAGTAATTTTCAAAACATCCAGGAGTGACAGGAATTCTGCTTCTAACTTCTCGCCAGGAGAGTGCGGGATTTACTCGACCCCCACCCCCCCACTAAGCCAGGTTGTGACACAAGGTCGGTTTTTAACGTTGGGACTCGAGTGTTTCCACTCCGGCCGCTGGTCTAAGCAGGTCCTAGCTTGTCAAAGCGTGTCTAATCTAGTCATAACCGGCCATACCACAACTACGTAACTGATTGGGGGGGGGGGTTGTCGTAAAGGAAGAGAAGGCCTCCGGTACGGAAGAGATACTACAACCGCAGCATCCATCCCGACGGGAATCCACCCCCATCTCCTCCCCTGTCAATCTATCCAGAAGAAATTGGAAGGTGAGCTCCTCGTCAGAAGAGTTCAACGAACAGAGATAAAAGAACTGATTATTTATTAAATTTACATGAATAATTCTATTTCTACACCATCAGAAGAGTCCACAATATAGAGATTGGTAATTCAATCACCTTTGTAATGATATCTTCTGACGTATCACTAATGTCTTTCTACGTGGCTGATACTTGATCACAAATGTATTACGCTTGGTGGGATCACAATATACAAAGATGACAGTTCTCTTGTCTTCTATTTCCTCTGCTTTTCGAGTACGCAATTCATCCTGCATTTTCTCCCTTTATAAAGCCTGTCTCAGTTTTACTTGATAAAAACATTTAGAGAAGGCATTAAATTCAATTCTATCTTAATCTATGATCGATAAAGCGTGTAAACATTGTCTATTATCGACTTTATTGTGCGTTAAAGCATTTGGTTTTGCGATTATATCTTTTGTTGACTAAGAGGCTCGGGCTATCACAATTAACATCAAATCAACAGCCATCGCTTCAAAATAGCTTGAGGTATCAACAGCATCACTGTAAGGATTGTTAATATACACAAGTCGGCCATATTTTAAACTGATCAGACTGACGGACGTGTTAATGAACAAGCAAGGAAACTTCATTCTATTAAAAAATAATTAATTTTCAACTACCGAATCACTGACAGGTCCAGTCTTATTCAGAAAACAAAAGCTAGAAAAAAAAATGTCAAGAGTCATAGAATTAATGTTTCAGTTTCCATACAAATATCAAATGTCGATTTTAATGAAAACTTTGGCGTAGCAGTTATAGTTGTAAAACAGGGTATTTCTAAAAGAAACTCTGTGTGTGTGTGTGTGTGTGTGTGTGTTTTTTTTTTTTTTTTAAATCAAATGTCTTTTTCTTAGTTTGGTACTACTTAAAAATATCAAATATAGGATAGACTTCTCCCCCACCCGTTATAACACTGCGATGAAGTGGCGCTGATTAATGAGAAAAAGGGACTTAACTCTTTGAGCCCTGCGTTCCTGAACAATTTTAACCCTTCTGCCTGAGCTACCGAGTTAAAATTCGCAAATAATTGGTATGTAATGTTTCACGGTAGAAATAAAAATAGTTACAAGTGTTTACTCACCGTTTAACCGGTGGCTGGGCATTACGTCATTTGTCTCTACCACCAGTCAAGCGGTGGTCAAAAGGTTAATCTTCCATATTTAACATTTTATTCACTTTCCTGATTTTGCCAATGACTGTCGTCAAGTATGCGTGCATGTAGCCTCGCATCCGAAACGTGAATCATACATTCTCGTCTGACATATCTTGACAGTCTGCCCACTGACCGCTGGGATGGGTGTTTAGATATCTATTTCTGTCATATTGCTCATTCCGACGCTTGAAAGTTACATGATTCTGTTCTCAGGAGGCCACTTCATATTAACCCTGCACTTGGCTCCCTTGATGATCTGGCATGATATTAAGTGCAAAGTATATTCTGACATAATCTATGGTGAGACAAACATTACCTCGATATGGCGCATTGAGAGAGAGAGAGACGTTTGCATCAGAAAAGAATTTGTTAGTTTTGTGAAGATGCATTGTGTTTTTCTCATTGATAAATGTAGCGATATGAGAATCATTATTTATAATTACTGAGTTAAAATCGCATAACTTTTGTTATTATCCCTTGACAAAGCCTCTCTCAGTTTGACTTAATAAAACATTTACAGATGGCATTAAATGAAATTTTATCTTAATCTATGATCGAAAAAGCGTGTAAACATTATCAACCTCATTGTGTGTTAAAGCATTTGGTTTTGCGCACACACATCTGGTTGACTAAGAGGCTTAGGATATCACAATTAACATCCAAAACAACATTCCTCACTTTAAAATAACTTGAGGTATTAACAACAACATTACTGTAAATATTAATATACATAATTAGAAATTATTAGATTTATCGCAATTTCTAGTCTGTCATGTAATATATGTAAGAAGATAAAATCTGTCAACTCCCACATAAAAAAAAAACCAGAAAAATAATCTAAAAGAACCAATCATAGGTGTTTAGTCAGTAGTTGACCCTTAAAAAGAAAAAAAAAACATGACTACCTTAAATCATTTATTATCTCTAGAAGTACCCATGGACATTTCACGGTTTATCTATTTGATTTTTAACCTCCTTGCGAGTTCTAGGACTATAAAATACTCATAGAAATTCCCTTATTGCCTCATTAAATACCTGAACTTAACTTTAAGAAAATACAGGGTGCCCCCCTCCTACAAAAATATTGACACCATTTAAAATATGAATATCTGAGTAACTACATGTCTCAGGCATACGAAATTAAATAGTCTTAAAAGATTTATCAAAATTCGGACAAGATATGTAGATTTATAACCGATTTCATAAAGTTTCCCAAATGTTCAATATGCGCACCACCTGTGGCATGACTTCACGTCAAGTCGGTAGTCCAGCTCCTGCCAAACACGCTGTAGCATGTCATGCGTAACATTCTCCAGCGCCTCAGTGATTCTCTGCTTAAGTTCTTCTAGTCATTTCACATAGCTTCATAGAAAAACATTCACAAGGTGTCAAGTCAGGTGAACGTGGTGGCCAATTCAACAGCACATTGTCATTTTCACTGACACGCCCAATAGATCTTCCTGGTAGATTCACATTGAGAAGTCCGCACAGTCAACTTAAATTTTAACAAAATGTATAAAAACCAGGATTATTTGAGCGAGAATTGGTTATGTTATTAAGCTACAAAATGATGTCAATTTTTCTGGACACCCTGAATTACAATAACAGTCATAAATCTGATTGCAGGTCAGTAAGGGGGTACAAATCAAAGATTCAAAATGGATTAGGATTTCCCTTTCACTGAAGCAGACGTTAAACACGAGTGTTATTGCCTCATATCTTTTTAAATTCTTTCTCTCTCATATTCCTTCTCTTTTTGGCTGTCTATCCTCTATCTCCCTCTCTTGTAATATAATCTCTCATGTAAAAATCATGATTTGTTTTCCTAATCTTTAGTATAGCAATTCTAAGGTCATATTCCTTCCCTTGCGATGTTGGTTTCCCTAATTTATCTCGTCTTTCTCAGTTATACATTTATAATTTGTTTGAATGTATAATGTGTACAAAAACTGCAAAAATTACTTGAACTACGTTCTGTGACCTACGCATTTCAATAAATGATTTATCCTTAAGTTAATATCTTTGAAACGGTATAATTTGTAAACTTAATTCTTGATCAAACTTATAAATATTTATATTCGTTTACAGAGCACATCCGTCTTCTAAGGTCGCAATACAATCTTTGCTCAGGTATATTTGTGTTTGTTCAACACCTTCAGAGTCCACCTGTGGTTTTTACTACAACTACACCCTTGTGCAAATTAATTGAAACAAAACAAATAATTCCGTTATTACTTACTTTTTTTCATATTTTTATAATAAAACATGGCCCAGTACAGATGTTAGTACTTCGTATGTCCATTCCAAGAAGTCGTTCCTTGCAGATTGACCACAGATTCTCGATTGGATATAAATCAGGAGAGTTTCCGTGCCAGTCTATAGTACTTTGATTTGTTCACTGGTAAGGATTGCCAGTGTGTTCGTGCAGCGTTACAATTTTCGGACGCTTCCTTGGAGTAACGTCCATCGCAGACAATGGCCGTAGGACAACTAATCGACAGTCGAGACAATAGTGTCTGAGCGTGATAAAAATCTGATGCAATCACGGGTGACGCAATATTTTTCAAGGCCAAATAAATTTCATCATACACCCCTAAAATAGATTCATATTTCTGCACACCAGTGAAAATGACATAATATAAGGAAAAAATAGAAATCGATTACACCCTGTCACTCCAGTGCATCTAAAACTGACCGTATGGTGAAATAAAGTAAACTAAAGTGGTGGTTTCGATTAATTTTCACAAGGATGTATACTGAGCGGACCTTAGTTACAGTTTCTGGTTGAGAGTACATAATCTGGTGTAATTCATATTTTGAACAACGTCAGTACGCTCACACCCTCGGTTACTTGTGATTTTGTGCTAGCACAGCCATCACTGGCTTTCAAAATAGTTGCGTCTACCGAATTTCCCTAACAAGGCTTGGGTCAACCTGTGGTATGGCTTTTCAGACACTTTTCAACATTACTTCACATTGGGATCATTTTCCTAGGCTGATAACCCCAAGAGGACATATGTGACAATCTTAATATATCATTGCAAGACATAGTTGTTACATACGATATCAAGCAATGCTTGGACACGAAAGTTTTTAAAATGGAGGAATACGTTGCCTCTGAATACTCCCACTCTCTGATTAAGAACAGCATGTGCCCCAAAAGGAAGAACCAGTCAGCATGATTGGATGATATCAAGCAACAGGTGTTATAGGCAGACTATAGGTTTCAGTTTTAAATTTATGGTATAAGGAATTATTTATATGCGGACTGAGCAGTACTAAATAAGAACTAGACGAGATATTCTTAGGCATTATTAGCGGAATGAGAACAATCTACCCCCGCAGATTAACTAAAGGATTCAATTCGAAATTCCCTGATGAAGGCTAGAGAGCACAACAACCGAAACGTTGTGCTAATAACAAGGACAATAGCCCGCATGTAAATAATGTGGTTAACAATTATTATGACCAATGCGGGTGGGCAAGATAACTCCAGTTTACTGATAATGACACTGAGTAACATTATATAAGGTCTATTTTCATGGATTTTGCGAGTGTTATGCATAAGATGGGTGGCTTTGCAGTTATTTTATATCTACTTTTCGTGTGACCGTTTATCAAACTGCGTTGACGATCATGTTGTGCGTGTGTGCGACTAGATGCAATTAGATCTATTCGCTTTCGTTGCTTTTGAAGAGCTCGTCTTTCATAGGCCAGCCACTGATTGGTTGGTTCGTAAGCAAGCAACGAGACACTAGATAGCACTATCACGTAATAAATATCCGAGTAATTTGTGCACAGCAACTCAGACGTATCATGGCTCCTTAATAAGCTAAAGAAAGAAATTCAAGACTCTGAAAAGGTTCCAGATAAACAGATTTTTTTTTTAAATAGTGGAAAACAATCGTAATATTTCACTTTTTGTTTGGGTTTAGCTGTAAAATAATGGGGTTAGCCTTATTTCACTTGATGCACTGCTAGACTGTTGTCATTTAGTATAGTCTGTTTTTGGTGTAATTGGAGTATATCGAAGCAGTCGTTCGTTTGTTGATAACTTCTATATAAAAAAAGAGAACTAAAACAAAAGACACAATAAGTATACTTTAATATATAGTATTCCTCATTTTCATAGAAGACGGCTGATGGCAGTAACATAATTTAGAAAAAAAATCTTTATATACTGAGAATACTTGAAGTGTTTCAGCGCTTCGCCTGCTAGCATTTTATAGAAGTAATACACATGATGTTGCGAAGAGTTAATCAAATTCGTAAACTACCAGAAATAAGTATTCATACGAATATTTTGAAAAGTTTACATAAATACTTTCCAACTGCATCAAATAATTCCACCACTTATTTAGGTAATGTATAATCTGCATAAAACACAATTTATGCCGGGGGGGGGGAGGAAAAAATAAAGAGAGGGGGCGATAACACGTGTGTTTAACGTCTGCTTCAGTGAAATGAAAAGCCTAATCAATTTTGAATTTTTCATTTAACCCCTCCCCCTTTATTACTTTAAATAATGACCTGCATTCATATTTATGTCTTTTATTGTGATATTTAAACTTAAGTATTAAACCTCAAATATTTACTGAGGAAATAAGGGCATTTCCATGTGTATTTTACTGTCTTAAAACTCACAAGCAGTTTAAAATTCAAGTAGGAAGGTCTTGAAATTGTCACGGGTATATCTAGAGATATTTAGTGAATTAAGATAGAGTCAAGTTATCTTTACATTTTTTAGGATCAATTATTGACTAAACAGCTATGGTTGGGTCTTTATATTAAATATATATTTATTTTCACTGAGATTTTCTCGTCTGTTCTAAGATGATATTAACATTTTGTATATGAAGACTCGTATTTCATA
>OZ038488.1:92953516-93006325 GCA_964036315.1 Acanthosepion esculentum | reverse complement strand
CAACGGCATCCACTGACTTCGGGCTGAAAGTAAGCCCGAATAAACAAAACAAAACGAAAATGAATTTTACTTCGCCACCTGGTGGGCTGTACAGTGAACGTAATATTTACATCAATGGCAGCATATATCGCGCGTTGTGAATACTTTTGTGTATCTTGGCAGTGCCTTGTCATGGGATGAATCGCTGGATGCTGAAATATATACACGCATCCAGAAGGCTTCTGTTGATTTTGGCGGGTTGGTCCGACAGGAGTGTCACTTTTCAAACCAAAGTGACAGTGTACCGGACGTGTGTGCTGACTATCCTGCTATACTCATCAGAGGTATGGGCAATTTACCGTTGCCACCTAAAATGGCTTGAACGATTTCACCAGAAGTGTTGGAGGAAGATCCTTTACATTAAATGGCAATCAATGACACCGGATAACGCTGTTCTTCAGAAGGCCGTCGTCCGATTGTGGAAAATATGATAATTGACTATCAGATGTGTTGGGTCGGGCATTTAGTCCGTATGGAAAACAGTATATTGCCAAAGCAGTTATTTTATGGTGAGCTTACTGTTGGTGGACGTCTGAGGCCTAAGCCAAGGGAGATGTTCAAGTATTGTGTGAAAAATAATCTAAAGGAGATAAGTTTGGATGTTGGGAAGTGGGAGTTGGCGGAGAATCGCACTGAGTGGCGGAGAGTTGTTGCAGAGTGTTGTGAGGCATCTGAAGTAAGGAATTTGGCACATGCAAAACTTAAACGGGGTCTGCAGAAAGGCGTTGTGAAGGGCTTGGATGCTAACATAGTGGGCTGGAAATGTGAGAGATGTGATCGCATTCTACTGTCTCAAGTTGGTTCGCGACCAGGTGATACCGTTTGCGTAATTTGCGGCAAGGTATGCAAATCAGCGGCTGGGTTGAAGAGACACATGGTAGTGCACAAGGAACAGATATCACAGCAAAATCCGATCAATTCTGTCATCTTTGTTTCAAGCCATTCAAGATTCGTTGCCATACAAGAATGGGCAATGAGGAGACGTTAATGCGCGGGATTGCGATCATCTTTGAAGACAAAGCAATCAAGATAATATATTTTAGTCGGATCCATTACATTCACTTACGTGTTGGGAAAAGTATGAATCGTTTACTCCTCCACCCAGCTATGGCAAATAACAGGACAGACTGGGTTCTATAGCCTTGGGTGGTAACCGGCCTAGGAGAAGGAAAGACTCCGAATTCAAAGCGACCTGGGGAGGACTGGGCTCCGTCAGGCTCTCCTGCCCAAGAAACACCAATTCTACTGCGGCTGCGGTACATGTGGTGTCCCTACATCCCTGATGGGTCATGGGATTAAAAAAAACTGTCTGTCCGTCTCTCTCTCTCTCTCTCTCTATATATATATATATATAGAGAGAGTTTTTTTTTTTACTTTCTATAGGTTATTTGTCTTTTTTTTTTACTTCTCTTCACCTCTTAGCTATATGTAAAACTAAGTAAGAGATGCTGAGAAGTACAAAAACAAACCATACCTATACAAAGCTCCCAAAAAGGTGTAGAATCTACCTTAAAATAAAAGAGTACTCAAGAGCATAAAGAAACCAAACCAAGACCGAGCTTTTAAAAAACACTCACGAGGATCCGTCTGGAGATCATACTACGCTTGATTGAAGTTTATAAGAAACTGAACAAGAAAAACCAGGAAACTACTCTATATGAGACATCTAGTAAGACATTTTTGGGAAGTAAACTTTCTCGTTCTTTCGAAAAGAATTGAGTAAACAAAACATTTGTATTTCAGCCTGTGATCTGAATTATTTCTTTATATGCATTAAAAAGAGAACAAAAAGAAAGAGAGAACAAAAAGAAAGAGAGAACAAAAAGAAAGAGAGAACAAAAAGAAAGAGAGAACAAAAAGAAAGAGAGAACAAAAAGAAAGAGAGAACAAAAAGAAAGAGAGAACAAAAAGAAAGAGAGAACAAAAAGAAAGAGAGAACAAAAAGAAAGAGAGAACAAAAAGAAAGAGAGAACAAAAAGAAAGAGAGAACAAAAAGAAAGAGAGAACAAAAAGAAAGAGAGAACAAAAAGAAAGAGAGAACAAAAAGAAAGAGAGAACAAAAAGAAAGAGAGAACAAAAAGAAAGAGAGAACAAAAAGAAAGAGAGAACAAAAAGAAAGAGAACAAAAAGAAAGAGAGAACAAAAAGAAAGAGAGAACAAAAAGAAAGAGAGAACAAAAAGAAAGAGAGAACAAAAAGAAAGAGAGAACAAAAAGAAAGAGAGAACAAAAAGAAAGAGAGAACAAAAAGAAAGAGAGAACAAAAAGAAAGAGAGAACAAAAAGAAAGAGAGAACAAAAAGAAAGAGAGAACAAAAAGAAAGAGAGAACAAAAAGAAAGAGAGAACAAAAAGAAAGAGAGAACAAAAAGAAAGAGAGAACAAAAAGAAAGAGAGAACAAAAAGAAAGAGAGAACAAAAAGAAAGAGAGAACAAAAAGAAAGAGAGAACAAAAAGAAAGAGAGAACAAAAAGAAAGAGAGAACAAAAAGAAAGAGAGAACAAAAAGAAAGAGAGAACAAAAAGAAAGAGAGAACAAAAAGAAAGAGAGAACAAAAAGAAAGAGAGAACAAAAAGAAAGAGAGAACAAAAAGAAAGAGAGAACAAAAAGAAAGAGAGAACAAAAAGAAAGAGAGAACAAAAAGAAAGAGAGAACAAAAAGAAAGAGAGAACAAAAAGAAAGAGAGAACAAAAAGAAAGAGAGAACAAAAAGAAAGAGAGAACAAAAAGAAAGAGAGAACAAAAAGAAAGAGAGAACAAAAAGAAAGAGAGAACAAAAAGAAAGAGAGAACAAAAAGAAAGAGAGAACAAAAAGAAAGAGAGAACAAAAAGAAAGAGAGAACAAAAAGAAAGAGAGAACAAAAAGAAAGAGAGAACAAAAAGAAAGAGAGAACAAAAAGAAAGAGAGAACAAAAAGAAAGAGAGAACAAAAAGAAAGAGAGAACAAAAAGAAAGAGAGAACAAAAAGAAAGAGAGAACAAAAAGAAAGAGAGAACAAAAAGAAAGAGAGAACAAAAAGAAAGAGAGAACAAAAAGAAAGAGAGAACAAAAAGAAAGAGAGAACAAAAAGAAAGAGAGAACAAAAAGAAAGAGAGAACAAAAAGAAAGAGAGAAAAGAAAGAAAGAGAGAAAAGAAAGAAAGAGAGAAAAGAGAGAGAAAAGAGAGAGAAAAGAGAGAGAAAAGAGAGAGAAAAGAGAGAGAAAAGAAAGAGAAAAGAAAGAGAAAAGAAAGAGAAAAGAAAGAGAAAAGAAAGAGAAAAGAAAGAGAAAAGAAAGAGAAAAGAAAGAGAAAAGAAAGAGAAAAGAAAAAAGAGAGAAAAGAAAAAAGAGAGAAAAGAAAAAAGAGAGAAAAGAAAAAAAGAGAGAAAAGAAAAAAGAGAAAAGAAAAAAGAGAAAAGAAAAAAGAGAGAAAAGAAAAAAGAGAGAAAAGAAAAAAGAGAGAAAAGAAAAAAGAGAGAAAAGAAAAAAGAGAGAAAAGAAAAAAGAGAGAAAAGAAAAAAGAGAGAAAAGAGAAAAGAGAGAAAAGAAAAAAGAGAGAAAAGAAAAAAGAGAGAAAAGAAAAAAGAGAAAAGAAAAAAGAGAGAAAAGAAAAGAGAAAAGAAAAAAGAGAGAAGAGAAAAATAAAAGACAGAGAGAAAAATAAATAAAAGACAGAGAGAAAAATAAAAGACAGAGAGAAAAATAAAAGACAGAGAGAAAAATAAAAGACAGAGAGAAAAATAAAAGACAGAGAGAAAAATAAAAGACAGAGAGAAAAATAAAAGACAGAGAGAAAAATAAAAGACAGAGAGAAAAATAAAAGACAGAGAGAAAAATAAAAGACAGAGAGAAAAATAAAAGACAGAGAGAAAAATAAAAGACAGAGAGAAAAATAAAAGACAGAGAGAAAAATAAAAGACAGAGAGAAAAATAAAAGACAGAGAGAAAAATAAAAGACAGAGAAAAAAACAAAGAGAAAAGAAACGAGAAAAACGAGGAAAACAAGTAAAAAAGAGAAACGAGAAAAAAGACACGAGAAAAAAAAGGAAGACGAGAAAAAAAAGGAAGACGAGAAAAAAAAGGAAGACGAGAAAAAAAGGAAGAAACGAGTTAAAAAAGAAACGAGAAAAACAAAGAAACGAGAAAAACAAAGAGAAAGAGAAAGAAAGAGAATAGAGAGAAAAAAGAAAGAGAAAAGAGAGAGAGAAAAGAGAGAGAGAAAAGAGAGTAGAGAGAAAAGAGAGTAGAGAGAAAAGAGAGTAGAGAGAAAAGAGAGTAGAGAGAAAAGAGAGTAGAGAGAAAAGAGAGTAGAGAGAAAAGAGAGTAGAGAGAAAAGAGAGTAGAGAGAAAAGAGAGTAGAGAGAAAAGAGAGTAGAGAGAAAAGTAAAAGACACAGAGAAAAATAAAAGACACAGAGAAAAATAAAAGACAAAGAGAAAAAAAACAAAGAGAAAAGAAACGAGAAAAACGAGGAAAACAAGTAAAGAGAAACGAGAAAAAAAAAAGGAAGACACGAGATAAAAACGGAAGACACGAGATAAAAACGGAAGACACGAGATAAAAACGGAAGACACGAGATAAAAACGGAAGACACGAGATAAAAACGGAAGACACGAGATAAAAACGGAAGACACGAGATAAAAACGGAAGACACGAGATAAAAACGGAAGACACGAGATAAAAACGGAAGACACGAGATAAAAACGGAAGACACGAGATAAAAACGGAAGACACGAGATAAAAAAGGAAGACACGAGATAAAAAAGGAAGACACGAGATAAAAAAGAAACGAGAAAAACAAAGAAAAGAGAGAAACAAAGAAAAGAGAGAAACAAAGAAAAGAGAGAAACAAAGAAAAGAGAGAAAAGAAAAAAAAGGATCATTACTCATGGATTTAGCATTTCTGGTTCGGATCAAAGTATCGCTTTTGTCAAGGGTCAGTGTATTATGTATTTTGAAAAATTTTATGCTCAATATATCTGCTCATTTCCAACCGTTGGTAGAATTGGGAAAAACAAATTAAGAAATGCTGGGAAAGCGAAGTGTATGTTAGAAAAGTAAAAAAAAAACAAAAACGAAATGAAAAGCGGGTGTAATGGTGGAGACAAACAAGTTAGGTGCTTTGATTTTGTTACTCCTTTACCCCTTTGATATTTTAAAATAGGCGTAATTCTATTTAATATTTTTTTCTTTTGTCGTGTGACGTATACCTCACCTATGTAGGGAGATAATAGGGTAGGATAAATAGTTTTTAATGCCATGTCCCTTCACGGCCCTCCACAAATTCCTTTTCCTTTGTTATATGGGAATTGCCACATATTATTAGGAAACAGAGTGGTTTTCCGTTGCATTTCACACAGTTTAGAAGGAAGAGTTTGCCTTTTAGACGGGTTACCACTCAATCTTAGAAAGCCTAGTCTACCCTGCTATTTAGCCCATAGTTGGGGAGTATAAAAGATTTCCTAAAAAGACAAGTCCATTATTCGAACTTTCCGTGTCAATATCCGTTACGCTACCCGCACTTAGTATGGATATGACAGATTCTTTGCAGAATATGCAAGGGCACTACGAAATGCTTCCATTTCCATTCAGTAATATATCTGGAATAAGACATAAATCATTTTTCTCGATAGATTTTATACCTATTTAGTTTCCACATTCACTTGATCGAACCTTGAACTGTTGACGACGCAGGAGTGAATATGACACCAAAGATGTTTAAAGTGGATTTGACAAAATAAAATTTCCCTAAAGAAATTGATCTTGAAACCCAGATAGAGTCGCTAGTATAATTTATAACCATGGACAGATCTTTATATTCTTGCGTTTAGTTTGATTAGCCGTCAAGAAAAGATTCTTTCACTGTTATTTATGGAGCTTTTAGGGTTAAAATAACAACTGTCTTTCTTCCGTTGGCGTCGATTTCAAAACTTCTCCGACACGCTTTGGTGGTCACTTGATATCGTCTTCTGTTCTTCATTTTATGGAGAAAGGAAGACCAGCCATATTCCCGCCTTTATGACGCCATTTTACTCACTCCCATCCTCCATATTGTATTGATTGGATAGCCAACATTACGTCTCCATAGGGAGGAAAAAATAGCGATCTATTTACAAGCCACTAGTCTCGGTATGATCATAAAATAAGGAAGAAAACATAAAATACTTACTTAAAAAGTTTACTCGACGTTTTTAAAATAACGATATATTCCCGGTGTGTGAAAGTCTTGTTTGAGAAAATGCCATTTCCAAATAGGAGAGGCATTTGACATTTTATGCATAAAGTGTAACCAACCTTTAACTAAAGGAAATTAATCTTTACATTTTCTTTAAATTTTCTTGCATTATAAAATTGAATATTTTGTGACGAGGCAGTTGAATGTTTGGCACAAGACGATCAAAAATTAGGTTTTTCCAAAAACTAATCACGGATGTATCCGCCTAACTACTAATGAATTGTACGTAATGCTGAGTATATTAACTCAGCTTACTTTTTGCATAGCGCCAAATCCAAACCCTTCTCGCTCCTATTGGAGGAACTCCTTCCTGATTGACAATGTCTTCGGGGCTGGGGTTTTTGTTTGTAGCTGTACTCACTATTTAAACAATAGTTGGAGATTTTGAATTCAGAGTTGTCCTCCTTTTAGACTGGTTGCTTCCCAAAGCCGAAGCTACAGAACCCGGTCTCTTATGATATTTACCCATAGCTGGAAGAGAAGAGATAGATTTGTACGTTTCCTAAAGGTATTTGCACGTAAATGAACGTAACGAACTCAACTTGAATTCGAACTTGGCTCTCTGATTCCTCAATTCAAGGCTACACCAGTTGCTGAGTAAACAGTGGATTAAAGCAAAAATATTCTCTTCAATGACTACGCAAGGTCGCAATACAGCAATGATAACACAAGAAAAAAAAATGAAACTCAGTTCATTCGATCCCATCCACTACATTCACCTAACCTTGTACTAACTGACTATTAGCCTTTTCTTTTCTTTTTTGACAAATGCTTGAAGGGGAAAATCTTTCTCTAATGAAAACCAAATTCGAGCTTTTGTCGAAGATATTTTTTCAAAATCAAACCTGCAGAACTTAAGAAGTATCGAAGAGCTGCCTGATGAGTGGCAAAAGTCATTGCAAAAAGAATGGTGAACATACAATTGAATCAGGTGTTATTTTATCTTTTGAACAATAAAGTTGATAAAAGAAAACGTAAACTGATTGAACCAAATAGTAATTGGACTTCTTACTTAATACTGATCTGAAAGAAAAATTTCTTAGTTCTCACTTTAAAATAGTCTCCTATCAGGATATAATACCCATATACATAAAACGCAATGTGTATCCTTGTGTTTTCTGTGTGTGACTTTCCTACATGATCATAAGAGCCAATTACATGCAGATAGCCAAGTTGCGTCAAAAAGGGACTTTTAGATTGTGATTAGTTCTGCAACTTTGTTAAATAAGACATTTTATAGAAATAATTTCATTTATAGCATGCGCACAATACAGATGTTCATTTATCTTACTTTCTTTTTCTTTTTAGATATGACATTTCCTTTCACGACAAACTTGTAAAGTAAGCTATTCACCGTTTCCCTTTGCTTCTCTTGCTTTCACTACGTCTTATGAGTGTTAAATTAGATAGTATATCACAGTTTTCCATTTCGGGTGAGTTATAAGGGCATTTTCCTATCTCTTGATAAGGGAGGGTTATAAGGGCATTTTCCTTTCTCTTGATAAGGGAGGGTTATAAGGGCATTTTCCTTTCTCTTGATAAGGGAGGGTTATAAGGGCATTTTCCTTTCTCTTGATAAGGGAGGGTTATAAGGGCATTTTCCTATCTCTTGATAAGGGAGGGTTATAAGGGCATTTTCCTTTCTCTTGATAAGGGAGGGTTATAAGGGCATTTTCCTTTCTCTTGATAAGGGAGGGTTATATGTGCATTTTCCTTTCTCTTGGTAAGGGAGGGTTATAAGGGCATTTTCCTTTCTCTTGATAAGGGAGGGTTATAAGGCATTTTCCTTTCTCTTGATAAGGGAGGGTTATAAGGCATTTTCCTTTCTCTTGATAAGGGAGGGTTATAAGGCATTTTCCTTTCTCTTGATAAGGGAGGGTTATAAGGGCATTTTCCTTTCTCTTGATAAGGGAGGGTTATAAGGGCATTTTCCTTTCTCTTGATAAGGGAGGGTTATAAGGGCATTTTCCTTTCTCTTGATAAGGGAGGCTTATAAGGGCATTTTCCTTTCTCTTGATAAGGGAGGGTTATAAGGCATTTTCCTTTCTCTTGATAAGGGAGGGTTATAAGGCATTTTCCTTTCTCTTGATAAGGGAGGGTTATATGTGCATTTTCCTTTCTCTTGGTAAGGGAGGGTTATAAGGGCATTTTCCTTTCTCTTGATAAGGGAGGGTTATAAGGGCATTTTCCTTTCTCTTGATAAGGGAGGGTTATAAGGGCATTTTCCTTTCTCTTGATAAGGGAGGGTTATAAGGGCATTTTCCTTTCTCTTGATAAGGGAGGGTTATATGTGCATTTTCCTTTCTCTTGGTAAGGGAGGGTTATAAGGGCATTTTCCTTTCTCTTGATAAGGGAGGGTTATAAGGCATTTTCCTTTCTCTTGATAAGGGAGGGTTATAAGGCATTTTCCTTTCTCTTGATAAGGGAGGGTTATATGTGCATTTTCCTTTCTCTTGATAAGGGAGGGTTATAAGGGCATTTTCCTTTCTCTTGATAAGGGAGGGTTATAAGGGCATTTTCCTTTCTCTTGATAAGGGAGGGTTATAAGGGCATTTTCCTTTCTCTTGATAAGGGAGGGTTATAAGGGCATTTTCCTTTCTCTTGATAAGGGAGGGTTATAAGGGCATTTTCCTTTCTCTTGATAAGGGAGGGTTATAAGGCATTTTCCTTTCTCTTGATAAGGGAGGGTTATATGTGCATTTTCCTTTCTCTTGATAAGGGAGGGTTATAAGGGCATTTTCCTTTCTCTTGATAAGGGATGGTTATAAGGGCATTTTCCTTTCTCTTGATAAGGGAGGGTTATAAGGCATTTTCCTTTCTCTTGATAAGGGAGGGTTATATGTGCATTTTCCTTTCTCTTGGTAAGGGAGGGTTATAAGGGCATTTTCCTTTCTCTTGATAAGGGAGGGTTATAAGGGCATTTTCCTTTCTCTTGATAAGGGAGGGTTATAAGGGCATTTTCCTTTCTCTTGATAAGGGAGGGTTATAAGGGCATTTTCCTTTCTCTTGATAAGGGAGGGTTATAAGGGCATTTTCCTTTCTCTTGATAAGGGAGGGTTATAAGGGCATTTTCCTTTCTCTTGATAAGGGAGGGTTATAAGGGCATTTTCCTTTCTCTTGATAAGGGAGGGTTATAAGGGCATTTTCCTTTCTCTTGATAAGGGAGGGTTATATGTGCATTTTCCTTTCTCTTGATAAGGGAGGGTTATAAGGGCATTTTCCTTTCTCTTGATAAGGGAGGGTTATAAGGGCATTTTCCTTTCTCTTGATAAGGGAGGGTTATAAGGGCATTTTCCTTTCTCTTGATAAGGGAGGGTTATAAGGGCATTTTCCTTTCTCTTGATAAGGGAGGGTTATAAGGGCATTTTCCTTTCTCTTGATAAGGGAGGGTTATAAGGGCATTTTCCTTTCTCTTGATAAGGGAGGGTTATAAGGGCATTTTCCTTTCTCTTGATAAGGGAGGGTTATAAGGGCATTTTCCTTTCTCTTGATAAGGGAGGGTTATAAGGGCATTTTCCTTTCTCTTGATAAGGGAGGGTTATAAGGGCATTTTCCTTTCTCTTGATAAGGGAGGGGTATAAGGGCATTTTCCTTTCTCTTGATAAGGGAGGGGTATAAGGCATTTTCCTTTCTCTTGATAAGGGAGGGTTATAAGGGCATTTTCCTTTCTCTTGATAAGGGAGGGTTATAAGGCATTTCCTTTCTCTTGATAAGGGAGGGTTATATGTGCATTTTCCTTTCTCTTGATAAGGGAGGGTTATATGTGCATTTTCCTTTCTCTTGATAAGGGAGGGTTATAAGGGCATTTTCCTTTCTCTTGATAAGGGAGGGTTATAAGGGCATTTTCCTTTCTCTTGATAAGGGAGGGTTATAAGGCATTTTCCTTTCTCTTGATAAGGGAGGGTTATATGTGCATTTTCCTTTCTCTTGGTAAGGGAGGGTTATAAGGCATTTTCTTATCTTTATACGCTCTGCTTACTTTCTGAAAGACATCTTTTACTGTTCCTCTGTGTCTTTGGAGTTCTGCGACACATTTTCTGTCGTCTGTAACGATATTACCGACATAATTAAACCACCCCAATACATAACCCACACCTTGGGTCTTCTGGCTGACGACCATACATTCTGTAATTTTATCTAGTTAATATTCAGAAGTTATCTAACATCGAAAAGAAATAAAGTTGTTTTTTTTAATATTCACCATCAGTCTTATGACCCGGTGTGGTCGTAGGGTTGCTGCGCCGCTGAGCATCTGACCACATATCTGGCTTGAAAGTCTAAGAGGTGTAGCGTGTCTCGAGCAAATAGACCTTGTCAAGCCCATCCCTCTCCAGGCTAAACCACAGCCGATATCCTCTGACTTAAAGGCCTCGTTTCGTCACGGCACATGGCCGTTGATTCCATCGGAGGAACCCACCCTCCCTGGCTGTTGACTTCAGACTATTAGGAAGCCCTTTGCCCAGCGATGTTTTTAATATTATGCAAGTACACATAAGTTGGAAAATAAATATTCCCTCAGTTTTCGAAAGCCCTGTTAAACTAGCGACACACACACACACATTTCACTAGCAAGGTCCAAAGGGGGAAAATATGAACGCAGAATTGAGAAGGAAAAAATTCACTGTGTGAAAACACGTTTTGACTTGGATGATTTCAAAACCTGCTTAAATATTAATTTTGTTTATGAAGGAATGTTGAAGAAATTTTTATAACAAAATATCAAAACTGATTTCGGGAAGTTTTTATTCGGGTCGAGAATTTCAGCACCTTCTCGTAACAATAATAAACTGGAAAAAACTTAACATTAAAAAGTAATTCTACATTCTAGGAAATTCTACAAGTACCATCACGGGTTTAATAAACGCCTACTCAATAAATAATTGTTTAATTTTTTTGGTGACGTACGGTGGGCATTAATAATTATGTATAACTCAAGACTTCAATATTAAAACAGTACTGAATTAGAACCGCAAATAAATACTTAAGAACAAAGAAGTAAAAGTCAACCATTTCAGTGAATACCTTGTTATGAGCGCGGTTCAGCTTAACGTCCAGTAAATCCTAAATCAAAATCATCGACGTACAATAATTCACACTAATTCGACTGGATCGTTCCACTCAATAATCACTGCAGTCAGTATCCTAACACCGCTATTTATACACCTGGCGGAAAACATATATTCATAAGTTTAGAGTGTCCGGCTAGAACCTCAGGGTCGGTAGTTACTCATTTTCTTCCTATATGACAAATTTATTCTAAGCAATAAGCAGTGACTATTTAGTTGTTTGTGCTATGAAATATGTATATTGAATACACAGTTATATGTGCAAAAATATTTTTATTTTATTTAAAAGTGACATTTTCGAGAGATTATTGAAATTAAAAGGTTCATTTCGCAAAAAATCATCGAATTATGATCTGATAAGATTGTAAAATATTTATAACTTAAATACAGACAATGGCCAATAGTCCAACACTGTTCAAACTTTTGTTGGACTAAGTAATTTTTTTTCTTTCTATATAAAATCTGCTGATGGAGGAGCGTGCCTTTTTTACGCAAAGGTGAAAATCCAGCTTCAGATTTCTTGAAATTGTGCTTGAAACAAGATGATTTTTAAAATTTGATTTTACAATGTTTCAGAACAGTCATTTCCAGCTTTATGACATTTTGTCTTATCAATTTATGTCATTCCGTTTAAAGAACAATTCGTGCAGACAATTCTGAACTGTAGACATATCCACAGATATCAAACATTTCCAGATGAGACATTCTTGCGTTATAAAGATCAGCAATAAAGATTATGACTTCAACATTTGCGTGAAGTTATATTTGTAAAAGACATTTAAAAAAAAATGACTGATTTACTTTTTAAACACAGTGTGGCAATACGCACAGATGACAAGACTTGTTAATTTGCACAAGATTTAGGCAAATTAAGTGCCAACTAGAAAATGCAAGTTTATTTCTGAAACATTATTCATGCTTTTGTGTATAATTTTAATCTGCAATTAACTTAAATAGGGGCAAATAAATCTGGAAAAATTTATATAAATTTGATATGATTGATATGAGGCCCGAAGACGTATTGGGATGGCCAAAGATGCATTCCAAAAGCTAAGCAGAGTATTAAGAGACAGAAAAATTTAAACAAAGAAAAGAAATATTGTTAAGTGATATCTGTCCTCCTGTATTGCAGCGAATGCTGGACAATCTCCTCAAAGAAAAAGACTTGAAGCAACAGAAATGTGGTTCTACAGAAAAATGCTGAGGATACCATGGGCCGAACATGTGAGCAATGACGAGGTTTTGGAGAAAATGAAAAAAAAGGAAACTTACACTTAACACCAGGAAGGGCATTTGAAATTTCTGGGGCACGTAATGAGGATGTAGGGCTTGGAAAATCTAATACTCACATGACAGATTGAGGGACAGAGGAAAATGACACACAACATACTTGATGGACTTGAGTAAATGGATGGCAGAACAGTGGGAGAAATAATAAAAAGAAAACTTAAGAACTACAAGGGACAAGGAGATGTAGAGGGCTATGATCGCCTACGTCCCGAAGGGACACGGCACATAAAAGAAGAAAATGAACAGTCATAATGAACTTGTTATTTTTAAACTTAAAAAAGATAATTTAAATATACTTACAAAGTTATATATTTTGTTTCTATTCAACAAAAGAGAAACTGCACAATTTAATAAAAAGTGCTAGCTTCTTTTCTCAGATTATATCTCAATATATATTATGCACAACATGAACACATTTATCGATAACGCAGCCTGGTCACAAGTAATTGGTAATATCAAAGTATTAAGTCGAGGTATTTATTGACGCCGCTCGTAGAGAATGAACCTCGTGTTCTTGTATATGCCATGTCCCTTCAGTACGTTGGCGACATTTGTAGCTCTTAATAAATGTCTTTTTGCTATTTATCTTAAACCCTGTTCTGAAAAACATTCACACAAAGTCATCAGGTAGTCTAATGCGCTATTTTCCTCTATCCATCTTGCCTTCAATCTGTCCTGAGAGTGTCAATTTTTCTAATCGGTCTTTCTTCATTAAGCACCCTAGAAATTTCACTTGGCTCATTCTGTTGCTGAGCATTTTCTCTAAAATTTTGTCGTTGCTCACATGTTCAGTCATTGGTATTTCCAGCATCCTTCTGTAGAACCATATTTCGGTTGCTTCAAGTCTCTCCATCTGTGAAGATGGTCCAGTATTCACTACCATATAGCAGGACTGATATATATATATATATATATATATATATATATATATATATATATATATATATATATATATACGCACAAAATGCCTCGTGTTACTATAACGAAATATCAAGAGTGTGCTTCGTTCCAAGAACTGCTATTTTGTGTGACAGACTCCCGAGAGGATGCTTTCTTCGATCACTAGTCTCAACCGCTTAAAGTTTAAGGTTAACAGTTATTTGTCCTACATATTCTCAATCTGCATGTCTTACCTCCTCATCACGTTCATACAGCAGTTTTATTCAGTAACCCTCTACATTGAGTGATTTTTGGGCCTTGTATTGGATGAACAATTAATAAAATAAACTCGCATTGGATAAAAAAAACAAAAAAAAAAAACACGGCTGAATGACAATATACTCATAAGACGTAGCGTAGAGATAAATTCTATCCGGGAGTCCCTGAGTAAGAAAAGTTAAACTATACATAAAATTACTCCACTAAAATAGAAACGGGTTTAAGCTTTCAAAATTCCACAAAGGCACACAGCCTAGCGGATTAAGGCGTTGAAAACTCAATCGCCATTTCTGGTAGTGCTGAAGATTCACAAACTCTGGCTCAGTGAAAGAAACTGACAAGTGAATAAGACTGGTAAATATCAATTGATATGAAATATCCACGAAGCGAAAATAGGAAGCTTGACGAGAGCAGCTTACCCCCCACTGGATTGAATAAAGCGTTACTGAGCATGGCGACAAGAGAGTACAACAGTCGAATTGTTGTGAGTATAACAAACAAGATAAGCATGGTGGATGGATTGCTCAGACATAGTATCATTATACGTACTTATCTCAAAATTTTTCGACAGAGTTATGCTGTTTTCAGCTGCCAGTTTTCATTCTAAACGGTTTTAAGGTTATGACACTTCCAAGTTAATCCTCATAATTTTCGGAGGGTAGGTCTTTGGTTTATTTCATTTCTCATGCATCTAGTATGTAACGTCTTTTGACACTGACATGTGCCAGACAAACAATTACGGAAAATGTATGGAAATAAAAATTCGGTAAAGAAGAACAGTTTTTTCCTGATGCCATTAAATTAGGTATTAGTAAGAGGTTGCAGAAGTATATAAATTAGAATTTGACACAATAAATAGTGAGCATTTTCTAGCGACAGCCAAGGTACCGATGAAGGAATGTACAATTGGCTCGGTTTCCTCCACACGTGCAGATAGTCATCAAGGGCTATCATAACTCGTTGAAGGAGTTCTGTCTCAGGGCTGCTATAATACATCATCTTTTATGTGCCGTGTCCCTTCAGGATGTAGGCGATCATGGCTCATCACTTCCCTCTAACCCTTGTAGTTCTCAATAAGTTTTGTCCTATTGCTACTTCTCCCAGACATTGTTATGCCATCCATTTGCTTAAGCCCGCTAAATATGTTACGCGTTGCTTTCCCTTCTATATCTTTCTATCCGCCCTGTGAGTATCAAATTCTCCAAGCCTTCCTTTTTCATTACGTGACCCAGAAGTTTTAGCAGCTTCTATCTGATAGTACATAACATACGTAGTAAAAATCCCCTTTAGGTTTTAGAAATTATAGAATTTTTAACTTATGACTGATACCCTATATAACATTACGCTCTTGCCATAGAGATTTATGTTCTGTCAGCTTAGAATATTTGGTAGTTATTATTTCATTTTCTTAGAAGTCACGAAATGATAACGAATAAATTATACAAAAATGAAAAATAAAAAAAAGGGCAGAAATAAGATAAATTCAGAGAATAAATACAAACAAAAGAAATAACAGAAAGAAGCAGAAAGTAAACAAAAAGAAAATAAGTAGAAAAAACAGGAGGAAAACAAACAAACCAAAACACACCCCAAAAAATAAAAATAAAAACCAAAAAACAAACAAACAACAACAAAAAAAACAAAACAGCACCCCCCAACCCCCCAAAAAAGACAAAAAAATAAAAAAAGACAAAAAAATAAAAAAAGACAAAAAAATAAAAAAAGACAAAAAAATAAAAAAAGACAAAAAAATAAAAAAAGACAAAAAAATAAAAAAAGACAAAAAAATAAAAAAAGACAAAAAAATAAAAAAAGACAAAAAAATAAAAAAAGACAAAAAAATAAAAAAAGACAAAAAAATAAAAAAAGACAAAAAAATAAAAAAAGACAAAGGAAAACTGAAAAACAACAAAGGAAAACTGAAAAACAACAAAGGAAAACTGAAAAACAACAAAGGAAAACTGAAAAACAACAAAGGAAAACTGAAAAACAACAAAGGAAAACTGAAAAACAACAAAGGAAAACTGAAAAACAACAAAGGAAAACTGAAAAACAACAAAGGAAAACTGAAAAACAACAAAGGAAAACTGAAAAACAACAAAGGAAAACTGAAAAACAACAAAGGAAAACTGAAAAACAACAAAGGAAAACTGAAAAACAACAAAGGAAAACTGAAAAACAACAAAGGAAAACTGAAAAACAACAAAGGAAAACTGAAAAACAACAAAGGAAAACTGAAAAACAACAAAGGAAAACTGAAAAACAACAAAGGAAAACTGAAAAACAACAAAGGAAAACTGAAAAACAACAAAGGAAAACTGAAAAACAACAAAGGAAAACTGAAAAACAACAAAGGAAAACTGAAAAACAACAAAGGAAAACTGAAAAACAACAAAGGAAAACTGAAAAACAACAAAGGAAAACTGAAAAACAACAAAGGAAAACTGAAAAACAACAAAGGAAAACTGAAAAACAACAAAGGAAAACTGAAAAACAACAAAGGAAAACTGAAAAACAACAAAGGAAAACTGAAAAACAACAAAGGAAAACTGAAAAACAACAAAGGAAAACTGAAAAACAACAAAGGAAAACTGAAAAACAACAAAGGAAAACTGAAAAACAACAAAGGAAAACTGAAAAACAACAAAGGAAAACAAAAAAAGGAAAAAAAACAACAAAAAAAACAAAAACAGGAATACAGAAAAACAAACAAAAAACAAAAATCAGAAAACCAAAAAGCCCCCATCCCAAAATCAGAAGGAAAAAAGCAGAGCAGAAAAGAAACCGGAAGGAAAAAAAAACAAAACAATAAAAAAACAGACGGAACAAAAATAACCCCAAAACCAGAGTTTAAAAAAAATCCCTCTGATATTAAGTTAGTGCATCCGTTACGTCTTGCCGTTACCTCTTATATAATGAGCCATTCCGTTTTGATTGCAAAAGAAATATGGAAGAAGAGGCTGCTTGGTTTTAGTCGGAAAAGAAATCATCCGTAAAAAAAAAAAAAAGAATAAAAGGGAAGATGGCGAAGGCGATAACGCTAATGCGCTTACGTTTGCTTCAGTGAAATGGAAGACATTATCAATTTTGCAGCTTTTCATTAGTACCCTCTTTATATAATGTATTGTATTCATACTTATGATTGTTATTGCAAAATTTTGTGAAGCTGTTAAGCTCAAATATCTAACGATGCAATGTGAGAATTTCCATGTAAATTTTATAGACGTCAAACTCGCAAGGAGCTTATTTAATGTTTAACTTAAGAATTATGATTTATCAGAAAATTCTTAACAGGAAAACCGAGAAATTTCCATGGGTAGTGCTAGCAGTATTAATTTAGCCCCGAGGAAGTGAGTAATAAAACTTATTACCATTTTTATAAGAACAATTTCATGTTGAATAGTGCCGAGTATTCTATCTCTAAATCATGTAAAACAAGAAAAAATTATTCTTTGTAATTTGTCATGATATATTCCACATTTCCATGGTACATATTAATGATAGGACAACCTAAGATGCGATCTTCATATTGGACACGTTAAAACAAGCAGACACTCCACTATCCAGTTATCTACCTGGATAGTGTAGATTTAGACGACGAAAAATGAGGTACAAAATCCATAATACCCATGGGAACTGCAAATGATGCTTTCCAAAAACTTAGCAAAATAGAGAGCGAGAGAAAAAATTTGTTAGAAAATTTTGGCGAACTGTTATGTAGGCGATCATGGTTCTCCACAACTTCTTGTTCTTTGCAGCTGTTAGTAAGTTTTGCCTTTTTGCTCTCACTCCTAATCCCTGTTCGGCCAACCATTTATACAAGTTAGGTAGGTTATTCGCAGCTTTTCTCTACCACCGCCTGTCTTCAATTTGTCCTGCGAGTGTCAAGTTCTCGAATCTCTTTTCTCATAGAAATTTCAGCAGTTTCTTTCTGATTCTAAGTATAAAGATTTTTATGGGTGCTACTTCGGCTTGTTATCTACAAGAAAAAATATTTACACTGTATAAATTTTATTTTTGAATACATCATCCATTTGAATGATTTCAATGATGATGACATGGAATTGAAACCGGCTACAACTTGTGATTGAGGCAGAAAATTCAACAGCCTGCGAGGTTTACGTACCTGTAATGCACGCTGGTGCAGGCAACGCAATTTCCCTACTGGAGAATGTAAGTGGAATGATGATGATATGCATCTGGATTACACTCACAGCGTTCAGGATCCCATTGCTGGGCGTCAGCACCCTGGAAAACTTCCAAGAAAGCCAAGAATGTAGTGGCCCAAAGGCAATCAGAGAGCTACTTGGTCGAATCTCGATCAGGAACTCTCATTAATACTTACTAGCCATCAAAAGGGCACCCATTAGCCAGCAGATCAGATCTTTCTGCAGAGTTCTGCGCGTGCTTTGTCTTGAGTGGTTTGGTGTGGCAACTCCAAGAGGGGATAAGAAAGAAAAGATGCCACCAAATAGACGACAGATTCAGAAGGGTAAACTCTGAGTAAAGTGTTGTGAAGCGCCGACTCAAAGAAGCTCCAGTTGATGAAGGGAAAGACCAGCTTAAGGATATTAAAGAAAAGATATTAGTGGTCTCTAGAGCTGAGAACCAAAGGAAACTTCGGAAGATAAAGCGGCACTCTTGGAGATCATTTAACAATAATCCTTACGCTTTTGTAGAAATCTGTTCACCGAGACTAAAAGCAGCAAACTCGACGTACCGCAGGAGAAACTCGAAAATCACCCGAGGAAGACGTATTCTGATCCTGGGAAAGATGTTCCAATCTCTATGAATAACCTTCCTATGCCCCAAGATCCAGAGGCCATGTTTAATGACAGCGGACTGAAGCTGAGGGAAAGTTTCTTCAGCAAATCCCGTGCGCCTGGAATAAATGGAATACCCTACAAATTATATAAGTATTGTCCAAACTCACCATCCTTCGCCAGTGGGCATGGGAACAAGGTATTGTCCCACAAGAATGGTGCCTGGTGGATGACATTTGGATATCTAAGGAAGAGGAATGCACAAGGCATTGCAAATTTTCGCCCCATCTCTCTTGAATATAGAAGGGAAAATATTTTGGGGGTCTTTGCTCGTCGTATGACGGACTTCCTACTAGGTAACCATTGCATAAACATGTAATGCAGAGTTCTAATACCTGGCTTCCCCGTCTGCCTGGAGTATGCACACATGATTTGGAACTCAATGCGATCGGCCAAACAAAATAAAACCGAGTAAATCCATGTAATTTGGCTTGATCTCACGAATGCCTATGGATCAGTTACTCACTAGTTAATTCGAATCTCCCTCGAATTTTTAAATTTTCTTAGTAAGGTTGGGGAAATTATAATCAAATATTTCAGAGCAGCGATTATGCAGTTCGCCGTTGGTAACTACCCCACCAAGTGACAAGCCATCGAGGTCGGCATCAAGATGGAGTATGTAATTTCACCACTTCTTTTCGGATCCTTCTTCCTTCCAGTGCGTTCATGGATGACATTACCATTCTGGTCCCGTCTAAATTCGGTGCCGATGAACTGCTGCAGCGCTACCATAAGCTTTTCACGTGAGCGAGAATGAAGGCTAATCCCAAGAAAAGTTGGAGGTTACTTAGAGGCTGTCAGGGCTGGTTAGTTGTTTTATGGCACATCAACCTCAGTGGGTCATTTAATGCCAACAATTTTTTTAAAATAGATTCATAGAGATACTTTGGTAAAAAATGGTGTGTATGTATATATATATATATATATATATATATATTTGAATCATTTTTCAATTACTCATATTTTTGAGTACAATCCAGCTTCTTTTAGGAAATTTACAATCTTGGATGGTTTTATTTTCGTAAAAATCTTTTTAAAATTACTCACTTGGTAATATTTTATTCGCACTAGATCAAAATCTCTCAAAAATGTATAGCTGGTAATATTTTTAAAAATGTATTTTTGGTAATATTTTTTTTTTCAAAAACGTATTGCTGGTAATATTTTTTTCAAAAATATATTACTAGTAATAGTTTCTTTTCTTCAAAAATTTATTTCTGGTAATAATTTTTTACAAAGTATTTCTGGTATTAAATCCTATTTTTACACTTTTATAATGCTTTTTACCTCGGTTTCGGGGTTAACTATTTGCCCATAGATGGGAGCCTAACAGGTACTACCACCCCGGGTCAGCAATTAAGAGGTGGTTTCACGATCCTCAAAACCTCCTGATCAGACGAGAGGCTGTCAGGGGGGTTCACTTCTGCATTGGGGGTGACATGATCCCGACAGTCAAAGAAAAGCTTTGAAGAGACTCGTACGGCTGTATGAAATTCCAGTAACTGATCGGAAACGAGGTAAAGAGGTGCAGAAAGTGGCACTGGATAGACTCAAATCCATCGACAGAACTCAGCTCTCCGGCACTGAAGGCTTGGTGCTACCAACATGGTTTTTGATGCCCCGGCTTCTGTGGCCATTGCAGATGCATGGTATTACACTGCCTTACATTTGGAAGACGCAACAGTGTATCAACAAATACTTGCGCATGTGGTTTGGAGTCCCTCTCTGCTTCTCCACAGTAGGACTCTACCAATGCTGGAAACCATAACTTCCCATCTCCTCATTAGTGGAGGAGTTCAAGGTCACATGATGAAGGACAAAGCCGATGTGTTCGTCCGCGGGTTATGGCCAGATATCAAAACTGACACCAAATGGTCGACAGTAGAAGCCACCTAAGAAGCGAACCAAGGAGATTATGGGGTGATATTGATCCAATGAAGCTTACCATTACTATGATGATTCTAAAATAAAATATCGTACGATGCAGCGAGTTTTTTTCTTCTTGTAGATAAAAAGCCAAAGTAGTATCCTTTTTGTTTTCATTTTTCTTAAAACTTTTTTGCATGTTCAGTTAGCAGTAAATACTGGACAATCTCTACACAGACGAAGAAAATACTACAAGCAACTGATATGTGGTTCTACCAACAAATATTGAGAATACCATTGACAGAGCATGTGAGACCCGAGGAAGTTTTGAAGATTATATGAATTACAATGAAACTGCTGCTTACAATCAGAAACGATAGAAGAGAGACATGGCTCTACCGAACAATATTGAGAATATCATGGATGGAACAGTGAGAAATGAGAAAGTTTTAGAGAGAGAAGGAATTACAATAAAAGTGCTGCTAACAATCAGAAAGAGACAATTGAAATTTTTGAGACATACATTCTACAAAAGCAGTTCCTCATTAAAAGGACAATTTAAAGAGAATAGGAACTAAAATAACGCATAGTCACAAGTAGAAAGGGTGGGAATTTATAAGACACACAATGAGGAAATAACGGAAAACTTGACACAAACAGCGCATAATGAAGCAAGACATGAGAATAAGTAACTTTAAAAAACAAAATAAGGTTAAATGTTACCCAGAAATTGTTATTTGGACTGCATCTGTACACATGAGTGATTCCATAAAAAAAAAACCGACAAGATTTATTAAATATGTCAAATCTTACCTTCTAATCGCTATAATCATTTCTCAAGAGTAGCTCAGATGTAGCACAAGGTCGAAAATATGGGGCACTCAGTCGTAATTGTTCTAGCGAGACAAGTTTGCTAACCATTACTCGATTACACTACCCCAATCGCTATAAATACGAGAAGAGGTGCTCAAATGTTTTCATACCGAACAGTTTCCAAAAGTCTGAACAACCTGGTCGGGACAAGAACTTTTCAATCACGGTTGTATTTTATTGGCAATTGCATTTGGACTCAGTAAGCGCCGGAAAGGTTCCAGTTTTTCTCATCACTACCTACAGATTTTATCACAACGAATCATTTCGGTTCTAAAACTATTTCTGGTAGGAGAGGAAAAGTGATTATGCAAGTAATTTGGGCAGTTTTGACTTGAAATTTGTTTTATTTGCTTTCGGGACTGTTTAATGTGAACTGAAAAAAAATGATTAGCAATAGTCAGAAAATAAAGCAAGTATCACTGATAATAGGACATCTGCATTACAATAATGTATATGGGCGCGTACACACACACACACAATGTGGGTGCGTGGGATGTAATGAATTGCGGCTCCGAATGAGAAACCTGATAGTAGAGTTCGAATTCCAGTCGAGTTCGTTAAATTCACTTACGCGCATTCATACCTTTGGGAAGGTATGGGTCTATCTATTCACACCTCGGCTATGGACAGATTGATTACGATAGCTTTGGTTAGAAACCAGTATAGGAGAAGAAAAAACTGAATTCAAACTGAGTCCGGAGAGGGTTGGACACAGGCTGTCTTACACAAGACACATCGCTGCTGCTACAGTTTCAGCATGAGTGGTTCCCCTACGACCCTCAGGGGTTATGGAACTCGTGATCGGGATATACATACACATAATAAACAATGTATACATAAATAAAATTTACAATACGAAAATATAATTATATATGTTGTATATTTGGACAGCAATCTCTAATACATGTTTAGTTAAAATGATTGACAAGTTATATTTAATTTTTTCTTTGTTTTTTTTTTTTTTTATGCGGACAAGAGATTTTCTTTTTTTGGATTTCGTAGGAGCAAAATTTTTCCAAATGTTTGTTTACCCTAAACGTTTTCGGCTAGTCTATTAACCATTTTCGAGAATTTCGGTCGTATTTTTGTAAACTGTGTACAAGTTGCTAAAAGGTAGACATTTTTAATTTCCGAATACAGTCAGTACATTGTGGCCGTATTCATAGTTCATGTTGTTAATTTTTTTTGTTTCTTGATAATAGTTTCAATTATTTTTAGATGCTTTTTGCAGTTAGAGGTGCGGAACACAGTTATGTCTCCTATCAAGTTCGATACAGTTACGTGCTGGTTTATGTATGCGCCATCTGAAAATCTTTAAAAATATATAAATAATATTCTAGAATTCGTATTCCTCCGAAAAGTAATAGGTCTGTTATTCAACTGGGCAGTAAGTCTGTAAACTCTTGTTTTTATGGGTGGCGTTGATATTAAAACCAATGGCATCGTCAGCAGCCAGTATTTAAACCATACCGCGGCAAATTTCCCAGTCTCGGACATCCAGGAAGTAATATCTCGGCACATTTGCAGATGGGTGTGTGTCACGCAGTCCTCCATCGGACGTAAGTCGTTTCGAATTCTTTGTGTTCGATAACTGACACTTGTATTCCAGCCATTGAAATAATGTCTACATTGTTTAACAATACAACTTATGTGGACTATGTACAAAGCAAAAAACAAAAAAAGACAACAACACAACAAAAAAACTATTCACTATACAGTCTAACTTCCTAATTGACTAAATAGTGAGCAGCTTTCTTATTAACTGTTTTGAAATGTTAAATCGTTCAATATTTGCATTTTTCAAATCATCAGCGTTACTGCAAAAAGTAAACGCCGTCAAAAGATGTCTTCCAAAAAAAAAAAAAAAAAAAAAAAAAAAAAAAAAACGAGCAAAGTAAACAGAAAATATCGTTAGAAACAAAAGGAACGAGTACTGAACTGTTATGTAATATCAGCGAATACCGGACAATCTCGTTTCAGATCAACATACTTGAAACAAAAGAAATGTGGTTCTACAGAAATATACTGAGAATACCATGATTCAAACATGTGAGCAACAACGAACTTCTAGAGATAATGGCAACAAAAAGGACAATTACTTAACATCAGAAAGAGTTGACATTTCTAGGACACATAATGAGGAAAGAAGGTTTGGAAAATTTGATACTCACAAATTGAAGGTAAGAGAGACAGAGAAAAGCAACGCATAACCTACATGGCGAGTTTCAGTAAATGGATGGTGGAGCAGGATTTGGGAGAGATGGCACAAAGACATATGTTATTAAGAGTTACAAGGGACAGGAAATTGTGGAGAGGCATGATCGCCAACATCCTCAATGGACACGGTACATAGAAGAAATTTAATGTCATTAAGTTTAATAAACGTAATTGTCGGATTTGTTCTTTTATCTCCTTTAAATATTCATCTTTTACACATTATGAAATGGACAAAGTTCGACAATTATTTTAAAACATTTTTATGCTGATACGTTCTTTTTAAAGATACAAATATTTAAGTAAATTTTCTGTTTATAATAAATAGTATTAACGACATTCACCGGCCTGAATGTCCGAGAAATTTTCATAGAAAATATGCGTCTTCCGACAATTTTTATGAAAATTTCTCGGACATTCAGGCCGGTAAGTGTCGTTAGTTCTGTTTATTATAAACAGAGCATTTACTTAAATATTTGTATCTATAAAAAGAACGTATAAACATAAAAAAAAGTCTTAAAATAATTGTCGGACTCTGTACATATTTCATAATGTGTGACGTCATTTGTTTACATTTGGATACGCATCGAGCAGATATAAATGTACGAGAGAAAATCATGGAGAATTATAGTTTAAAAACAGTAAAATCGACCTTGCTAACCGAAATGCTCCTCTGTGGCTCAATCGGTAAAAGCACGTCAGGCTATATGAAGGTTCCGTATAGGATACAGGTTCGATTCCTGTCGGAGGACGCAGATTTTCTATGAAAATTTCTCGGACATTCAGGCCGGTAAATGTCGTTAATACTGTTTATTATAAACAGAGCATTTACTTAAATATTTGGATCTATAAAAAGAACGTATAAACATAAAAGAAATGTCTTAAAATTCATCTATTAGTTGGAACATAATTTTTATTCACAAATTATTAATGCTTTATTTTCGTAGTATTGATTCTATAGGTCAACGAGTTGAATTTAAATATCTTTCCTGTAACATTGATTTACTTTCCTTAATTCTCAGCATTAAATCCCTTTACATTTGGTGATAAGTGTACGAACTATATTTGTGATTATTTAATACCAACAACTTTCAGCTGATATTAGTCAATTAGTAGTACTTTATGGTACAGCAGTTGATAACATTAAATAAAAAAAAAAAAACGAATTTAAAAATAAATGTATTAAAATAGTATTAACGCAATTCTATGGAAATATATTAGCATAATTATCGCAAGAGCATTTATTTTGCTTGTGGACACGGATCAATGAACGTTTTTAAGTTACTCATGAGAATAATTGTCTTGTAAGTTAGTCAATGAACATGGCTATGTTCTCCCAGCAGACGAGAATTCATTCATTCATATCGCATACTGAGTTCTGTTGTTAATAAAATAATGCTCGATGTAATATAGAAGAGCTATTAAGTGTGTATATATATATATATATATATATATATATATATATATGAGGGAGAGAGAAGTAAAAAGGTGTTCACAAAAAGAAAATTAATGATGGTCATGAGTTAATTCTTTATAAGAAAGCATTAGGCCTCCATTGACCGAGCAGCCAGTGCATTTGACTAAACGTATCTTTTTTTTTTAATATGCTCATCTATGCACATGTTCTATGTGTCAACTAATGTAAAACAAAAGCAATTTCACCTCCTTTATGCATAACTGACAATTAGGTAAACACGTTGTTTTAGTTAACCTTATAATATTAGCCATGACAAAGACAAGAGTTAGACATTAACTATCAACAGGTCGAGCTCGAAATGCAAGCGAAGGTTTGGCAGACTGTCGAGATACCATTTATTGTAAGTAAAGTTCATATGTGCAAGTAAAGTGAGTGAAATCGGCGATCAGAGTTCAAATTCCGGCCAAGTCTGTTGCGTTCACTTTTACACGGGTGCCCTTTAGAAAGGCATTATCTGATCTTACAGCTGTGAGTTAAATAGCTTCGTAGACTCTGCTTTTCAAAGTTGGTTGACAGCCAGAATAGGATAAATACTGCTGATTTCAAAGTTTGAAAAGACAACATAAAACTATATTTCCCAAGTCCTGGCAATTCACAGCGAAAGAAAAATAATCTATAGGATCCATGATCACGTATGTCCTGAAGAGATGTCATTAAAAAAAATGTTCGCATCAAATCATAAAAACTGACCAACTCCACATTTGAATGTATTTCTATAGTCATCTATAATGCATATATGATAATCTTATCTTTTCAGTTTACACTTGCAATAATTTCTGAACGGCACCTTTCTCTTCACTTCTCAGCCATAACAGAAAATGTCGAAATTTTAAAAAAAATTCTAATAACAATGCAGAAACTTTTTTTCACTGCTGTCAGGAGTAATAAAGGAAAGCTAAGCGGGGAAGTGGTAGATTATTGATTAAGTCAGTGGGGAGAGAGAAGCTGAAGCAAAAACCTTATCTCAAAAGAAGAAATGCAATTAGCATTAAAATCGAGATCGGATATTTCCTTATAGGTCCAGAATTTTTTGTATTATTATATAGTAAATAGAGGAGATGGTAATGTCGATTTTTTCGTTTACCAATCCTAGCTGCAATATAACGGGTTACGGAAACAGTAATTAGGTAAAAGTAGTAACCACAATATGAAAAAAAAACAACAACAAATAACTAGGAAATATCTTATTCATTTAAAAAGGTTTCACAAGGATGGGAAAAAGTAAAATTTATATTTCCATTCCAATATTATTTCATTTTTGAGCATCCATATTTGAAAAGAACGATTTTTTTTTACCTCTATTCAGGATCAGTTGCTTGTGTCGATTAAGAACACAGTCAGTTTCCCGCCAAAGTCATTATTGTTACTGTTTATGCACGAGAGGTTAAGTCAACAATCTCTGCTGACAGTAGCGTTCCGCTTGTTTCACGCTATTTGCGCATGCGTAGGTTGTAGGCCGTGTCTTTGAAATGATGGCTGTCAGAGAAATCTCGCCATTCTTTGTATGAGAGAGAGAGAGAAATATATGTGTGTGTGTGTGTGATCAAAAGTGTCATGAGAAATGGAGGAAGAGAGGAAAAAGACGAAGGAGAGGTTGAAATTTAAGGGAAAACATTTGGAAATGAAAGAGAAGAAAAATACAATTAAATAAAAACGGAGAAAAGAAAATTAAAAAAAAAATCAAAGAAAAATATGGGAATACCAAAAATATAACAAGTGAATGAATAACGGAAATAAAGAGGAAAACTTACAATTGTAAAGAGAAGGAAAACAGAAAAATATACGATAATTGTGAAAAAAGAGAAAGTCAAAGGAAGATATAGATGAAAAACAGATGGTATATTGAATAGGAAAGTAATATTAAAAATAGAAACAAAGAGTTAAAAAAACAATTGAGTAAACGCATTAAGATACATAAGTGGAAAAAGAGATCTTATAGAATATTTGGCAAGATCAGCGATGATTCTGCACTACCACTTTCAGATTCATACTATTCCAAGATCTGTCTCCTAGTCATCCATTTTCCCCACCACAACAAAATTTATGAACAGCGAATACCGGAAGCCAGCCTCCAGATGGTGCTATACATAAGAAAGCAATAAGATGTTGACACGTTTTACGACTTTTAGTATATATAATTATACACACACAGACACAAACGTGTCTATGTGCGTTTTTCTTTTGGCTAAAAACGATTCCAGTAGTTAAAAATCACGAGTGTTTTGGTAACATCGTCCTTCAGTTTAAAAGAACCTAATTCCGTAATTACCAAGCTAAATCTATTGAAAATGAGATTTCAGTCATAAATAGATGCCCAAATAATTCTGCTCGTAATTGAACCCTTTATATTCCGGTAATTTATACATTCATGAAAAATATCTTTATGATGTTGCTTCGTATTTATTTGGTCTTTTAGCTGACGCGATCTAACACGAGACGAGAATAGGATCCATTTTGCTATTCAGTATGACAAACATGATAAAAATATTAAAGATTGCTTTTTTTTTTAATTATCAGAAAATTTATAAATTGCATGAAAATTTCAAAATAGATAATTCGAAATTATTGCTTTGTAGCTTTGACTTCCTCTGAATTACTTTGAGACATAACGTCTTTGCCACAGTCATCCAAAAGTAAACATTGAAATCGTACCTGCCTCAGAGAGGAATCTTCATTTCCTTTATTACATTGAATTGAAAGATTTTAAATAGATGGCATAAATTCTGCCAATTTTGAGAAATAAAAGTTAGTTTTGTTTCCAGAAATAAAACTGATAAATTAAACCGATAATAAAATTGGATGTTTTTTTCTTTTTCTTTAAAACCTAATATTTAAGAAATCTTCAACTTCTTTTTAAGCAATTTTGTTCAGAATTGAGTTTGGAAAGTTTACAAAGTTATCAAAAATGTTTCCCTACCTTTCTCTTGTGGTTTTAAACCATTAACTGCGGATGGACATTTCTTGCAATAATTATTTATATCTAATAAAACGGACAAAACATTTGATTTAGATATGACACAATTTGCCTTCAACTTCTGTCTTGTAAACAAAAAAATTACTACGGTTTCTTCTGTTTTTCTTTTTCATGGCATGACCGCTGGTTACACGATTATTTGGGCGTTATCCAGACCCACCATGAAAAGAAAAAGTTCTGCCTCCTTGACAGAGAGGTGCTTGAGAAAATGAGTTTGTAGGTTATATTTCGATAAAATGTTTGTAAATATCTCAGGTATTGTCAATGGTTTGCAAAATCAGCATGCAAACCATTTGATATTCTTTTGGAGAAATTTTACCCCGCTGTATAGATTAAAAAAAAAAAAGGATTAATTTTAATATAAAACGAAAACATCTCGTTTATAATTTAATGGGCACAAGTTGCAAACTATTGACAATGTGTTTTAACCTTATTCAATGCCTTTGATAAGCAAACCTTAGTCACCAAACAAATATTCTGATAGTCCCAGTTTCTATTGAATAAATATTAAGCTTACCTCATCAGGGGTTACCGGCTGTGAAAGAATTCGAAAACAAAGTATCTGTCTATTTCTGAGATGAGGTATTATGTACACTATTTACATTATTCAGACTATTGTCCTTATCTTTGTTGCCATATTTATTAAAGCGTTTCGGCCGTTGTACGCTCTGGCCTTCTTCAGGTGATTGAAATGTCGAACTGAACCCTTTATTTCGCTCACTGGGGTAGACTGTTCTAGTTCCACGTGCCATGTTTAATGGATGCCAGTTATCTCCTGTTAATTTCCCTCTCCAAGTTCTCCACTGCCTTAACCGGGTATTGAACTCACTCTTTGGGTCCTCAAGGACACATGGCAGAGTGGATAAAAGCGTTAGTTAGATCCAGTGACAGGACCCAAAGAGTGTGAGTTCAATAACCGGTTAAGGCAGTGGAGAACTTGGAGAGGGAAATTAACAGGCGATAACTGACATCCATTAAACCTGGCACGTGGAACTAGAACAGTCTACCCCAGTGAGCGAAATAAAGCGTTCAGCTCGACATTCCAACCACCTGAAGAAGGCCGGAGCGTACAACGGCCGAAACGTTGTAATAAATATGGCGACAAAGATGAGGACAATAGTCCGAATAATGTAAATAGTGTAGAAAACAGAAAAAAATTATGATTGATTTTTACTAATACAAGTTCTACTAATTAACCCACAGCTGGGGAGAAGGAGAAGCGAAGATACGCAAAAATACTCTCGAGAAAGGTAAGTGAATATAACGGACTCGACTGGAATTTGTAACTCGGTTCTCCGGCTTACAATTCAGAGCCTTTATCCATTATACCACCCGTACATCCAAGTTTACAGCAGCTGATATTCCAAAGTGGAGTAGTCTTTGATATTGAGATTATATATATATATATATATATATATATATATAAAAGATCGGGAACAAACATTGACAAAATCAGATGCAATTGAGGATATTATCAATGGATTTAATGTACAAGAAACATTTTAAAGTAGCATATTTTAAAAATGTGTTTGCATGAGTTCCCATTGGAGAATGATTTTTAAAAACCCCAAACCTGTAGGAGAAAATATAAAAAGTTTTGCATGAGAAAAAAAAAATTGATTTTAGCAATGGATTTTATTAGTGCTTAATTTTTAAGTTATTCCTGGACACTCTGAAAATAATGTATATTGTTCGCAAATGGTTATACATCTCTGGCAAAAGCAGTACAGGCTTAGATCTCTCCAGGCAGTACCTTTCTGTTGCGCTAAAAGTAGAAAAGTTAGTGGGCATCGCCTGACATTTGCAGTGGAATAGGCTACTTTTGCACCTATATTTGCGGGTCTCTATGCTTAAAAAGCATTTGTGGTATATTTCGTTTACGTGGAATGTTGAAAATATTCTTACCTACATATGACAAAAAAATATCAACAGAGTTTAGATTTGTGCTTGGTGGATTTTACAAGCATTATTTTAGAAACGAGCAAAGTTCATGATTCAAATAAAATATTAAACGGAATAACTTTAACTGATCGTAACATTTTACTCACTAGTTGTTGAAGGGATTTTTTTGTCTGTAAGAAAAAACTTTACAAAATTCATTAAGTGCTAATGAAAGCGAGTTATTATACATATAAAAATATGAAAATATTTGTTTAGAAGACTTGGAGGCATCGTAAATTTTAAAGGAGGCGTTTTTCACTCTTTTAATGAGGTGTAAATCTAGTTTGCTTGAATTTATAGGCAGTAATGAAAGACACAAATGTTCATGCAAAAAAATGTTCAAATATAAACAGTTGTGTCAACCGATGTCAGAACTTTGATAAAAAATGACATTTTCCTTTCGAGTGTGATTGCTTGGTCGTAAGAGCATTGAACTGGAGGTCGTAGGAAATACGGTTCAGTTCTTTGTGCCAAGAAGATGGATTTTATTCTAGAAAGAAAAGCCATAATACGATGTCGAACGGATGTGGCATTTTGATTGCAAGGCAAAAAAATTTATAGCCGAAAACCTCTTTTGCAAACATTTTTATTTAGGTACCGCCACAGAAACGCGATACCTAAAGTTTAAAATGATTTTTTTTTTTAAAAAGAAAAAGCCTTTTTGAAGATTTTATTTTATTTTTAATTTTAAGCTAATAGATTAAATTTAATATCTCCAATAAGCAAAATATTTTGCTGTATTTTAAAACTAATTTAAATTGATTGGAAGGAGTTGTTGTTTTGAAAGTGATAAAAATCGCTAATTTTAGTGCCATTTTAGGCATCTGTTATCACAATGTTATTCTCTTTATTAAAAATAAAAATCTTTTAAAAATAAAATATATTTTTCTGAAACCGAGCAATATTAGCGTATTTAAAGTTTAATTGATTTGAAACAAATTACTTTAAGTTTAAAATATCGCAGAAATACATTTTTTTAACATGGCAGCAGGTGTTTATTTAAGGTCTTGACAGTTTGATGACAGACGAAAATTTATCTAAATTTTTCGCCTTTTATTATATAATTTTTAACTATCCAGTAATCTTAAAAATTTAGGAAAATATTCTCTGTAATCTAATGTTTTCTTGAATTTTAAGTACTTTGGCTTTAAATTTACTAGATGTATCTTATTTTTTGATAATGTCGAGTACGGACGTCCGTATTTACTAAAATCACACACATACAAATTAAAAATTCTTTTAAAAATATTGGGGGCCGATGAATTGTAGGAAGGTTTTCAATTTATGATTAGTAAATATATCTTACTTAGATAATTATTAAGTAAAAACTATATTTACCAATATATCTAACCAGTACAAATTAATACAGAAATTTAAATGATTTAAAACTGTATAAATTATTCTAATTAAAATTCCTGTCAAAATTTATTATTCATCGAAAAAAATGATTTTTCTTAAGACAATAGCGTTTATATCTTATTCATAAAACCAATTGAAAGTAAATAATATCTTAGTTTTTTTTTACATTTTTTATTTTACGATTTAGAGCAGATCTTCGGTAACTGGGGGTCCTGTTTAAAAAGAAAATTGCTCAGTTAAATTCTCCAAGGTGTTCTGCGTATAATTCAAACATTAAGCGATACGAAAATTAATTTCTCGAAATTTGATAAAATTAAATAAGTAGGGGTAACAGATGTAAGAAAAAAAAGAATCATTTCTAAAATTTGTGAATAAATCCTGAAAGTTTCATTTAAAAATCCAACAATTATTTGATTTTTGCAATATTTGCACCCCCACCCGCTGATGCAAAAAAATCCCCCCCCAGAGTTTTAACCAAAATTTCGAACGTTCTAAAAAGGATAAAACCATAATTCAATAAAAAATCCTGTAGTCTTTCCTCTTAATAATAATAATAATAATAAAGATTTTAACAATAAAATTTTATTTTTATTAAGTTTGGGGCATTTCTTTATCATGGTATGCTCATATTTCAGCGAATCTGTGGAAGTACCTATTTTTATTAATATAATTTATAAGTAAGGGTGGACAAATGAAAATATTTAAAATTGACAACTTTTTTCCATTTCACTAAAACAAACGTTAAACATTTATCTTTCTTTCATTTTCTTACCGAAACTAAGTAATGTCTCTGATATGTCAGTTCCGTATTTTCACGCCATCAAAACAGAATAGTCCATTATTTATGAGGTATTGGCAAGGCGTAACGTTCGGAGGAACTAACTAGCGAAGGCAGAGACAAGCTGAATCATAACAGAAACTTTTTTTTTTTTAAACAGAAATAAAAAGACATCCACATATGAGATTTTACATTTAGTAAAACATTTCAAATAAATTTTGGCAGATATTTTTCATCCGTTGTTAAATGTGTATATTATAATTATTAGTGCATGTTATGTTTCCTACTTTGTATCCTGTAAAGCCGGGTCCAAACTATGGTCCTCAGGCCCCATAGGAGAATTGTTATAGAATTGATAGCATTTTCCTTAGTATATGGTATGTTCCTAGTAAGGGCGATATTCTGGACAACCTGTATGTTGATGTTACCTGGGACACTGTTAGTCACAATTGCCCATTCCTTTTCTCACAAGGCCTTGAGCTCCGATTACTATTGGTACAGTCTCAGTCTTCATTCATACCTTTCCCGATGATATTTGCGTGTAAGTGAATACAACGAACCCAGCGGAGATTGGAACTCAGCTCTCCGATTAGCAATTCGGAGCCATTATCCATTAGACCACTAGCACATTCAAGCTTACATCTGGTATTCCCAGCGTGCAAAGAATTTATCGGGTGTTGAAATAAGATGCAACATTAAGATATAGTAAAACCAAGTAATTCAACAAATAAAAGATAAAAACTACTTAGTAATTAATCGAATCTATTTTGTTTGTTTAAAAAAAATCTTACGCTGACTGTCATTATCAACCACAGCTCTCGATGTGCTAAACCTGCTATCGTATAAAATGCCTTCGGCAAAAATTAGTTATGACAGCCAATATTGATGGCCGACACGAAATCCTTCAAATACTTTATTTTAACGATCCGCTTAGTGGCGCTTGTTTGACTAAGGCGGTTTGGACAGCTTTAAAATATTTATTGCACCCACACTGAGTTGCAACCACATTTCCGTTGTCATTAAAAAGAGGAGTTTAAAGTAAAAAGTTTCCATGTCTTAGTTTAAAGGCATTTTGGCATCACTACAAAAGAGACATTCCTTTCTACCTGTAGATTGTTTAAGCTGATTACAGTTACAAGCGTTAGAAATTTTTTTAGTGGGTCCGGGACGGACGTCCTGCGACTGGCAGCCGGCGTCTGCAATTGCCACAAATCAAAAGAAACAGATAAGAACATCATTCCCGGCATTGCTTACCGCCCTTCATTTTTGTTTTACTTAAGTTTAAAAAGCAGAAACAGACGTGAATTAAAAACAAATAAGCAACTAAACAAGCGTTTGTTTATCGCCTCTAATTGGCCTTTATCTGTTCTCTCTTGGTTTACCAGATGTGTTTCAAACTGAAGACATCTGTAACTACTTAGGTAATAACAGTAGTTAAAAAAATAAAAGTAACTGCAAACTATTTTGTTCGCGCTCTGAACAATACAACTAAAAAAAGAAGCAGATAACTATCAGAAGTTTTTCAAAATAAAAAGTAAAGCTTCGAGAATCTCTGCGTAAATGCTTACGTAATAGTTAACGAATGACATAAAGAAGGATAGGGATATTTATTGTATATAAGAATACAATTATGGCACAAGGTCAAAAAAGAGGAGAGGTTGAGGCTGGTCTTGACTAACTATCCTATATCTAGCTAATTCGATTCACGCCCCATTCACTCATTACAATTTGCACATTCACCACAAAAACTCGTCCGTCGCCAGCCAATCCTCCATACACCATAATACCACATCCTCTCAAATGGGGAGGGGGCTACAAAACGCGCCCTCATACCATAACAATTTAATTATATATAAAAATCTAAAGATGAAAAATGGGTGGGAAGAGAGATGAACTAAATAAAAAACTAAACATAAACACAAAGTAAACTAAACATAACTGATGTTAGTAGGGCCCGTCCAACCCTCAAAAAAGAGAGCCTGCTGTATTCTGCCCATTGGATAAAATCAAGAAAGATATACAATTCAATCGAAAAAAAAAAACCTACAGGATTTAAGATTTTAGAAACATCCTAATGAGCAGAAGAAATTACACACACTCTTAACTCTGCGTTAGTCATCTGGGATTTCTGAAAATGGATATTTATCCATAGGTGTTTACAGACCCGCAATACAAAAATGCTTAGTGTTACAATTATGTAAAATATTGTCGTATTGATGAAAAGTTAACATAACATGCAATCTCTGTTATGAGATACATTAAATCAATTTGAATTGAAGATATAAATATTCATTAAAATAGGTTTGTTGCATAAACATATGATGTAAGTTGTAGGTGAAACAAAACAATAATAGCGAAAAGTTTTATTCAACAAAAATAGCCACAATATATTTCCATGAATAGAAAGAGATTTCATTAGCTAAACTCATAATAACAGGACTGAAAGAATAATATATAAGGCTCAAACACTAATATTCCATGGTTGTAATTTATTACATTGGAATCGTAATCACGACCCAATTCATCAGACCTACAAATTCAAAAAGCTATATATATATATATATATATATATATATGGAGAGAGAGAGAGAGAGAGAGAGAGAGAGAGAGAGAGAGAGAGAGAGAGAGAGAGAGAGAAATCATGAAAACTTACCTTCGTGAATCATGTGGGGTGACAAGACATTCCGAAGAAGGCAAAGCGACGTCTGCCTCTCACGACAACAACAAGTTGCCAACTAGGAATTATGGGTACTTAAAAAAATGGCGTAACAAAATAATATATGTGACTCACGCAGGATTAATTAGTCAAAAAGTTGTAAAAATATCGGAGATGACGTTAGATTTATTGAACTTTATTATCGTGTAGCCTCAAAGATAGTGCGAGTTTTTATGATCAGTTTTTTTTATGCAAAAAAAGCTAGGGTGTGATTTTCTTTCTGTAAGAGTCGCACTGTACATGAAGTCGACTTACACAAGAGTATATACTATATCTATAGACATTTCGAATTATATCATTCCTGTGTAATTTTCACATTAGTTCTTATCAAGGTGCATACCGTCGCCTGATGGCTTGTAAGTTAAGAGTATAAACTCCTCTATTGTACTTTGTCGTTTCATTGCGTTCCGTCTAATTTTACAGTGTATCTTTTTTTTAAAATTATTATTGTTCACCTAATACAAGGCCCAAGAGCCACTCAATGTGATTGCTCTAAGAGCATAGCGAAAGAGCAAGAGGTTTATATTATGAGGATATGTAGGATAGATAGCAGTTGGTCCAAGGATTGAAGAGATTAAGATTGTAGTGATAGGGGAAGCATCCTCTCGACAGTCTGTTCCACAAGACAACAGTTCTGAGAAAGAATCAGTCAGAGTGGAATGTCTTCCTTATTAATGGAATATGAAGGGAATGAGGCAGATTCGCACCCGTTTACGTGACATACCGGGTCCTAGCTGTAAAGGTTTGGACTAGTGGAACCAAGGAATGTAGTTTGCCCAAACATCTGCCATGGAAATGGTGATAGTTTAGCGAAAGGCTAGAAACGTTTCGTCTGCGGAGAAAATGATTATAGGGCGAGAAACAATTTTTCTCCGCGAGGCCGTAGCCCAGATGTGGCAGCAGTAACCCATTTTTGGTTTGATCTGATCTTTGTCGTTTTGCTTGTTATTGTTGGTGACTGATGCAGGAAAAAATGACCAATCGGGTTAAACTTTGTTCAAATTCCCATATATATTTTTGGGGTGTAGAGCATCGTTAATTATCAGTTTTTAGACAAGTATGTTTTTACTAGCAGTTCTTTCTACTAAAGACCATATAATGACTGTTGGTAGGTGCGATGAAAAGTAATAATAATTAAAACGATAAATACTATTAAAAAAACGAAACATCTCAAACAAGACTAAAAATGAAGCAAAAAGACAAAACACATTAAGAACATTTCTTTCATTCATTCATTGCTTTTCACAAGAAAGAATACCGTGTGTGTGTGTTATATACTCGAGTATAATGCGAGTTTTTATGATCAGCTTTTTATACAAAAATCAGAGAGTCTGTCTATACTGAGGTAATCTTTTGAAGAGGTTAAAAAAAGAAACAAAAATTTTACTGATATTATTTTATCTTATAATTCTCCGTTACACATTCTTAAATTATAATTGCCCAGAGTGAAATACCAAATTAATTTTAATTCTAGTAGCTTTATTTATGGTATACAGTAATAGGAATAAACAAAGTTGAGGAACATTATAAAAGCATATCCAACTATTCATATATAAATTATTCACAATGTATTACGGTACATGCCACAGAAAGAAATGATTTACGATATACAGAAGATTTTTTTAACTGAACATTTATTAACGATACAGTGGTTGCTTTGTACAAAAAGAATGAAGACCATTTATTTGCTATATGATGTCCAGTACTGTAATATTTGACTACAGTAGGCCTACTAGTATTTCTCATAAGCTGATATCACATTATACAAGAGTTATATAAAAATAATCGGGTTTTTCACAAAAAAAAAATCAGGGGTCGTAGTATACATGAAGTAGGATTATTCCCGAGTATAGTATATAAGAGATATATCTTGATTTACTAGAAAATTAAAGTACATAATTTTATTAAAATTAACTCGTTTATCAACAAATTTGAATAAGGCTTAAGTAATTACATTACTGATTTCATTGCATCTTAAGCCATTAAGGAAAAAAAAAACAATAAAAATACGTAAAATTAAACAAAAAGTTACGTTATTGTATACTGTATGCAAGAATTCTAGTAGTTTTATTGTATTGAAATGTTTTTTCTATTTATCACACCCAAGCATAAAATTTAAGCAACTCGAATACTAATATTTACGCTAAAATTAAGGAACCCCAGTATTGGTCAAAATCATAATTTGCTTTAGAAATTCTTTACGTGAATTTAGTTGGAGTACAGCTACCAGTTAGTAAATAAAAATAAAGTGCTTTCGATAGAACATCTGAATTACAACAATTAGTTACTAAACTGGTCCAGATCCACTGTGGTTCTCTGCTGCATTGTTATTAGGTTGGTGGAAAAATAATGTCGTTTTTTGACGTTCAACTTCATGTGAGAAAATGACATTATTTTTGCACCAACCTAATATAACATTGTTGCCTGGCTATGCTGGCCAATTCGGGGATAGCTTGAAATTACTATTTACTAGACATAAATGACTATGAAGACCCTGAGAGGAATTTCTCATGGACATCGCCATTTTGGATGGATGGATGTTGGATTTAACGGCATGTCAACTCCTATTCGGGTCATTTTATGCCGAAGCCTTATTAATTTATGAATTTAAGTTGGTTATTTTGTATAAAAGGTTGAAGTATAGTTGGTAATATTGTTTTTCAAAAAAGTATAGTTGGTAATATTGTTTTTCAAAAAAGTATAGTTGGTAATATTGTTTTTCAAAAAAGTAATAATATTTTTTCATTTTCATTCTGGTCTTTTGTGATCTTTATAAAAAAGCAATTATTTTGTTGATAATATTTATCAAATATGCGGATGTAGTTTGTCGTCATACCCAGGACGCGGATGTAGTTTGTCGTCATACCCAGGACGCGGCCATTTTGGTTACGATAGGATAGCCTGTAGTAAACTAAATGACACGCCCAGCACAGTGTAATAATACGTCACAAAACAGGTCGTATTGTACGCTATTAGATGTCTATGCTGGGTTGGAAATAGCACTATTTAGTTTATAACACAAATACGAGGGATCGACGTGTCATGGTGTCATAAAAACGTATAAATACGTCGACAGCAGGAAATGTAAATTTCGTAAAGACGTATTAGTATGCCTACAGCTGTGGAAATGGAAATGTACTTTGTGGAACATGGACAAGAATTTCTTAACGATCATGCGGAATAATCACAGTACTGAACATATGAGGAAAAATGTGCGAAGTCTAACTAATACATACGCAACAAATAAGTGCTAAAGGACTGCAATGGACGGTCACCAGTTTGCGGCGAGTGGGGGAGTTGCGGCTTGCTGCTGATATGGGTGAAGACTTTCAAAATGAACGAATTCAAAATCTTCAAAAGAAATTTCAACGTGGAGGATTTTACATATGTATTTATTTATAGAACAACATAGACAAAGTGAAAATGATATTTACGTGTATACATGCAGATAGCTATATTGTGAGGCGTCACGTGGTTGTGTGAAATTAAGCTGTCAGTATGTCCGGGGAGTGTCTGTCTGGAAGGGAAGAGTCCCGTTGTTGTCACTACTACATCTCGGAAAATAAGTGTTTGTTCATTTTATAGTCCTGAGGCACGGTGGAGTAATGGATAACGGGAGTAATGGATAACGGCTTGGATTGAGGAATCGGAGAGCAGAGTTCGAATCGCAGTCGATTCCATTACATTCACTTACGTGCTAATACCCTTGGGAAAGGTGTGAATCCTCTTCTTCTCCCTCCAACTATGGGTAAATAGCAGGACAGACTGGGTTCTATAGCCTTGGATGGCAACTGGTCTAGGAGAAGGACAACTCTGAATTCAAAACTTGCGGAGGGTCGTTTGGGGACCTTGTGGCATCCGTTGCACCAGGTCCCTGTATTCGCCCATCCAAAAAGTGTGGATGGCCCGGCACAAGGCCTTCACCACTATAATCAAATCCTGTGTGGCTGTCGGGCTTTCAGTTTCTGGGAACTGATCTGTCTGACCCTCATACGTCGAGTTCGACGCGAGAGCGATAAGTCCTGAACAGAATGATATTTAGCGGGGTTGCTGGCAGACAAGGTAGTGTAATACCCACACATTATTTTAGATTAAGAATTACCTTCATTTAAAAGCCATTGCTAAGATATTTCTTTGTTGCTCAAGATTCTTCATGTTTGAACGTTAACTCTTAGACTATGATAAAATCATACGAAAGAAACAATAAATCTCAATTATTGGAATCCATTACAATTGTCTATTTGATAGTTTAACGTTTAACTCAGTAATCAAAGTCTTAAGAGCCGATAACAATTTGAATTGAAACATTTTAAAAATAAATAAGTAGCATTCATCTGCTTGCGTGAAATGACGACCTCATTTATATATGCAAGACAAAACTATACATGTCATACGATACGAGTTTTATATAAGCAAAGACAAAACTGAGCTTCAGGGTGAGGCATACTGAGGACGAAGCGTTCCTCGCTACAAATTTCAGAAGGCATTTATCTTGGCCTTTCGCGCCTGATTAACTTTGCAATTTTTCTGGTATTAATTCAAAAAGCGAAGTATGTTCTACTGAAAGTCCGTTGATAAATGTTTTATTTAATACCAATGATAGATTTTTTGTTTCTTTCTTTCGAGATAAATGACTTTGCGCATTTGTTTGTATCTATTCCGGTTTTTAATATACAAGTTGTTCATAAACTTCGTATATTTTAATGAAACAAATTATGAAAAACTAATTATAGAATGAAATCTTAATAGCACTTATTGAATTATGAAGAGTAGGTTCCGATATGATTGCCTTCAAAGACATTCTGAAGGAATTATCTATATATGCTCTTCCATTTCATTGCATACAATTGATGATTAAAAGTATTGTGAATAAGTCAACACTCTGATTCAGTGCTGCGTTTCGTGTCGTCTCTGATTTCTCGTTGTATATTGGCAATTCTTCAGGCCCCACTGCTGCATAACAAAATGAATGATTAAGTTTCTTTTCACAACTTTCTTTCAGGGATAATACATAGTAGTAGTATTGTTTCTTAGAGGAAGAAGACGTATGTCAAACGATTGGCCAGTTACCCCTCACCACGTGGTTTATTGTCACACGAAAGTATCTTGAGTATTGACGCTTCTATTTCTTGCAGCCATACTGTCTTCGCGCGTTTCTTTTTTGGTTTTATATTAAAACTTAAAGACAATCCATCACTGTCCTAATTCTACGCCTACGGCGTTTCAAATCACCCATATTCTGGTTATTAAAATTCAGGGCTAGCCTTAGCATTCTGTAACATCAGTGAAAGCCACGCACAAAGACGAATAGTCTGAAGAGAATTAAGTTATCTCCTCTAAACATGCAAAATAGAATGAGTACAGTCTACGATAGTAGATTTAATAAAGGGTTCTGTTCAAATTTCCGAAAAGCCTAAGTATGACAAAAACCTGGAAAAGGACAGAAGGGCACATTGTCGAAACATTGTGAGTGCAAAAAACCAAAGAACAACCAAAACCAAAGAACAACCAAAACCCAAAAAGCAAACAAAGAAAAAACAAACCAAAACCAAAGAACAAACCAAAAGACAAACAAAAACCAAAAAACAAACAACCAAAACCAAATATATAAGGGAAATTACTTATAACTCAATCTAATAAGAAACCCGCTAGATGACCAGATTGAATTTCTAGAAAATCGGATGTCTACCAAACCAGCTTCAAGCCTCTGGATAATGTGGGTGTGCAATACGAAATTCACCAAAATGTTTTTGGACATACTGATGAACAGTTTGAGTTATTCAGGAATACTTATGGTTGTCATATCGAATCTTCCTCTTCAGAATTCAATAAGTACTGTTAATCTTTCGTTGGGAACATTTTTTTAATATTTCAACGTGTTCCATTAAAAATAGATTGGGACTTTATGGATGCCCATCATTCTATCGGATTCCGATCTTTGTTTGCTCCAAATTCATCGCGTGTCCTAACGTGGAGTATACTTCAAAAAGATTAACTCTTCCTATTTGTTTTTTATCCTATCATTATATAAATTAATCTTACTACATACCTACATGTTAAAATTTTTATCCTTTCATTTTTAATCTGTTCGTTTTAAGTACATCCCTGTTCGTAACCTAATGACCTGATATTTTCGTAGAAGGATAGACTGACAGCTAAGACACAAACATATTGAACTGACAATACTTAATGCGATAAAAAAAATACTGTTAGCCCATGTAAATGAAAAAATGATATGCTCAACCTAATTAGAAAAATCAATTTTAAGAAATCACCAAACCATTTCCAGTTGAAAATCTTTAAAGACATTAGGAACATAAAAATTCTGATAAATTATGGATATAGGCTGATAATTCTAAGAACATTTACCAAATCAAACCTGCCGACTATCACCAAATTATCACAAATAAAATAACCTGTTCATATAAAAAAGACAAGGACCAGAACATTTTATCATCTATCAATAAAGACATAACTAAATTTGCCAACAAGTGTAATGTTGCTGACAGAATTGGTACCAACCACATAAAAAACGCTTACCTCCTTTTTAAAGACCATGAACTCAAGTTTAACAACATACAATCCAGGTTAATAAATCCTTCAAAATCCAAATTGGGACTGATCTCAAAAAAAAAAAAAAAAAAAAAAAAAAAATTACTATCCATTCAATAAAATCTTCATATCAATCTTTGGAAGGATTCCTACGACACAGTCCAAACCAATGGAATTTTAAGTGTTTGATTTTCTTTAATTAATAATTTTACTCTGTCTTTTGACAGAGCTCTCCCTGGATCTATATCCTCCTGGAAATTCCATACGAATTGTATCATTACTAAATATATATATATATATATACATACATACACACACAAGAGAACTGCAAAAGTAGGTAAGTATTATACCAGTATTATAATAATAGTTCTAGATTTCATTTAATTCATTAAAATCATTTTTAAGTGAGAATTTATCGATGGTTGGTAATTTAATGGACAAGGAGCGCAAATCTATTTTGAAACAATAGTGGAAAACATTATTGATAAGTTTCTTGCGCGCGTTTTGTTTTTCCTTACTGTATTGCACTCTCTGTATATAATGGGTTTCTGTCATTGCCAATAATATTTTTTCAAATTTACATTTTCTTGCATTTAAACAGATTTCCCACCCCTACTTTTTCATGAATACATTTTTTAAATGCTATATCCGTTCAGAATGGAAGTGATTTTGTTTCTCCATAGATTCAATTTCTTTATCATCTGAATTGCCATAGTTGGAAGCCTGGTCTCCAGTCCTATTTAACTCACAGATGCAATGATAAGAAATCGATCCATGCCTTCCCCTGGGTCATTTGCGCGAAAGTGAACGCTACATTTGAACTCAGTTCGCCGATAACCATTACGCTAACACCACATAGTTGAATACATTTACCAGAAAAATGGCTTTTGTTACTTCAGGACGTAGGCTGAACATAACTTGCTTCACCTTCCTTTATTATTTGTTACCACTTTATATTTTCTAGGAAATCAGATTTCTTGTTGCCTTTTCAACGGTTGAATTCCGATTTTTCCTTCTTTTAGACTGGTGGCCACCCAAAGCTAGATATCCCAGTTTACTCTTCGATTCAATCCATAGCTAGGAGGGATGGATAACGGCATATCAACTCCTCATGGGTAATTTTTCTAATGTATTTTTATATTTTCATGTTTTGGGTTTCACTATTTGTCCCATAGATGGGACCCTAACAGGTGCTATCACCCCGTGAAAATAAACGCAACAAAAAAGCTCCGAATATGAAATCGACTGACAGAATTTTTAGTGTCGATATCTGTTGTATTATTAGCACAGAGCTTGAATACATCACTTTCCTTATAAAATACACTTCAGTGTCAAAATATATATTTTTCTTTTAATTACCTTGCTTTCGATTTGCTGTATGTGGGATTGTTTTCTCATACGTCTTTTGGTAAAAGTTTGTTAATGTCATGTTACTATCTTATTTTTTTTTCACAATTTCGTTATGCCGGATAAAGAGAATTTCTATTTTCTTGCTATTCTGTAGACTTAGCAGAAATTGCCACTGTCCCATGTTAAACGCTTCTTGAAATAGAGGTTATCTGCTTTCGTAGATAATACAGGGCAACGTTAAACAAATAAACACCCGATACAAGGTGCGAGAATCTGGACGCCGTTCCTTCGTTCTCGCCTTCTAGAAACGAATGTTACAAAATGGCGCCAGCCAATGAACAATTTCCGCTAGAAGACTTACAGAAAAAGTCTGTCAAACCATGACATAGCTGAGCTCGTTTTATTTTAAGGCAATTAAACATATCGCTAACGACTTGTCCCCTTTGCTGATGTGTTTACAATTCAAAAAAATAAATGCATACGTTTGCATTTATTTGAGTGGTTTAGAATAAAATTAACAAACGAGAATTATCTATATAGTTTCCAAATGTCCTGAATAAAATTGTTTTAACCGACAGAAAAATCTCTCTCTACACACTCACACACGTGTGTGTGTGTGTGTGTGTGTGTGTGTGTATTTAGACAGCAATCCTTCATTTATAAATGTTTCATAGACGACAGATGAGGCACTGCGATTAAGCTTTTTATTTAATAGTGTGTAGAAACTGTCCAAATGTTCTTTAATTCCGTGCGCTTTCGGCTAAAGTTTTAGCCATTATCAAGGATGATTTTACTTACGTGTGTATGTTACAGGGATGTTTTATTTTCCGAAGACAGCACATTGTGGCCGTGTTCGTAGTTAATATTATTGAGTGTTGTCTTTTTCTTTTTTTTTTATTATTAAGGCTTTCATTATTTTTTAGATGTGGATGAGGTTATTATGTTTGTATTTTCTACTAGTATGTTTGGGATGGAGTCTGAGGAGTTTGTGTGTTTTTGTTTAAATGGGTTCTAATAGAGTTGTGGTCGGATAGGTTTAACGTAACGCGTCTGGATAGGCATGTAGTAGTGTGACCGATGTAATTATGAATTCGATTTGAACAAGAACACGGTTCCTTAAGGGGCATTTGAACTCATAATATTCATTCGTTGTAATTTTGATGGTAATTTGTTATTTTTGAGGATAAGGTTAGATGTTCTTAATTATATATATATATATATATATATATATATATATATATATATATATATATATATATAGGTATATAAAATAAAAATTTTTTAACTGATGTTTTAAATATTTTGAAAAATTTCATGCCCTAAATTAACGGTAGTACTATACATTACATACATAACATTACATACATACATACATACATACATACATAACATACATACATACATACATAACATACATACATACATACATAACATACATACATACATAACATTACATAACATTACATACATACATAACATAACATTACATAACATTACATACATACATAACATTACATACATACATAACATACATAACATTACATACATACATAACATACATAACATTACATACATACATACATAACATACATAACATTACATACATACATACATAACATACATAACATTACATTACATACATACATACATAACATTACATAACATACATACTTTTCCATGGTGTTTAGTACTGCCGTTAATTTAGGGCATGGAACTTTTCAAAATGTTTAAAACATCAGTTAAAATGCAAACGAAAAGAAAAAAAAGGAAAAATCATTGAAATAAATAAAATGGGGAAATAAACACATACCAAGCAAGAAGAATTTAACATTTATACGAACATGTTTTAAGTTAAAAGCAAGATAAATAGTGAAACAATGTACGTCGCGGAGAAAGATATTTGGCATATTATCGCAATATTAAAGCAAATTTCCTTCTACTTTCCAATAACTCCAGCAATCTAAAACTCATTTAACGCAGATAGTTGCAAATATCATCCGGGTTTTAGTTAAGCTGTGCCGTTATGGGTTGTGTTTATTCAACATTCATATATCACATCCATTGCAATCATGCCATTCGTGACAAATACCGACGGTAAGAATACACACACACAACAGAAAAATTCCAGACTTTATTTAACGCTGGTCTTATTTAAATGTTTTACATAAAAGTTGTCATCTGGTTACTTACCGACTTTACTGGTAAGCTATCCCAAACAGATATTTTTTGCACTGTTTCGGAAAAAAAAATGACAAAGTTGATAGTTCAGCCCCAGTTTATCAAATCGTAAAGTCGTGGCAGCCATCCACTTGGACGGTGTGTTTTGAGAATAGCGTAGACACATATATTTTGTTTTACTTCAGCTTTTCTCATTACGATTAACATGTAATTGTCGTACACTATTTACATTATTCGGACTATTGTCTTCATCTTTGTCGCCATATTTATTACAACGTTTCGGCTGTTGAAGAAGGCCGGAGCGTACACCGGCCGAAACGTAATAAATATGGCGACAAAGATGAGAACAATAGTCCGAATAATGTAAATAGTGTACATAATACCTCATCTCAGAAATATAGACAGATACTGATGTAATTGTCGTGTTTCTCTGGATTCAAACATGTGCACATCAAAAGGAACGCGCAGGACACAGTTTATTCGTCAGTAGAATTCATAAATATGATGATCGTTAAACCTAAAATAGGGTCGATTTTCTAACAAATTTTGAATCTTTTAAAAAAAATTTTTTTTAAGCGTATCACCCCAAGCAAGGCTGGAGGCCACTATCACGCAAGGGGTTATAGAAGGGTTGGAGGAAGAGCAGATAGGAGTGGTAAAGGAGAGGATGTGGAGAAAGAGAAAGACAGTGGGTCGATCAAGGCATGGGGGTTACAGAAGATTTGGAGCGAGAGCAGATAGGAATGAAAGATGAAAGGATGTGGAGAAGTGGATAGATCAAGGCAACTGGAGATGTCGATTGACGCTACACTTAAACCGTTGGAGATTGTATTTGTCAGGGAAACAGTAATAGGGAAGGGAGTTCCATAGGCGAGATAGTCCAATAAGAAAATGTAACTATCTTCACCAACAAACAAGTCATTAGGGAGTAAAAAGTAAATTTGTTTTGTCTCATTTGCAATATTGAAAGTTTTCAAAACTAAATCTAGATTCAATATTGAAAAGAACAATTTATTGTGGACATTGCTGCCATCAGTTAATTTAATGCGGAACAATCTCCTCACAGATGAAGAGAACCTGAGGCAACAGAAATGTGGTTCTACGGAAGGATGCTGTAAGGAGAAAAATTTAAGGAAAACAGAAATAGAAAGTATACTTTTGCATAGACTCAGAAGCAGTTGTAATTTCTATCGACTTATAACGAGGAAAGTAAGTTTGGAGAATTTGACACACACAGTACATATTGAAAGCAAAAAGGAGGGAGTGAAGCAGCGAATAACGCATCTAACGACCCTCTGTAAATGTTTGGCAGAACAGAGATTAGAAGGGATAACAAAAAGAAATCATTTACTAAGAGCTACAAAGAGCAAGAAATTGTGGAGAGTCATGATCGCCCAATTGGGGCAAATCATGAGGTTAAGTTTAAAAATATATTCTAACGCTTCTGAGATTTCATTTAGGCATTAACATAATATTCGAAGAGCATAGTATCCCTCCAATTCAGTGCGCGAATAAATCCTCTAAAAGATTTTACTTATATTTTTTCTTTTACTTATTTTGAAAAGAAAACATTCACTGAGTTTTCGTACAACGTAAAATACTGTTGGATTTTTATGAGATCTTTTATAGCTGGTCCTAAGTTAAATGTCGTTAAGCGAGGTGTGAACGTATAGATATTTCCTGGACTGTATAAACTTACTTAGCGACCGGGTTCCATCCCAATGAACTGGACGCTAAGTGAGAAGTTATACTTAACCGTTATTGCAGGCACAGGTGATTGGTTGGCGTCAAGCAACTTATTGCCGGGGAATGCGTTCGTGTCAACCAACTTCAGATAGCCTGAATGTCACTTTTGAAATCGCTATAACCATTTCTAAATTTTCTAAATAGTAAACGTATTAAATAAAACAAAACAAAAACTGCTCTATATTCTATACAGTATTTCTGTTTGTATACTGTAAATACAGTACAAGTAAATTTTTACTTATACCTTTCCTTTATTCCTTTTATTTTGATTCGTTTTGAAAAGAAAACATTCACTAAGTTTTCGTACAACATAAAATACTAACTAGTTAGATTTTTATTTTTATGAGATTTTCATAAAGCTGGTCGTAAGTTTAATATCGTTAAGTGAGGAGTGACTGTATAGATATTTTCTGGACCACCTGAAGAAGGCCGGAGCGTACAACAGCCGAAACGTTGTAATAAATATGGCGACAAAGATGAGGTAATATAAATAATGTACATAATACCTCATCTCAGAAATATAGACACATATTTTTTGGACTGTATAAACTTTGGAACAGAGTTTCATTCATGTAACAAAAAGTCTGGGACCAACTTTCAGTTAGACGCCTTTTGACTATTACGATAAATAGTGTTCTAAGATGTTATTTTTAGGGATCAATATGATTAAAAATAGGCCACAAAAGAAGTGAGGGTGGTGTACAATGAAGCGGGCAGATAGACAATGTAGTATATAGCTTTCCTTTCGCCGGGTCATGCAAATGGCGCTTTAAGAGAAAAGTATCTCTTGTTAATAAATTCATCTTCGTTTTTGAGATTTTGTCTTGTTATACTTCCAAATGATAAATGTTTATTTCTTGAAAACTTGTGTTTGAACACGGCTGGAATGTTAGGTCTGCCAACCTTTTGGACAGTAGCCGAGTGATACATCATAAAGAATTGCAGCTTGAAACACGCAGCCTCGTTCTCAGTGTGGCAGTAACGTTCTCAGAAAGAAAGTTGTAATAATAATAATAATAATAATACAAATGCATTTCATAAACGTAGATGTTGGTACAATTTCAATGCCCATCGACTGATAAATGCACACGCATAAAAAGGCAGCATTGAAAGAAGCAACTGATGCTATTTGATAACGGGTTTGAGTATATCTTGAATAAAGAAAGCTAGTTTTTAAAAAGGCGGAGTTGATTGTTGAGACCGCTTTTTCATTTTAAAAGCATATATCATTTTACAGAGATAACTTTTGTTTAGGACATAATGTTAAGAGCTATTTCGACGTTGAACATTTGAGTGAAACAATTCATGCCAATCCTTACATTGTCGACAATGCAAGGACATCCTTTGTTTTCCCTTTAGTGATCTTTTCTACTATACGCAACACGTAATACACGATGGTCTTAATTATTTCAAGAAAGTTTGATTTTCGTGCTAGAAGTTTGATCTTTAAAAGCATAACGAGTAGGAAATTAAAGAAATTCCATTGAACAACAATTTGGATTTATAACCCATAAAAAATGACTTTTACACTTAACAGCTTATAAAGTTAAAGAAAATCATTATTTTTAGTAAATTCATTAAAAGATTAGTTAAAAAATCTTTTTACCAAAATTTATATTGAAAAAAATAAACAATATAAACTGTAAAGACTCTGAAAACAGCTGTCTAAAATCCTAAACGGAAATTAATTTACAGTAAGATACAAAACTTTGTATGGAATTCTCCAAATTCACAAAGACAGTATTCATTAAAAGCAAAAGTTAGTTGTCGAGTCTAATCTTATCAGCCGTTATACAGATTCCTCAAAGGTATAATGAAGACATTTCTAGGCAATTTTATGTCTTATGTAAAGAACTGTTTCCATTCATACCAATCAGATAGTAAACTTAAGCGTTGTGTGACTATTCACCATCGTTCCCACAAATCTATCAATAGATCATTTATTGATGACTTGAGGTAAATTAGAAATGAACTCATCTCTAGTGGGAGCGTACGAGTGTCTCGGTAGATTAACTGACATTCCGTGTGCAAACAACATGCTTCAAGTTGGGTTCTGACGTATACCGACAAAAAGAAGGTTTAACGATGGGATGGTCATTATCTCCAGTAATGGAAAATATACACATTGAATACCCGGAAGAAATTTTTATAGGAAAGTCACAAATAAAGTCAGCTATGTGGCTTTTATACTTAGACGACAACGTCATACTCTGGCCCCAACGGAAAGATATACAAACAATGCTGGACCACGTGAACTCAACAAGGCCTTCCATACAGTTCACAATATAAAAAAGAAGATCAACGGGTCTCCCTGGATGTACTAATCTCGCGTAGAGTACAAATTCAAGATATCCGTAACCCAACATTAATCTGATAATACCTGAATTTTAATTTCCACCATTCAAAATACACCCCAAATCGGGTCAAACTCATCGGTGGTGACCTACACGCACACCAATAAGAAGTGCTCAGCATTAGAAACATTCTTCTAGGTAGAAACTACCATTGTAGGGGACCGTGTGGGTTTGAGTGTTGTTAAATTGGGAAAACGTGCTGTTTATTCCTGCTAGAAGGTCCAAACTACAAGAAAATGGCGGATTCAAATTTAGTCCAACCGAAGATGAAAAGAAGACAAACAAGACACACGCACATATATATATATATATATGTGTGTGTGTGTGTGTGTGTGTGTGTGTGTGTGTGTGTGTGTGTGTGTGTGTTTGTCAACAAATATATGTATTAAACAACAAATTTACAAGTGACAAAGACATTAACATTTGTGTTTGGGTGCGAATGTAAAGAGTGTATGTTGGTGAATGTTCGTACGTGCACGTCATGTTCACGGCGTCTTCCCGCAAGTGGGAAACGCTATCCTTTTGCGAGAGCTCACATTGTAGAGGTGTTCGCTGAAATGAAGAAATGAAAAAAAAGTACGAGGCAAGAAGTTGCCCAGTATTTATAGTGTAGGGAAAACGTGCCCTAGTGAAATATTTGGGAATTAAGGAGGAGGTAACTCCGACACCATGCATGCTTAATATAGCTTACACACACAGGTACAGAGGTCGAAGATAAAAATCTACTACGGCCTGTTTACTATATATAAAATATAAAAAGAAATCTAGAGAATCTGCAGTTTATAAAACATCAGGTTGGTATTCAAAAAACGTTTAAATCTTCGGTGATATCTATCGAACAATCCGCGTACTTATAAAGAAAACATGACCAAGAACTGTATTTTATTCCATGCAGTTGTAGCAAGGAGTACAAGGGGAAGTCTTTGAAATATAATGGTGGTAAGATATCGAAAAATGTACTTAGGAGAGAGACATTGCAATCACATGTACCTAATCATGTATGGATGAGAATAATATAATTGTAAGTCCTTGATTGAAGTCTAGCAAATAAACAGAAAAACAACAAACATACTAGAGAAAGAATCAATGCTCAAGCTAAGCTCTGATAATCTAAATAGTAGTAGTTTATAGATGAACACCATCTCGGAACATCTGCTTAAAAAAGTAAGGACACTTGAAAGTCTAACAATTTGAGCGCAAAATTACCACTGGATTGTCTGAAATGTACGTCACACAAGTGAACTGAAGCATTAGTTTGAGTATATCATGTTGCCTGGCGGTCGTGTCTTCAATTCCCGAGTCGGGTAGGGCAGAAAATTCACATACACTGGTTCAGTAGAAGAAACCGACAACAAAGGCGAAATAAACTACAGCGATATAACTAACACGAGTTATATCCCCTGAACTTGAGAAGCAGAATGAGAAGATTGATTAAAGAGCTCGGTTCAAAATTCGGAGTACGACAGATGTACCTTTCACATAATGAAGACATCGGTGCGACTAATGTATTACCATTATGTGGGAGGTATTCCTGCTGTAACCTGTACAGCAACCAAGACGACTGTACTAGTTTGAAGAGAAAGAGGACTGATGTAAAAAACATTGATTTTTTTTTTATTCATATTAATTCACAGCACGGTTATTCCACAAATTATTTCCTCTGATTTTACAATTTTTTTTCAGTTATTTGGTGACTCGATCATAATGTAACTATTTCGTTTTTGGTTTCATGAATTACCGTAATTCCTTATGTATAATACACCCTCATCCATAATACGCACCCCTAAAAGTGTGCTGAAAGTGTGGGGGAAATGCTTCTACTTACGCATAATACACACCCCTTGTTTGGTAACCAAACCCTATAAATTGTACCTCTCCAATTTCATTACGGCCAGCGTTACCTACTCTTATTTAAAAAAATGGTCTTAAACATAGAATAATATTATTCTAATTTAGTTTTATGATAATTCTTATTTTATTTTACATTTGTAAGTATTGTTAGGCACATATGATTGCATTTGACATCCTTATGGGGTCGCAATCGCCGAATGTTAGTGTCAAATTGTATGTTTGTAGTAAGTAGTCATTTCGCAACTGAAATCGACCTATCAAACGGAAATTTTAAAAAGATTTTTTTGTAGCTGTGCATAATAAGCACCCCCGATTTTACTTATTATTTTTAGGAAAAAAAAAATGCGTATTATATATGGAGAATTACGGTATTCGATATTTTCAACGAAGTGAAATCGTTGATCAGTGTTGCATGGCACAAAAGCATTTGATAGTCTGAAAGTGACAAATCTGATAAGTGCAACGAATGTAGAAGAACTTTCTATACCAGTCACTGGATCGTTTGTGGCATCACATTCGTAAGCTAACATTTCTCTTTTCTGTGTGTCCTTCAAATGAGCAAGTTGCTCACTAATTTGGTTCAGTAAGAGTATTCATATTCCAACAATTCGCAAGAAAGAATTCTTTTGAATCCCAAACACAGGATTCAGCTACCACCCAGGAAAGGCTAACCCTGAGTTAGCCATGACTTGTAGATTGGAATTTCTCTAAAAGTACATTTTTCATTATCCTTAGCTATCTCGCAAATAAGAAAAACATTTAAATGATAACCGATGTTTCTATGTGTAAATTCATTCTTCTTGAATCTATAGACTTCCTGTCGAGCATAGGAATGACACGCCACCAGGATGGATGATGCTAATATAGTTTCAGTGGCAAGTAGGTTTTGCGGCATGAAACTGCTAACCTCATACCCAACAAGTCCGAATTTAATGTTTAGACCGATTGCCAATCAAGGCTAGAGAACTCAGTCCGTTCTGATATGTTATTTATAGCCGATAGAAGTGAGAGGAGTTGGAGTCATTTATTTCTCAGAGTCATTCGCATGAAGTAAATGCGACAGAGTTCACTGGAATTTGGACTCTGCTTGTCGAGTTTTAGACTTATAATAATTAGGTTATCCGTAAATCCATCTGTAAGTTCATACGGAGACAATTTTCTGAAAACTTATAAATTACTATTGCAGGAGAATTCAGTAAGTTTCAAAGATTGACGTTTCCCCATCAGTGATCGAAAGATGGTGTAAGGGTCTTTTTTTTCCTCGACAACCTGATATCGCACCGTTAACCAGCAAATTGCCACAGGTAAACCAACACATTATTTTTTTAAATTCCTGAAAATAAATTTCGAATGATCGAAACCTGATCATCATCCAAACTTATCCTTATTTATCAAGGATCATTTGTTTAACTTTTATTTCTTTGGATATACTTCAGTGTCTTTACTAAGCAGGACGAGACGTTCACACTCCGAGAATGTATAAAATACTGAAGTTTTTTTTTTTTCAACTCGCTTGTCACAATGATTAATCGTGCGTTAAGGTATGTAAAGTTTTCTTTTTGGATAATTATTCTGCGACATGCTCATACACACGAGGAGAATTGAGATAAGAGTTGAGTAAAACGATCAATTGGGAAAGTTGGAAGGTGAGTTGTGGCTTGAATTTTCTACGTTAAACGTCTAGGATTCTGATGGCTGTAGTTTTCAAATTCTCTAAGAGTCAAAGTTTGATCCTCGACAGGAATGTTGCTTAATTACGTTTGATTAACGGTATAAAGACTTCCCTATATATATATATATATATAAAGACTTCCTGTTATATATATATATATATATATACATACACACACACTGTATAAAGACTTCCTGTTATATATATATATACACTGTATAAAGACTTCCTGTGTTATATATATATATATATACACTGTATAAAGACTTCCTGTGTTATATATATATATATATATATATATATATACTGTATAAAGACTTCCT
>OZ038488.1:92803516-92948516 GCA_964036315.1 Acanthosepion esculentum | reverse complement strand
TTTTTCCATTTTTTTTTTAAATTGTAAAAAAATCCTTTAAAGTACCTCGAATATCATCCACACTTACAAAATGTGAATAACTCCCTAGTTTTTGGTAATTTTTTATTCTGTGGGTTGGAGTTGTGAGGCAAGCTAAACAAATTTTGATTTAAAATTTATAATTTCTTGGGGCGAATTAATATTTGCGATGAGTAACTTTACATTATTTGGGGTGAATTAACACAAAAGATCCGAAATTCACAGTGAACCCTAGTAGATGTAAATTTTATGATTTATTGTAAAAATCTTAACATTGAAATAAAGACAAACAAAACTCAGTAGAGGTGGTTCATGAGACTAACACCAATTATCGCCCCCACAAGAAATGCTTTTGGATTGAAAAGTATACGATTATCTTACTACATGTGTTAGTGTGCGAGGTTTTCTAACTTTGTTCTGCAACGGCTCTGCAATCTTTACGATGACTAAGCAGGTCAAGCAACAAGCCTGCATCAAATTTTCCATCAAATGTTTTGACAAGTGTTTTCGCGAACATTAAAAACGCAGGATTTTCAGTGTGGCACGCGTTTTAAGGTCTGTTGAGTGTTTTGGATCAGTAGTTCCAACCTTTTTTTTTTTTTTTTTAGCTCATGAACCTCTTTGAACCCAGATTTTTTTTTTGGCCCATGAAATTATAATAGTGTAAAAAAATACTTCTATTTTGTAGCCCAGAAGCTGAGGCCCAGTAAAAATTATAAAATTTATGTGGCTCACCTGAAATTTGGCATGGCCCATAGGATGGGAACACTCTACTGGGCAACCATCGCCATGAAACCGTCAGAAAGTGCGGAGGAAAAGGCTGTGAACTCATCCACGGGGACCACCACCGAACAATTATTCGGCTCTTTCACACGAGTGGATTCTGTTATAGAGTCTGCCAGAAGATCCTTGCAAAGAAAAAGAAAGAAAGAAAAAAACCCTGAACATACATCGCGTAGCTGTGAAATTTGTCTCCCGGCTCTTGAAGAGGTGTTGGGATTGACATGTTCGTTCCCATTTCTAAGAGAATTTAAATAGTATGCGAAACATTTACTGGAATAATAGAGTTTTTTTTTTTTTCTTTTCAGTCCTAGTCCAGGAAGTTAACGATACAACGTAAGGATTGTTAACATTCAGGTCAGGTTTCGAATCCAGGATTATCAAGTATCATTTAACGCACTATCATACCAAGAACTGACATTTTGTGGAACAGACTCTCGCGTAAGTACTTCTTTGAACAATACAAGCTTAATTTCTTCAAGTCAAGAGCACCTCGTTTTCCATCCCTCTTATCCTCATAATATTCACTTCTTACCACCTTCCTATTTCATTACTACCATATTCATCATTACGATTTTTACAGTAACTTTCTACCTTGAGATTCTCTCGAGCCTTATATTGAGTGAATTCTAACCCAAGAAAAATAAAAACTATTAATAGGATTGTTTTACGTTTCACCACTACTTCTCAGTAAAGTACTCCTTTCGTCAGGTTTGTTATTATGAAAAACCTGTATTTGAAGTAGAAGAAAGCGGCAAGAAAGGACTATCAGTTGTAAGAAGACAAAATATATTGTCAGCAAGAGGGTAAAAAAAAACAAAGATGCTAGACTCAAATTGGAAATGTTAAAATCAAACAAGTACATAAATTTACCTGAGAAGTGTTTTAACAGACAATGAAAACTGCTACACCGATATCCGAAGGGCATTGTAAGAGCAAAAGATGTTGTCTTCAAAAGCTGAAGAGCGTATTAAGAATCGGGAAAATTTCGTTGGAAATAAAGAAAGAAATGCGAAACAACGATGCAATATCAAAATCCTATATGGCGATAAATTTTGAACTATTTTCCCCATAGGTAAAAAAGAAACTTGAGGCAACATTGTTCTACAGAAGGATGCTGAGAATACCACGGACGCAATAGGTGAGCAACGAGGAAATTGAAAATAAAAACAAAAAGGACACGTAAACTTAAAACTATTTCTGGTTCTAAGTGTTCATACCTCTGGGTACATAAAAAAGGACTCTTCTCCATTAACTCTTTTTTCTGACTTGGTAGCAAACTGATCAGTGCTATTTTGAGGACTTTGAGAATCACAGAACATATTGAAGTCAGCGAGTAGCCTATCCAACAAACTTGTAAATAAATGGCGGACCAGGGAGTAGAAAGGATAGAATGGGGAGAAACATTAAGAGCTACACAAATAATCAGTTGGTGATGATTTAAAGCCTAAACATATTTTAGATTGTAAGTTAATTCTTTTTTTTTTTTATTTTACTAGTGATTTTTTCCACATAATTAACCGATACCTGGATAGAAAGAGAAGACATGGAATAATACCTTTCCCGAGGGTATTTGCGCGTAAATAAATATAAATTCGATTGCGATTGAAATTCGAACTTGGATTTCCGTTTTCTCGTTCAGAGTCGCTATCCATTACACCACCTACACATCTCCAGAAGACGTGAACAGAACGGATTTATATTGATGATCAAATGAGAACGCAGCAATTTTTAACTGGCCTGAATACTGAAATTTCTCGGTGTAACATCTGCCTTAACTCACTCATTCAGTTTGTATTCAATCAAAAACGAAGAGAAATTTATTATACTTAGGGCATGACTGCAAGTAAATTATTTTCTCTAAGGAATTACATTTAATTTAATGTTTTACTTTCTTTTTTAAATAACAGGATGTCTTATGTAAGGATTTTTGTGAAAAAGGTGCCTTCGTGTCAGTCATAAAAATTAATAGAAAAACTGCCTGTCAGAGAAGCAGAACGAAAGTCAGAATGGCTGAAGATATTCGTTGGAACTTCTGAGTTCAGCTGATATATTGGTGCCTGCTTAAAGAAATGAATAACTATGGTATTTAGGTGCCCACTTATAAAATAGCACTGATCGGTTTGCTACCAAGTCAGAAAAGAGAGTTAATGGAAAGTGCCGGATAGAAGAGATTTGGAAAATAATACAGATAAGAATTCATTGTCAAAACAGAAATGTGATTTTACAATGAATTTACTTTTTTCTTGCTTGTTGGAGTTTACATCATGTAAAACTCAAGTTTAACGTTAAAATATTTAGATTCATTACGATGGAGAAGGGTTAGTAAAGTCGTCGAAGAAGTCGTGCAGTAATTAGGAACGAATCTAATTCGGGCGGCGGTTAAGATTGAAGGGAATACAATTATTTTTATATAAGCAACTGTACTCAAATTTGACAATCTTGAGCAACTTGAAAAAAAAAAAAAATAAAGGAAGAAAGAAAAAAAAAAGAATGAATTATTAAATATATTATTGTATACGATATTCAAGAATCCTCTGAGTTTAGATTAAAATGTATTTCCTATTTATTAGACCCAAGCATAAAAGATTTTAAGTAACGATTTAACTCTAGTATTAATTACTGCGCAAAATTGCACATATATTTGTCAAAATCGTAAATTATATATAACCGATACCGTTTAGAGTATATTTAGTCATTACCAGGATTACCAGTAAGAGACCAACGAACTCTATGACTTAAAATTATAAATTCAAAATGGATACAGAAAACCATTCAATGTTAAATATAAAAATTTTCAAGTTAATGTGTAAATTTCACTCTGATCCCAATCTTCCATTTAGCTACCCATTTTTCAAGAACGAACAAATAATAGCTAAAAAATTACATTATTTGGCTCCCAAAATAATTTAAAAAATAGTGATTTGGTTGCCAATAACAGTTCTCGTGTAAGCGTTTGATTCTTAATGCAATATAGTAGCGTTACCTGGAGAAGGGATCCATATACCCAGATCTCCAATATTACCAGCTCACCTATCTATTTTAGCCTGTCTCTTCCGAAAACAGGCTTGTTTGATCAGCCACCAAACATCTTTATGAAACTTACATTTCCTGCTGTCGACATATGCTTACACATACACGCTTATCAGGCACTGTGATATGTCGGTCCCCGGCGTTTGTATTATAGACTAGCAATTTGTATTATTCATAAACCAGTGTAGACATGCAAGAGCGTATGATACGAACTGTTTTGTGACATATTTTATTGCGTTTGGGTGTTTTTTTTTTGTTTTGTTTTTTAGCTTAAACTATACCATAGATCAAAGTCAAAATGGCGGTGCCCATGAGAAATCACTGTACGCGTCTTTAGATTCATTTATTACGATTACATTTCATATTTTTCTCAAAATGAGCCAGCACAGCCAGAAAACAATGCTATAAAAATGTAGTAGTGAACATGGACTCTTTCCCACTAGGAGTCTGACTTTCGGAGATGAGCTAATTTCTCCGGTAATTTGCATGAGGGTGATATATTTTTCTTTTGACAGATGAATTTCAGCAAGGCGGCTGTAAAGAGTGGTTATGCTATTCAAAGTTATCCTGATATTATAATGTCCACAAATACTTTTCATTCATTCAGCCATTTCTCTTACATATGGTAGTTTTTTCTAGCTAGATAATTGGTGTCTTAATGTAATCCTCTTATTCTCTTCCCGCTTCAGAGGTTCTATTGCACGAATAGTGTTACTTGTAAGCTTAAATTTTCTTTGCATTCTCAGGAAACACTGCTGGTAACTTAACGGACATCGGCGAGATAGTTTTAAATAAAATTCAAATGTTACCTCATGCGTATTTAACATCCAAGTATGAAAATCACCTTTTGTGTGGTTTATAATATCTCTATAAAAATGTTAATATTCTTCTTTCTTAAACTGTTTAGATTTGGTACTGGCATAAGATCGCTGGAAAATGAGCATAGCATGATAAAAACGGCCTCAAACGTGACGAAAATAATTTTTATTTGTCTAAATGTTTATGTTATTATAAAGAGAAAAGATCAAAGTATTTTTTGATTTTTTAATCATTTTAAGCACGTCCAAAATTGTCGTTTAAAATCATTTTTTTTTAGTCCGGAAAAATCGATCGTCAGCCATTTTCTTTTCAGTTTGGTAAACACAAGTTAAATTTTCCGTTTAAAATTCTGTCAAAATCAGTTACACGTTTTTTAAAATTTATTTTTTCAAAATTAGAAATTTAAAAGTTTATTTAATATATTTTAAAAGAAAACATTACTTTATGCACTGAAAAAAATGTATTTTAAAACAAGAGACAGCAGGTCTTAACAGCGGTGACACATGACTATGTGCAGATAGATGCTTTCATCACATATTGACAGCTTACGAAACGATAACATGTGGACAAAAGTGATATAATTATAATGTAAGAGCTGTCTAACAGCGGAGAACAACAGTTATACCAACGCAAGCCACGTGACGGACTGTTGTTTTCATGATGCTTCCGGCCTTCCGTATATTTGAATTGAGCTATTTTTGGACACAAAAACCGTGTTATATTAGATTTTTTATCTATTTGCAGATTGTAATCAGCTTTATTTTATAATCTGTAATGATATTTATCTACTTAATAACACCATTGACTAAACTGTACAACATTTTCAGTAATTTTAGAATATTTAACAATTTTAATGTAAAAAATAAAATTTAAGAAATAACAAATAATTGTTGTAAAAATTTATTTTTTTATCGAAAACGTTTTTTGCTTTCAGACAATATTATTCATATTCATAAAAAGCAACTAAAAGCTTTTGAAATTAAATAATATCTTTTTTGTATGTTACAATTCAGAGCTGATTTTAAGGTAGAAGGGTGTCAACTAAAAATTAAAATGATCTGCTTTCCTCTAAGCCTTGTGCTTTTATCTAATTAATCACTAAAAATGTACAAATTTGAATTTCAAGAGTTTTCATAAAATTAGTTAGGGGGGGGGGTAATAAATATAAAATTTTTTTTTACCATGACTTAAAAAAAAAATTAACTTATTTATAATAATTTCCATCATTTATGAATAGTTTCTGAAAGTTTCATTAAAATCCGACAATTATTTTTATTTTTGCAAGATTTTCAAAATTAATGACAGATTAAAAAAAGTGCACCAAAAATCCATGTTATTTAGTAGTAGTTTCGCTGATGAAGAGAAACAAGGTTTTTCAATCAAAAGTTAGAATGTTCTAATAAAGACAGAAAAATTTTGAAAAATAATTAAAAATTACTTTGTTCTTTCCTCTTAATAAAAAACAAACATTTTCATGATAAAATTTTGTTTTCGTCAAGTTTAAGGCCGTTATTATCCTGCTATGCTCATTTTCCAGCGATCTCATGCCAGTACCTAGTTTAGATGGTATTATTAACAATGCAACAGAACTTTTACACCCTACTGATGTAGCCAGTTAATAAATAAAATTAAAGTTGTGATATTAAGAGATATATAAACTAGATGGAAGGTTTCATTGTTTTTATTTAAAGATGTTAGAACAGGCGCTTAAAATGGCAATTCCATCGCTTGATAATCTTGTCTCTGTTTTTCTGTTCGTGTCTCCTTTCTGTCTCTGTCTCTCTCTCACACACACAGACCCAGACTAGAAACGTGTCGTCTGCAAAATAGATTTTTTTAAAAGTTCTAAGTTTTTAACAGAGATTCTGCTAAATATTTCAAGGAAATTAAAAATTCGGAGGATAAATAATTCAGTTCCCCATATTCAAATTTGCTATTTATGACCACCCCTTAAATCATTTTCCCCAAATGGTTTGAGTTATTAAAATACATTTATGATAAGCCCGAATATAATTTAACAAATTTGCAAATAAGCGGTTAAAAATAAAATAAAAATGACAAGTTGCTCTGCGTAAACTGTCGGGTTTCATCATGTCACATCTTAAAGAAAAAAAGAAAACAAACAACCTTCTCTTTCTTTGCGGATAGCAAATTGCAAGCCTGAAGAAGGCCATTGAGTGTCTCAATTGAAAAATTCTAACATAGGCGAATTGAATATTTCATCCAATTATGGAATAATTATTTTCATGAAAAAGATTGATATTTGCTATGAAAATACTCTAGTATATTAGTGCCAAATGTTTTAGCTTTTCTAGTCTGTCGCACTCCTACACATCTTCGTGGCGATGATTGTGGAAACATTCGACTTGAATTTTGGAAGGGCGCGTACGGTTACGGCAGAGTTGCAAGATAGTTCTAGTTCTTACGAAGAAATATGATAGAAAAATTTGCGAGGCGAAGCAGTTAAGCATATTGTCTTATTTCAAATATTCCACACCGGCATAAGTCAAGGAGATTTTATTTTTTGGATATGGAAAACTCTCTATATAACTTAATGGTAACTGGTTCTTCTATTTATGGAATTTCGGATAGAAGAGAAATTTGGAATAATATAAATCTTTCTTAAAAGCCATATGACGTAAAGTGAAATTGAAAAGAAGAAAAAAAAAGAAGAAAAAAAAAGAAGAAAAAAAAAGAAAAAAAGAAAAAAGAAAAAGAAAAAGAAAAAAAAAAGAAAAAGAAAAAGAAAAAGAAAAAAGAAAAAAAAGAAAAAAAAAGAAAAAGAAAAAAAAGAAAAAAAAAGAAAAAGAAAAAAAAGAAAAAAAAAAAAAGAAAAAAGAAAAAAAGAAAAAGAAAAAAAGAAAAAAAGAAAAAAAAAAGAAAAAAAGAAAAAAAGAAAAAAAGAAAAAAAGAAGAAAAGAAAAAAGAAGAAAAGAAGAAAAAAAAAGAAAAAAAAGAAAAAAGAGAGAAGAAAAAAAAAGAAAAAAGAGAGAAGAAAAAAAAAAGAAGAAAAAAAGAGAGAAGAAAAAAAAGAAGAAAAAAAGAGAGAAGAAAAAAAAAGAAGAAAAAAAGAGAGAAGAAAAAATCTGGTGGGGTAGAGATCCCATCTTTGTGGTTGAAACAGAGCGATAAGCATTCATAAAATAATAAATGGAAGTCACTTTACAGAAAAGGAATTTATGAAATTCGACAGGAAAATATTTTATCAGTCGCCAAATATGTTCTCGAGTAATTAGCAATGTTATAATGATTATATTCTTTGCTATTCGGACCAGCATGGTCATCTTAACTGTAATACTCAACATTCCAGCCATCTACATACTCGGTAACCGAACACTTTATTCGATTCATGAGTGTAGATGTTCTCATTTCATTTTCCATGATTAATGGATATTTCACATCAATTGTGTTGCTTGCCATTTTCTGCCACTGAGACAGCGTACGTAACTTTTCAGTACTACCAGATTCAGAGATCGAATCTATTCTACCCCCGCAGAGTGAATAAAGGATTTTGTTTAGTGGTATAGGGGTTATTTGATGCCGAAATCTAAATAGTTTGAATGTAATTGTATGCCTTCAACTAGAGATAAAATGTATTGTTGATAATTTTACTATAAAAATCTTTTTATACTTTTATAGCGTTTTGTTTTTGTTTTTGTTTAGGGGGTTTCAATATTTGCCCATAGCTGGGACCTGAACAGGTGCTATCACCCCGGGTCAGAGAACAACAGCAATTAAAAAGTGGTTCCGCACTCATCACCCCCCCCCCCCAATTTCCTGATTTGAAGCCTTGCCGCCGGATGTAGTTTATCGTCATACACAGTTTAGGCTCAAAGTTCCGATTAGGAAGACAGATATCTGAAGTAGGCCAGATATTACAACGGCCGACATGTGAGTATAGCAAGCAAGATGTGCATGCTGGTTCGAATAGCAAAGCATATAATAACGTTAATTTCTCATCCTGGCTTCCGACAAAAATTGTTATGAAAATAAGTTTGAAAAGAGCAATTCAATAGACTTGTTCGGACTATTGAACTGATGTGTCAAATTCAAATTCGGCTGGCCCATTCTACACAGCCTTCTTCGATCCGAAAGAAACGTAGGTCTCTTTTCTTCAGATACTGGTGGTGAGCATTTGATCGTTTTCTACGTCTTTTCAACACTTTGCAGGTTATTTAAAGCCAGAAAATATTCTTAGATTGTAAGAATTTTAGAGGAGGAGCGATAAGGATTTAGTAATACATGTCTTACTAATTAACCCATAGCTGGAGGGAGAAGATATGGATTCATAGCTTTCCCAAGGGTATTTGCGCATCAGTGAATATAACGAACCCAACTGAAATTGAAACTCGGCTCTCTGATTAACAATTCCGAGCCATTATCCATTACACCAACCGCACATCCAAGCTTTGATCACCTGATATTCCCAAGTGGTCACCCATCTAGCTCGACGTTGCTTAACCTCGGTGATCGTACGGGAACCGGTTTTTTGACGCTATATGACCGTAAACCGGTTGTGAATAGAAGAATGTGTGTTAATATATATAAATTGCTAATACCGCCGGTATATCAGCCACTATTCCGTTTGTCTCCAATATCTGAAGAGGGACCCCTCGTCCGTTGAAAGCTGAAGAAAGAATCGACTGAAAGAAAGTTGAAATAGTATAGTAGTTGGAAAACTCAGAAAATGAACATTTATATCTTTACTTTTAGTAATTAAATATTCATATCTTATGGCAAAGGGGCATTGCTCGGCGCCAATCAGCAAATACTTAATTTATAGTGATTTTTCCAAGCGTAGATTAGATGTGGCACAAGGTCAAAAGTAGGAGGCACCCAGTGCGGATCGAACTCACTACTCAGTAGTAATTGTTCAAGCGAGACAAGCTTGCTAACTATTACACCGCCTCGAGATGCCCAACAAATACTTAATTTATAAATAGACAAGGTTGTTCAATTTTTGTTAAAAAAAAAAAAGTTTTGTTGTAGCTTTTTTGAGATGTGTTTCCTTTTTGATAATTTAAAAGGCAAAATTGTCTGTAAGGAGCAAAGAATAAAATGCGAAAATAACCAATGAAATAGGAAAATCATTTACAATATTTGGTCATTTTTTGATGACACTAATGGGGTTCATTCAGATTCTAGACTAAGTGACAAGAATTAAGATATATAAATTCAAGTTTTAAACCTGTATTGTTTTTCCACATCGACAATATCTTCCATTACTGCAATGTGAAATGCTTAATAGCAAAAGTGTAAAAAAAAAAAAGAAACAAAATGAAATTTTCTAGACTATACAGGGCGCGATGGTTAAATTGTCATCTAAATTACGTAAAAATAAAAATAACGTTGATATCTCATTTTAGCACATATATTTACCAAAATTACACAAAAAGATCTTAAAATACTAAAGAATAATTGCCATTGGCTTCAACAACGGCCTCCAAATGACTTCGGAATCTTCTAAAACTTTTCTGGAGAGTTTCCTTGTTTAAGTTGGTGAATGCTGCCATAATTCTTGCCCTCAGTTCATTTTTCATGTTACAAGGAGTTTTATTGGTTTCTCGCTCAACTCTGTCCCACACAATAATCAAAGGGTTTGCAGTCTAGGTAGTTAGGTGACCAGATGTAAGGGGTGATGTGGTCGCAGAAATTGTTTGACAGCCATGACTGGTTTTTCCTTCCTGTGTGGCATGGTGCAGAGTCCTGTTGACAGAATAGGGTCTTCCAGCAGCCGCCTTTTTAATCCAGAGCAGCACTACCGCCTCAAGGCGCTGGTTGAATATCTGTGGGGAAAGTTAGTGATCATTCCAAGTACATTCGTAATCACCATTAGACTCATCTAACTCTTTCCGAATCCTCTGCACTGTCCTTAGATTGACACCCAAACACACTGAAATGTTCTTATTGGAATTCCTGGAGCGAATGCCAAGCAGTAAAGCATGCCGTTTCCAAATTTCTGGCGGAGTGAATTGCGTCAAGGTGCTCCTTTTCTCACAGACGCGTTCTTTGTTTTTGATTTTGTCGACTACCTAGTATAGTAGGGTCTACTATACTAGGTAGTCGACAAAATCAAAAACAAAGAACGCGCATGCGCGAAATTAAAATATAAAAATGGCGACAATGTACCCATCGCACTCCGTATACCAAGACACGCATTTAAAGCAAAATTAATTTTGAAAGTTTAAAATTTCAGCGCCGCCCCCCTCTCCTCGTGTGTAGTCACGTCAACGTAAATATCACTTTCGTCCGAAGAAATCCTAAAGATCGAAACGCGTCAAATGAAAAGAATTTTTCTACTGTGTGTAGATGAATAGGCTGAAATTTATATTGTGCAATCCCAAGATTTCGACTGGCATGGGTTAAGTGATGAAAAGAAAATTTGTATTTATAAGAAGCAGATTGTATTCTTTTTAAAAATACCATTATTTCACTGTTGAAAAATTCAATCGTTTCCTCTTTGGTACCTCGATTTTAGGAATCGAAGTGCAATACTATATTATTGACAAGTTCTCATCCTTTTTGAAGCGGCTCGATGTAACCGTAAGTTCTATGCTAACAGTTTCTTCTCTCGGACTTCTCGCTTGTGGAACTCTTCTCCAACTTCTTACTTCCCAGTCAACTTTGATCTTTAAGAATTTAAATGCAATACCAGCTGTTATCTTCTGTCTTAATGTTTTTATTGTTCTTCACGTAATGTTTTCTTTTTCTCATTCAATAACCACTTGCGTGTCAGTGGCTTAATGATTAAAAAAAATAATTAAACTACAATTTTTGGGCAATTTATCCTCAGATCGTTTTTGCTAAAGGATACATTAGGAAAAAAACAGACTATTAATAATAATAATAGATACAAAATGTCTTGTTTTTAACAATACATGTTTAAAAAGGAACAAGTGCTGGCCAAATATACCGAATTTAAATTCAGATTCATAGATTCTATTGCATAATTTGCTATTTTGGTTCTTTATTTTTTGAAAAAAATTTATACAGAGAAAGAGAAAGAAACCGTTAAAGATGTCTCTCTCGACCTGACAATATGTTCGTTATTTTAAAAATCATGTTTCAAGCACCGGGGAAAGGGAAAAACCATGAAGTCACATCTTGACACCGAACAGACACTTTTATATACATTCTGATCATCTAAAACAAAATACTTTTCAGAGTACATTTGCTCGGAAGTTATCAAATCTACGCATTCAGTACGCAAGCGCTCCAAGCCTACACTAAACTTCATATTTTCATAAAGTCCAGGCTCTATAAAAACGAAACAAGAATTTATATATAATCTTCTGGACAACCTCTTCGTATACATCAGAAAAAAGTTCTCCTTCAAAAACAGTATTACAGATCTGTAGGTTACCCACGATGTCGTTAAACTGCCAAGTTTATGTCGAAGAGTCTTATCTCGGAATGTCAGGTTTGGCGTAAAATATTTTTTGAGTCGATCCAAAAGTTACTGAAGAATCTGATTTACCTACAACTATGCTGAAAAAAGCGGAAACCATAGCGAAGACCTTATTTTGATACTTAAAATTTATCTTTATTTCATTTAGGGGAAATATGGAATATTATATTATTTGATACATAAAAGAAATTTTCTGAAATAAAGATAAGAGTTCAATATTATAGACTTTTGTGATTTCTTTATCAGTGAAGAGTTAATGTTTTATGAAAACTACTACATTTTACCAATTAGTAAATGTGAATTTTCCAGGACCAATAGCTGAAAGAAGAAAGATTGAGAATTTAGTCAATGTTCAAAAGAATATCTTATGACGTAATATATTTACTACAAAACCAAGAGAATTTATTTTTTAGAAATTCAACTATATATATTGAATAATCTGAGGCATTGGAGGAGAGAGAGGGAGGTGGTAAAAGAGGAGGAGGAGGCAGAGAGAGAGGGAGGTGGTGGAAGAGGAGGAGGAGGCAGAGAGAGAGGGAGGTGGTGGAAGAGGAGGAGGAGGCAGAGAGAGAGGGAGGTGGTGGAAGAGGAGGAGGAGGCAGAGAGAGAGGGAGGTGGTGGAAGAGAGAGAGGGAGGTGGTGGAAGAGGAGGAGGAGGCAGACAGAGAGAGAGAGGTGGTGGAAGAGGAGGAGGAGGCAGACAGAGAGAGAGGTGGTGGAAGAGGAGGAGGAGGCAGACAGAGAGAGAGGTGGTGGAAGAGGAGGAGGAGGAGGCAGAGAGAGAGGTGGTGGAAGAGGAGGAGGAGGAGGCAGAGAGAGAGGTGGTGGAAGAGGAGGAGGAGGAGGCAGAGAGAGAGGTGGTGGAAGAGGAGGAGGAGGCAGAGAGAGAGAGGTGGTGGAAGAGGAGGAGGAGGCAGAGAGAGAGAGGTGGTGGAAGAGGAGGAGGAGGCAGAGAGAGAGAGAGGTGGTGGAACAGGAGGAGGCAGAGAGAGAGAGGTGGTGGAAGAGGAGGAGGCGAAGTGAGAGAGACAGAGAGGCGGTGGTGGTGGAGGAGGCGGAGAGAGGATGGAGAGACTTTAAAGCTGAGACACAGCATGCTACTTCCACGTAGTTGAATCACGTTTCTTTTTTTTTCACCTTCCTTATTTCAGATACAAAAAAATTTAACACACAAGACAGTTACCCAACTCACTCGGCATTTTGTGGAAAAGACTCCCACGTAATTGCACCCTGAACCTTACAATCTTAAACTTTTCAAGCCAAGCGTTATATGTCATCCTTATCCTCATAATCTATTTTCTACCACTGATATCTCACACCTCATTCATTATTATTTCAACTGTAACCCTCTAACTCGAGTAGCTCTCGAGCCTTGAATTCAGCGCAAATTTATTTAAAAAATTGTTATTGTGGTATAACGTTGTCGAAAAGTTGAAGATGATAGAGGATTTGTTTATGTCGGCGAATCCTAATCAGTTGCAACATTGCAATATTATTCTTTTAGTCTTCCTAAAAGTCTTTAAAAATAAAATAATTATTTCCAAGATTACATATTACGGAATTGAAAACTCACAACTGTTATCAAAAGTAATAATTTTTTCATAACGCAGTAGCGTTCAAAGACTAACGACACAAAAGTAATAATTTTTTCATAACGCAGTAGCGTTCAAAGACTAACGACACAAAAGTAATAATTTTTTCATAACGCAGTAGCGTTCAAAGACTAACAACACAAAAGTAATAATTTTTTCATAACGCAGTTGCGTTCAAAGACTAACGACAAGACCGTTTTTACAGCTGCCGAAGTAAAGAGTAGAAAGCTTGGAGTGATTGGGTAGGGACAGCCACAAGCATGACTGACAAGCCATTCCAATTCGTTCACTTTCCCTGAACCCCCCGTTGAACTAGCAACACTATTCGAAACTTATCCTATTTCTAACTTTCTTGGGCCACCAGGGTTGAAAAAATAAAGCCGAAGAAGTATAACTAAGCTTCAATGTCTGGAGTTTTTAAAAAAAGATATATTTGGAGAATTAAAGTCAACCAGAGAACAGAGAATTAAAAAGGGCAAATATTGTGAAATTTATCTCCATTTTAAAGTATTAGCCGGACAAAGTAAGAAATACAATCTATGTACATACAGGATATTGCAGATTTGGAGTCCTCATATATATCTCATTGAAATATATATATATATAATTTCAATGAGATATATATATATATAATTTCAATGATATATATATATATATAATTTCAATGATATATATATATATATAATTTCAATGAGATATATATATATATATATATATATATATATATATATATATATAATTTCAATGAGATATATATATATATATATATAATTTCAATGAGAGATATATATATATATATCTCATTGAAATTATATATATATATATATATATCTCATTGAAATTATATATATATATATATATATATCTCATTGAAATTATATATATATATATATATATATCTCATTGAAATTATATATATATATATATATATCTCATTGAAATTATATATATATATATATATATCTCATTGAAATTATATATATATATATATATCTCATTGAAATTATATATATATATATATATATATCTCATTGAAATTATATATATATATATATATATATCTCATTGAAATTATATATATATATATCTCATTGAAATTATATATATATATATATATATATATCTCATTGAAATTATATATATATATATATATATATCTCATTGAAATTATATATATATATATATATCTCATTGAAATTATATATATATATATATATATATATCTCATTGAAATTATATATATATATATATATATATATCTCATTGAAATTATATATATATATATATATATATCTCATTGAAATTATATATATATATATATATATATATCTCATTGAAATTATATATATATATATATATATATCTCATTGAAATTATATATATATATATATATATATATCTCATTGAAATTATATATATATATATATATATCTCATTGAAATTATATATATATATATATATATCTCATTGAAATTATATATATATATATATATATCTCATTGAAATTATATATATATATATATATCTCATTGAAATTATATATATATATATATATCTCATTGAAATTATATATATATATATATATCTCATTGAAATTATATATATATATATATATCTCATTGAAATTATATATATATATATATCTCATTGAAATTATATATATATATATATCTCATTGAAATTATATATATATATATATCTCATTGAAATTATATATATATATATATCTCATTGAAATTATATATATATATATATCTCATTGAAATTATATATATATATATATATATATCTCATTGAAATTATATATATATATATATATCTCATTGAAATTATATATATATATATATATATATATCTCATTGAAATTATATATATATATATCTCATTGAAATTATATATATATATATCTCATTGAAATTATATATATATATATATATATATCTCATTGAAATTATATATATATATATATATATATCTCATTGAAATTATATATATATATATATATATATATCTCATTGAAATTATATATATATATATATATATATATCTCATTGAAATTATATATATATATATATATATATCTCATTGAAATTATATATATATATATATATATATCTCATTGAAATTATATATATATATATATATATATCTCATTGAAATTATATATATATATATATATATATATATCTCATTGAAATTATATATATATATATATATATATATCTCATTGAAATTATATATATATATATATATATATCTCATTGAAATTATATATATATATATATATATATCTCATTGAAATTATATATATATATATATATATATCTCATTGAAATTATATATATATATATATCTCATTGAAATTATATATATATATATATCTCATTGAAATTATATATATATATATATATATCTCATTGAAATTATATATATATATATATATATCTCATTGAAATTATATATATATATATATATATATCTCATTGAAATTATATATATATATATATATATATATATCTCATTGAAATTATATATATATATATATATATATATCTCATTGAAATTATATATATATATATATATCTCATTGAAATTATATATATATATATATCTCATTGAAATTATATATATATATATATCTCATTGAAATTATATATATATATATATCTCATTGAAATTATATATATATATATATCTCATTGAAATTATATATATATATATATCTCATTGAAATTATATATATATATATATCTCATTGAAATTATATATATATATATATCTCATTGAAATTATATATATATATATATCTCATTGAAATTATATATATATATATATCTCATTGAAATTATATATATATATATATCTCATTGAAATTATATATATATATATATCTCATTGAAATTATATATATATATATATCTCATTGAAATTATATATATATATATATCTCATTGAAATTATATATATATATATATCTCATTGAAATTATATATATATATATATCTCATTGAAATTATATATATATATATATCTCATTGAAATTATATATATATATATATCTCATTGAAATTATATATATATATATATCTCATTGAAATTATATATATATATATATCTCATTGAAATTATATATATATATATATCTCATTGAAATTATATATATATATATATCTCATTGAAATTATATATATATATATATCTCATTGAAATTATATATATATATATATCTCATTGAAATTATATATATATATATATCTCATTGAAATTATATATATATATATATATCTCATTGAAATTATATATATATATATATATATCTCATTGAAATTATATATATATATATATATCTCATTGAAATTATATATATATATATATATCTCTCATTGAAATTATATATATATATATATATATATATCTCTCATTGAAATTATATATATATATATATATATATCTCTCATTGAAATTATATATATATATATATATATATCTCTCATTGAAATTATATATATATATATATATATATATCTCTCATTGAAATTATATATATATATATATATATATCTCTCATTGAAATTATATATATATATATATATATATATCTCTCATTGAAATTATATATATATATATATATATCTCTCATTGAAATTATATATATATATATATCTCTCATTGAAATTATATATATATATATATATATATCTCTCATTGAAATTATATATATATATATATATATATCTCTCATTGAAATTATATATATATATATATATATATCTCTCATTGAAATTATATATATATATATATATATATATCTCTCATTGAAATTATATATATATATATATATATATATATATATATATATATACACTCACACTAGCCAAGGTACCCGGCGTTACCTGGGTGTACATGGTTGCAGTTGTATACCGTACGCCACCGTCTAGCAATATCTGCCTACGTCCCCGCTTGAATGAATCATTCGTTGGTATACTAAGCTACTCCCCCCTCTTCTTTTTTATGGTATGTCCTTCGCGAGTGTTCAGTTGTTTCTCATGAAGGACTATCATCGATACAACCTTGTGTGGTCGTTGCTCGGGGCTAAATTATTTCAATGTTTTGGGTCATTCAGTAAAAATTTTGTTCGCGTGTAACTTTGCTTATTTTTGCAAAAAGTTGCGCCCACCTTCAATTTTATCTATTTTTCTGCGAAACCCAGGAGGCCTAGAGATTGAAACATTGGTCTTGACCTCTTTTGGTAAATTTGAAACATGTGTGTACAATTTCTACGAAATTGGTCAGGAAATTTGGACGTGCATAAATAGCATACAAATACAAGGACAGACATCTTCAAGAAACTAAGACAGTTGATAAACTTTAACTTATTGACAATCTTGATATATATTCTATCCAGCTACTGACAGACGATATATCAATTCATTTTTTTAAAAATTGCTCTTAAGTTCGGGATATTAACCATAAAATCTATTTACCTTAATATTCCGTTTTTTTTTTATAGAGATTATGAAATCTAAGTGTCAAGTCAGTCTTAGCTGTTCAACCTTGTTCATATATATATATATATATATATATATATATATATATAAACCATCAAAAAAACTTAAAACGTCATTTTTATGACCGAGATAAACTAGTAATTTTAGAAAATATATAAAATTGATTTATGCTCGTAAATGTTTTCGGTTATAAAGTTTCCTGACATAGGGGATGTTGAATAAGTTGAAAATTTCCGATATAAAGTGGATATATTTCCCATTTTTACACGTAACATTTTCTACAAACTGCTGTTCTAATCAAAAATTTAAAAAAAGAAAAAATCAAGTTTTCTGTATTATCAAAAAAAAAAAAAAAAAAAAAAAAAAAAAAAAAAAATCAAATTCTCATCAATGGTGTTTGACTCGTTAGTTCGTATACGACATATGGCACTGAGACACATACAGAAAACATTATATATATATATATATATATATATATATATATATTATAATGAATCATTCATACAGAAAACAGATATAGAAGTTAATGATAAAATGGCATTTTATCATTAACTTCTATATCTGTTTTCTGTATGAATGATTCATTGTAATATAAATTGAACTGCACCACATACTTGAGATAATATATATATATATATATATATATATATTATGTGTGCATCACGCAAAGGAGATAACTTATATCCCTTGCACTGATGATATTACAATTGATAGACAAAACATATGTAGTTATACTTTGTGTATTATACAGAAAGGACTTTTCTGGTCGTTTACCGAGACCAAATAATGGATATGAGCGCAGTAAGCCTGTGTTTAATGCTTTACAGTAGTGTTGGCAGCAATAAGACCAAAGAAGCTGGTTGCTTTCTCTGGTGTAAACTTTTACCAGTGTACCATCGCTGACGAAAATTCATCGCCTGTGTTAGTGACTGTTGCAGATAATAGTTGAGTGGCAGTCCGACCCTTTAATTCTTCCACGTGGAAGAAAACTGAAAATGTAACTTTTTTTTTAATATAGTGAAATAGAACTTTTTCAATTTAAAATATTAGAGATATTCTACGTCAGGAAATTTTATATACAAGCACATTTACTTGCATTAATTAGCTTTATATCCTTTCTAAAATTACTAGTTTATCCAGGTCATAAAAAACGGCATTTAAATTCTTAATAGGTTCTCACGTGTGTTCCTGCATTATATATATATATATATATATATATATATATAAACTCTCCCGTCGTTTTCGACGTTTGAGAATTCGACTACCTCATTCAGTTTTTATGTTTGCGTCGTATGTGGCACTTCAGTTCCACAAGTGACCTGAATACAAGTTTACATTGTGCAACAGTGAGGTTCTCGGGACATAGCAAAAGGAATATTTGCTGACGCTTTTCGCCGTTGTCCTTCGTCTCTTAGCCGATCAATACGACCGATTTAAAAATTTCGGATACCACTCTGGCAGAAATATCTTCATTTATTTCTCTCCAGAGCAACACACTCGAAGTTAGTATGAGGTTCATTGACAGCTGAGAGGTTACACTTTAGCGTGTCTTTATACCCGAGCCACGGCCCTCCAACAGTCCTTTGTCAAGCTAGTGAAACATGCTGACCTTAGGTATTCTGTCGTCACCCATCCTTGCAACATGACCAGCCCAGGTGAATTTCGGCAAGAAGAATTCTCATATTTTGTTAAATAATATGGACAAGTCCTGTATCAAATTTGTTTTAATTAAATCTTTCAAATTTCTGATTTTAGTAATATCTACTACCCTCCACAAAATATTAGAACTTAATAATTTTTTATTAAATATACAAAGAAAAAAAGTATTTTTTCACAAAGTCAAATTGAAAACATGCTTGACATTCAGTTAAGTTTAATGTCCAATCCAAAAGCTTTTAAAAATATTCATTGCCATCAAATTTAATTGTTTTTTTTTATATCCTTCAATTTTGATAATGATGGTCGAAATTACTGGAGCCTACAGACAATACTTGTTACAGCATTTGGTGTTAAAATTTTATAATCTTAAATAATTTTGACTTAAGTTGATAATTTCCGAACTGGTTAACCAGATTAACTTGCATTAAAAATATTTCAACATAGTAATAATTGCATTAAATATTTTTTCGATAACACAAATTTACAGATCGCAACAGCTATTACGGAGATGTGATTAAATATACTTTGTTTTAAAAAAAATAATTCAGTATTATTGTTTAGGTAATAAGCATTATAACATAGCGCAAATAGCTGTATTGTGGAAAAATATATACTTTTTTTTTTACGTATTTATGAGCTTGGTGGGGTCGATTTTCACCCTTCCAGCAGAAGGGAGCAGACAAGACTCTAAAATTCTCTTGTACTGCTCACTCCCGAGAGTCTTTTCAATAGGTTTTAAGAAACCAGTTCCATAAAATGAAAAGCATCACGAGGACATTATACTGAACGGATGCTTGACAGTACTTACTGCTAAATTCAAAGAGCTTTCAAAGCTTCTTCGGATTTTAGATCGCTTATCCTTTTAATTTAGCTCAACTTTCGTTTCATTGGGGAAGAGAACATTTAGTAAAAAAAAAAAAAAAATCAGGTGAGTCACTTTTATCGAACAGCACTGTATATTAAAAAAGCACAAGCTGCAAAGTAGGTTAGTTGATATGATATATCATTTTGAGGCAAAAAAGAACCCTTCGGGTGAGAATATCTTAAAGAGTTAAGGGGCATTCCATTAGCACTTTTTTTTCTTTTTAACAGATTGCGACAGCTATTGGGGAGATGTGATTGAATATACTTTAAAAAATTATTTAGTATTATCATTGTTTAGGTAATAAGCATTATAACATAGCACAAATTGTTGTATTGTGGAAAAAGGAATTTTTGACAATATACGCATTTATCTTTTACGTATTTATGGCTATTTTTCTTTTTTACTTTTATCAAAAACGACATTCTTATACATGTAGTTATGGATAATATTATACATTAAGTACTAATTTTTAATTAATAACTTTTTGTGCTTAGTTGTTGACATGGCTGTATGCTGATGTGTTAAAACTTTGGAATAATGCAGTAATAAAAATTTAAATTTCATCTCTGATAGATGTCGCGATATGTTAATTCACACACACACACACACACACACACACACACACACACACGGGGAATGCTCTGAAAGTAATGCTTCTTATTTCCACGGAAATTCCAGACAAGGAGACCAATAACACAGTTGAATAGAGAAAGTTTTCAGTAACAAAACATCTTTTCCACAGTCACTACCAATGCGATCCAATTTCGTCAGCGATAACCAAGGGACTGTATGGCGCACTCGCAGAAGTTTGCCCCAGAGAAAGCAACCAGCTGCCGCCACTACCGAAACGGATTACCCACAGTCTATTTTTATTTTTTTTTAATTATTTCACCCCAAGCAAGGCAATAATGCCACTAAGACTCAGGGTCTACTGGTATAAAATAGAAGGAGAAGATTTTAAAGGGAACCGAAAACCCAGCCCTAAACAGGAAAAGAGAGATAAAACTTTATAAAGACCAGGGAGGAGTTTGAACCGGACCACATCCACTATTTGGTCCCTGTAAACGTTCAGAAAACACCAGTTAATATCAATAGTTGTCATTGAACGCATTGCCATTAACCAGTGTACTTTATTATATAACACACATGAGCGTATTTGTATATTTCTTATAATACAATAAGTGTATTTGTATATCTCTTTGTCTGTAGATTTTAATGTCGTCAGTGTAGGGGAAATAGCAAATTCTATCTATTGCCAAAGAGCTTATACAGGACCCACATGTGAAAACTTAAAATGTCATTTTTTTATGGCATAGATAAACTCGTAATTTTAGAAAGCATATAAAATTGATTAATGTGAATAAATGGGCTTGGATATAAAGTTTCGTGATGGAGAGTATCTCGGATATTTTAAAGTAAAAAAAAAAATTCTATTTCTATATGAAAAGGAGCTACATTTTCAATTATCTTTCACATGGAATAATTAAATGGCCAGACTGCCATCTGTAACAAAACAAAATAAAAAAAATGTTATTGTCGGGAATGTTCAATTTCTGATAACGTAATGGGCCGAGATATAATACAGGATGTTCCAAAATTTGCTAAGGGATTTCAAAATTTAACAACACCTTTATTTTTTTAACTTTAATTCACAATACAGTGTAACCCGGATATAAGAGAAATCCGGATATAAGAGAAATCCGGATATAAGAGAAATCCGGATATAAGAGAAATCCGGATATAAGAGAAATCCGGATATAAGAGAAATCCGGATATAAGAGAAATCCGGATATAAGAGAAATCCGGATATAAGAGAAATCCGGATATAAGAGAAATCCGGATATAAGAGAAATCCGGATATAAGAGAAATCCGGATATAAGAGAGATTTTATCTGGTCGCAAATTAGAGCCTGTGTTAATGTATATATAATAGACCAAACCCGGATATAAGAGACTTCTCCGGTCCCGACAACTCTCTTATATCCGGGTTAGACTGTACCATAGTATTATCTAGAGTAGATATGAGAAATAAATTTACAGTAGATGAGAAATATTACATCTTTTAAGTGGCGTCCATTTTCAGCTTCGCATGAACGTTCCCTTTCGAAGGCATTTTCCGTCACAACCCCCTCAGTGTTTCAGGTTTGGTTCCTTTTACGGCATGTCAACTTCAATTAGTTATTTAATGTCGACAACATTTTTATTGCTGGTAATATTTTTTTTTCTTCAAAAATGTATTGCTAGTAATAATCTTTTACAAAAATGGTATTACCCCCCTTGTTTTACACACGTTTTAACCCCAGTTTGGCGGGGTAACTATTTAGATGGGACCCTAATAGATGATACCACCCCGGGTCAGGGTGGACCTGGGGACACCAGCAATTAAGAGGTGAATCCACACTCCTCAAAACCACCTGATCAGAGGCCTTACTGTTGGATGTAGTTTATCGTCTTACTCAGGACGTTAGTATTTCGGGCTCTAGTACTTTGTCTGAATGTTGTCCTTCACTTGTTGGAGAGTCTGAGACTTGTTGACAAACCTTTTGGGATAGTCCCATAGAAGACTAGGGTCCTTTCAGATCCGGAGAACGCGGTGGTCAGTTTATACAGCAACCATTAGAAATTATTCTTTTCCTCTAAGCTGGATTGTGGCCATTGACGTATTAGCTGTTACCCCCATCTTATTGGGTTTGGTTTACGGCATATCAACCTTAATGGGTTATTTAATGCCAATAAGGTTTTTATTGCTGGTTATATTTTTTCCAAAAAATATTTTTGGTAATATTTTTTCCAATAATGTATTGCTGTTAATAATTTTTTTTCAAAAATTTATTGTTGGATTTGCTCCTAACAGATGCTACCACTCCGGGTCAGGGTGGACGTGGGAACACCAGCAATTAAAAGGTGATTCCACGCTCCTCAAAACCTCCTGATCAGAGGCCTTCCTGTTGAATGTAGTTTATCGTCATACCTAGGACGATCTTGTTGGGAAACCAGGTTGATGGATTTAAAAAATCGCTGGAGTGACGAGAGATAAAAACCTCTCGAAAGAGTTGATGTGCACAGATCATCTTCAACACTCTCCCTTACTCGCTCAAATACGCCTTTGTTCCTAACTAAATGCGTTATGCCATTTCGTGGAAGTTCATTTGGTGAACCTTTATTCTTAAATGTTGGAGAATCTTTTACATGGTAATGGCGACAATATGCTCGTTGAGTTTGAATATTGATGCTTGGATTTGGCAGAAAGATTTCATTACTTGTTTGTTTTTCAGTCGTGTATTTTTGGATAATTAATTTCCAAAGATTACATGAGACACCCTGAATATCTATAAGAAACTGTTGAAAAGGAATTAGGGGTTAAAAAATTAACTCGTGGGGGGGGGGTTATTCGCTGCTTTCCTTTGTTCCTCTTGCCCAACGAGCTTGTGTAAATGGTTGGCAGAATAGGGATTAAGGGAGAAAGTGAGACAAACTTTGCTAAGAGCTACAAGGAGCAGGAAGTTGTGGAGAACCATGAACGCCCACGTCCTGGAAGAAGATCGATCAAAAAGCCCTTCTCAAAGTCTGATACTTGGACAGATTTTGGGAATAATGTATTACCCAAAAGCGTTAGAGCGAAAAGGCACGAATACCATTAAAATAAGATTTCTGCATTTCGATCAAGAAACATTTCTCAATCTTCCAAAACGGAGAAGACGTCTACAGACAGTCGAGAACTCCCTATGTTTTTGATAAGGTATCTTTATGTGTGAGTGGCGTGACGGTTATCGTCACCGAAAATTATAATCGGAAAGTTGAATTTCTGTCAGAGGTTGGGGTGTTGCATTCTTTTTATATCACAACCATTGCGAAAGGTATGAATCCACTTCCCAGAACTCTGATTAAATAGGATAGGCTCTCTAGTTTTAATTAGCAACCAATGTAGGAGAAAATGGCTGAAGTTAAAAATTCAATTGTAAAGAAGAAAACTACGAAAAAACTCATTACAATTCACAGATTAAATAAGAAAAGTGCGTTATGAAGAGCTATCAACTCATACCTTCTGAAGGGACATTGCATTTTAAAAATATACAGGACAATACCAATGAAATGAATACACCCCCCATTTTAATACTGTTATTCAAGGCCAAAGAGTCACTCAAAGTATAGAATTAGTAAATGAGATGATTGTAAAAGCATACAAGAATGAAGTAGGAGGTAATTTTATGAGGATATGTAGGATAGATAACAGTTGACCCTAGACTTGAAAAGGTTAAGATTGTTACGATCGGAGAAGCATACTTTCGTGTGTTTATTTCACGTAAGTTCTGGGGGGGGGGTAAAACTTTGCCAGTGGGACTTCCTCCTTACTAATGGAATACGAATGCAACGAAGCGGATCCGTTCTAGTGTACGTGGCATAGTAAATAATAGCTGTGAAGGTCTACACCGGTGGAACTAATGAATGTAGCTCACATTAACATCTACAATGAAAGTAACGAGAGACAAGGCTAGAAAATGAGTTTTGGGAATCTACAGCTCATATAGGAATACATAGGTTCGCCTATCGTCCGGTTCAAATTAATACTTCTAACTCTGAAATTTTATTCACAATTTTATTTTTTTTTTCCTTCCTTATATCCCAATAGGATTAGATAGGTTCGCACCATCTGATCTTTTGAACAGGAGTAGACTTTTATCCCTTGTACCCTTTTTAGAATTGAGTTTCCGGTTCCTTCTAACGTCTAATTAAATCTTAACCTCTTTAAGTCTAGAGTTAGGCGTTATCATTCCCTGCTTCTATTTTGCATATTTATCTAATAATATACAATATTATTTTTAATTTTTGAATTTCTATCATCGGCCTACTGTATAAGAAAATATTAAAAAATTTTGCATGCTTTAGATAAGTAAGGAATTTGTATGAATTATTCAAGAGTCCTCGGCGCTAGGAAGCTGAAGCAGCACAATTTCTTTTTATTACCTGTCTGGCATCATGTTGTTCGCAGCTAAACATTTCTTGGCCGCATTGTTAATATTGTTTATTCTAGAATTTTGAGGTCGATAAGACACCAGAAACACACTGAAGTCATTAAATCACACAACTACATTCTGTGCCGCTCGATAAGAAATATAGAGAGCCTCGTTTGAATCACGAATAATTTAAATCAGTTCCTTCGGAGACATGGGACACGCTAGAAATAGCATAGTAATTACAATGTCATCACACACAAAAAAGCAATACAAATAAGAAAAACAAAGTAATTTTAACCAAAGTTTACTTTTTTCATTTTTCTCCCTTTCCACTATTGATAGAAAGTCAGATCCAGTGTTAGATTCCATCGCTTCATTAAAAGTTTTGGCAGGTTTACAGCAGGACGGAGGAAGAGAATGGGTAGAGAAAAGAAAGGTAAATATTACGAGCGTGAAACAGAGGCAGAGAAGTGAGAACGAGTTTGGCAAGAGAACGCGGTCTGTTCGAGAATGAAACAATATAAATAAAGAGTTGCGAAGAGAAAGTAAAAACAAAAGATCGAAAGTACAGTCTTCGTAAAAAAGAAAAAAAAAAGAACCATTCAAAAAGTCAAACCATCCCAACTTACAAAACTCAAAACTAAAAAAAAAAACTAGCAAAGAAAAACCTCGAAAATAGAAAAGAAGAAAAACCTCGAAAATAGAAAAGAAGAAAAACCTCGAAAATAGAAAAGAAGAAAAACCTCGAAAATAGAAAAGAAGAAAAACCTCGAAAATAGAAAAGAAGAAAAACCTCGAAAATAGAAAAGAAGAAAAACCTCGAAAATAGAAAAGAAGAAAAACCTCGAAAATAGAAAAGAAGAAAAACCTCGAAAATAGAAAAGAAGAAAAACCTCGAAAATAGAAAAGAAGAAAAACCTCGAAAATAGAAAAGAAGAAAAACCTCGAAAATAGAAAAGAAGAAAAACCTCGAAAATAGAAAAGAAGAAAAACCTCGAAAATAGAAAAGAAGAAAAACCTCGAAAATAGAAAAGAAGAAAAACCTCGAAAATAGAAAAGAAGAAAAACCTCGAAAATAGAAAAGAAGAAAAACCTCGAAAATAGAAAAGAAGAAAAACCTCGAAAATAGAAAAGAAGAAAAACCTCGAAAATAGAAAAGAAGAAAAACCTCGAAAATAGAAAAGAAGAAAAACCTCGAAAATAGAAAAGAAGAAAAACCTCGAAAATAGAAAAGAAGAAAAACCTCGAAAATAGAAAAGAAGAAAAACCTCGAAAATAGAAAAGAAGAAAAACCTCGAAAATAGAAAAGAAGAAAAACCTCGAAAATAGAAAAGAAGAAAAACCTCGAAAATAGAAAAGAAGAAAAACCTCGAAAATAGAAAAGAAGAAAAACCTCGAAAATAGAAAAGAAGAAAAACCTCGAAAATAGAAAAGAAGAAAAACCTCGAAAATAGAAAAGAAGAAAAACCTCGAAAATAGAAAAGAAGAAAAACCTCGAAAATAGAAAAGAAGAAAAACCTCGAAAATAGAAAAGAAGAAAAACCTCGAAAATAGAAAAGAAGAAAAACCTCGAAAATAGAAAAGAAGAAAAACCTCGAAAATAGAAAAGAAGAAAAACCTCGAAAATAGAAAAGAAGAAAAACCTCGAAAATAGAAAAGAAGAAAAACCTCGAAAATAGAAAAGAAGAAAAACCTCGAAAATAGAAAAGAAGAAAAACCTCGAAAATAGAAAAGAAGAAAAACCTCGAAAATAGAAAAGAAGAAAAACCTCGAAAATAGAAAAGAAGAAAAACCTCGAAAATAGAAAAGAAGAAAAACCTCGAAAATAGAAAAGAAGAAAAACCTCGAAAATAGAAAAGAAGAAAAACCTCGAAAATAGAAAAGAAGAAAAACCTCGAAAATAGAAAAGAAGAAAAACCTCGAAAATAGAAAAGAAGAAAAACCTCGAAAATAGAAAAGAAGAAAAACCTCGAAAATAGAAAAGAAGAAAAACCTCGAAAATAGAAAAGAAGAAAAACCTCGAAAATAGAAAAGAAGAAAAACCTCGAAAATAGAAAAGAAGAAAAACCTCGAAAATAGAAAAGAAGAAAAACCTCGAAAATAGAAAAGAAGAAAAACCTCGAAAATAGAAAAGAAGAAAAACCTCGAAAATAGAAAAGAAGAAAAACCTCGAAAATAGAAAAGAAGAAAAACCTCGAAAATAGAAAAGAAGAAAAACCTCGAAAATAGAAAAGAAGAAAAACCTCGAAAATAGAAAAGAAGAAAAACCTCGAAAATAGAAAAGAAGAAAAACCTCGAAAATAGAAAAGAAGAAAAACCTCGAAAATAGAAAAGAAGAAAAACCTCGAAAATAGAAAAGAAGAAAAACCTCGAAAATAGAAAAGAAGAAAAACCTCGAAAATAGAAAAGAAGAAAAACCTCGAAAATAGAAAAGAAGAAAAACCTCGAAAATAGAAAAGAAGAAAAACCTCGAAAATAGAAAAGAAGAAAAACCTCGAAAATAGAAAAGAAGAAAAACCTCGAAAATAGAAAAGAAGAAAAACCTCGAAAATAGAAAAGAAGAAAAACCTCGAAAATAGAAAAGAAGAAAAACCTCGAAAATAGAAAAGAAGAAAAACCTCGAAAATAGAAAAGAAGAAAAACCTCGAAAATAGAAAAGAAGAAAAACCTCGAAAATAGAAAAGAAGAAAAACCTCGAAAATAGAAAAGAAGAAAAACCTCGAAAATAGAAAAGAAGAAAAACCTCGAAAATAGAAAAGAAGAAAAACCTCGAAAATAGAAAAGAAGAAAAACCTCGAAAATAGAAAAGAAGAAAAACCTCGAAAATAGAAAAGAAGAAAAACCTCGAAAATAGAAAAGAAGAAAAACCTCGAAAATAGAAAAGATAAAAACTTAAAAGAAAAAAACAAAACTCGAAAATAATAAAAACAACACAACAAAACTAGAAAATGACCCCCCCCCCGAAAATATCGAAAAACAAAGAAAAAAGGTCATGACACATAAAAGAAAATAACCTAGTAGGCATAAAACAGTAATAATGAGAAATTAGCTGATAAACAGAGAAAACAGATGGAAAGATTGAATTTTTTTATGTGCCATGTCTTTTAAGGAAGTTTTATCATGGATCTCCACAACTTCCTGTCTCAGATAAATCTTGACCATTTATCATCCATTTTTGCCCTTGTTTTGCTATCTAGGCACACGTTAAACTATATTAAAATAATTTGTCAAAAATGAATCGTGACAAATTCTGGCGGAAGAGAAAAAAAATGAATCCGTTTTATGTGTCAACTGTATTTGAATTAAGCCCCCCTCAGCTTTGGCGTAAATAGCAGAGTAGACGATGTTCTCATGCTCAGAGTCGAAGTCAGTCGAGAAGTCCGACTTTGAATTCAAAATCGAGAAAAAAGAACGGGAAACTACTCCAATATTTTCCCCAACAAGTCATAGAGACGCACACACATTAAATAATTCTTTCATAATTGACATACCTCTCTAGCAAAGTTCAGATAATTATCCAGCTTTCTTTTATTGCTATGGGATGTGTGGGTGATGTAATACATAGAGGGTAGGAATGATATTAGATTTTCTTACGCGCAAATACATTTGGGAAAGGTATGAATCCTTCTTCCCACAGCTATTGGTGAAACGGTAGAATTTATATCTGAAAAAGTAATTTATTTTTCAAAAATTGTTAATGCAATATTCACTCAGAAAAAAGAGGGGAGGACTGTTTTTATAATCCTAAATAGGTTTCGGCATTAAATAATCCGCAAAGTGCTGATAAGTCGTAAAATAAACCAATCATTACTCAGTGCTATGATGAGACAAGTAATATCCACTACTCCCTTATGATTAGCTCTTGTCTCTTGGCCTGGAATGGAAGATTGTTTTATATCTCAAATTTTTCAGAGTACCTTCTATTTTGAATTTCTTGACTCCTAGTTCTGGGTTAAATAACATGACAGACTAAGGCTCTTAGGCACTGGATAACCAGTCAAGGAGAAGGACAATTATGAATTGAAAACTACTGGAAAAATGATTCCACTATCTTTATCGATGATCCATCTTTTCTGTGCCGTGTATTTAAAGCGTAGGCGATCATGGCCCTCCACATCTTCCTGTCCCTTGTAGCTCTTTATAAAATGCCTTTTGTTATTTCTCCCAAACCCTGTTCTATTATCCATTTTCTCAAGCTCATCAAGTATGTTACGCGCTGCTTTCCTTTCTCTCAATCTATCCTGTGGGTATCAGATTTTCCAAGCCATCCTTTCTCATTACGTGACATAAATTTCAACTGTCACTTCTTGATAAGTTTCCTTTTTGTTTCTATTTTCTCTAGAACCTTATTGTTGCTCATATGTCCAGTCTATGTTACCCTCAGCATCCTTCTATAACCCCCCGTTCTGTCGCTTCAAGTCTTTTCTTCATCTTTGAGATTGTCTAGCAGTCGCTTCCATAAGTAATTCAAATATTAAAGCAAGAAAGCTGTGACGATTCATAGCCGCTTATGTCCCGAAATAATATGGCATTGAAAATACGTAAGCAAAGTTGCAGGTTATCTTTGACCACTGTTTTTACCGCTAACCATTGTTAGTTATTTTCTGTACCGTTTGTCTGGTAAGCAAAAGCGAGAAATAAAAGGGGGTCATCAGTAATCAAGTAAGCGTTACTGGCAGAATATGGTAGTCACCATTAAAAAAATAACCCAATATCTTACAAGAGACTAATATAAAATTCCTAATTTCTAAATCTGTGCTGTTACTGTGGCAATTAGATTACCATTAAAAGTGTTGGAAGCAATCACAGTTGAAGAGGTTGAAAACAAACAGGTCCCCAGTTATTTGTGTATAGGGTTGTTGAGGTTGAAAAATGGTGGCTCTTAAGTTATGCCCCTACTTTCAGTTTTTGATCATTTGAAAGATTCAAAATAAAGGGGAAAAAACTGAGCGTCGGCCTACAAAAACAAGGAAAGAAAAAAATTCCCGAAGAGACCAGGGTCAGTAAGAGGAGGTGGGATCGAAGTATGTGGAGGGCAGCCAATTAAGACAGTATAAGATTTTGTTGATCTTTCGTTGTCGGTTCCTGACGTATTCAGTGTCGGTCTCTGGCAGTGGGAGTTGGGAGATTAGACACTTACAACTGACATTTTATTTTTTAGTGGAAGTTGTGAGAATATTTTCGCGTTAACCGAACACGCTGGAGTTTCAATTGCTAAACACTTGTTCGCCTTTGGAATCTAACGCGGGAAAATAGCTACATGAGGGGGAAAAACAACAGGGTGAGAAAAAATATGTTTTAAAATCACATCGCTTCTTCTAATCCAAAATATTCAATTCATATTGTCTGTCCTATACGGATGTTTAAGGATGCGCGGGTAGCCTACCAACTATCGGTGCAGAAAGAAAAATCAGCGAGCCGAGTTCAATTTCGGCTTAAAAATCAAAAAAGATCTTTCTAGGTCACTGAATTTTAAACTTTCTCGGGTTACAAACGCCTTCAGTGCAGAAGGATTTATTTACGATACGCTGAATCAGAAAATACGGAATAACTGCATTTATGATCACATAGGTTAGTTATTTAAAAAACAACAAGAAAAAACAATGGATGAGTGGGTAGTGTAACGGATATCGGCGCAGGAATGTGGAATCGGCGAACCGAGTTCAAATTCCGGACTTGTCTGTTGTGTTTACTTTGGACTAAAACTCTTGGTTAAAGCATAAACCCTTCTCTTTTTTACTCCCCTAAATGTCACAGTTAGGGCAGACTGAACTCCTAAAGCTTTAGGTGGCAGCTAGGAAGAAGGCAAGTCTGAATTCGAAACTTTACTAAAAATTAACGGAGAACCATTATCTTTCCTAATAACTAATGGAAATTCCCAGATAAGGAGAATAAATATATAGAGAACGATGGTCTCCCAGTTCATGAAGAACGAACGCTTGATTTGATTGATTAGTTATTTTACAGCTTATCAACCTTTGCAGGTTATTTAAAGCCAGAAAGTATTTTTAGATTGTAAGATTTTTGGGGTAGATAATGATTTACTGATACGAGACCAACTCATTAACCCATAGCTCGGCAGAAAAGGAGTTGATTCATAAATTTCCCAAAGTTTTTTGCGCGTATGTAATGAACACGACTGGAATTGGAACTCGGCTCGCCGATTTACAATTCCGAATCATTATCCATTACACAGCCCGCACATCCAAGCTTACAACACAAGCCGTCACCCATCTAGGGACTGACCAGGCTCGACGTTGCTTAACTTCGGTGATCGTAAGAGAAAGAACGTATTAAATGATTAGGTTAAGTTATAAATAATCTCCGTTTTTGTTTATGAACTTTGTTATTCAAAAAAAAAGAAAAAAAAAAAAAAGAATAAAGTACTATTACATTTTACTCAATTATATATTCACCATTATTTGCAATGACTTGCTGCCACTTATCAAGCAGTTCTTCGATACCTTTTCAATAAAATTCCGCAGATTTTGACGTTTGAAAAATATTTGTGCATAGATCGAAAAGGTAATAATCAGTTGGTGCAAGGTCATGGTGGAGTAATGGATAGCGTCTGCCGAGTTCGAATTCAAGTCGAATCCATTACATTTACTTACGGTATGAATCCTCACTGGACTGTATGGATTTCTGGGTATTATAAACCTAATGTTTTCAGTAATTCTTTATCCACTGTACCATGTGTCCTTGAGGATAGTGGATAAAGGCGTTGGTTAGATCCAGTGACAGGACCCAAAGAGTGTGAGTTCAATACTCGGTTAAAGCAGTGGAGAACTTTCAGAGGGAAAAATTAACAGGAGATTTCTGATAACTGACATCCATTAAACATGGCACGTGGAACTAGAACACTCGACCCCAGTGAGCGAAATAAAAGGGTTCAGTTCGACATTCCAAACACCTGAAGAAGGCCGGAGCGTACAACGGCCGAAACGTTGTAATAAATATGGCGACAAAGATGAGGACAATAGTCCGAATAATGTAAATAATGTACATAATACCTCATCTCAGAAATATAGACAGATAATGAATAAAACTTATTTGAATATTTTAAGCTTGCTCCTTATCAGATTTCTATACAGAATAGGAAAATTGAAAGAATTTAGAGGAGTTAGTAAAAGAAAGCGAGATTAAAATACTTTTAACTGTAAGAAAGAACGCATGGTTTTCAGTAAAATAAATAAATCCAACTGTGCGCGACATATCGATGACGCTAAACAAGTACAGAAATTTAATTGAGTAATGTAATAACAGACAACAAAAAATGTGACCAATCAGAAGACGTATAAGAAAAAACGAAATATCTTTTAAAAAATATTAAGAGACAGGAAAATTAGAAACAAAGAAAAGAGCCTTGAAATGCAAAATGACAATGAATGAGGGAATTCTCTTCGCACCTGAAAAGACTTAAAGCAATCGAGATATGATTCTACCAACAGATGCTGAGAACACCATGAAATGAACACACAAGCAAAGAGGAAGATTTTAACTTTCATCTTATAGTGTAGCGTCAATCGACATCTCCAGTTGCCTTGATCTATCCACTTCCCTTCTCCACATCCTTTCATTTTTCATTCCTATCTGCTCTCGCTCCGGATCTTCTGTGGCCCCCTTGCCTTGATCGACCCACTGTCTTTCTCTTTCACCACATCCCCTCCCTTGCCACTCCTATCTGCTCTTCCTCCAACCCTTCTTTAACCCCTTGCGTGATAGTGGCCTCCGGCCTTGCTTGGGGTGATACGATTAAAAAAAAAAAAAAAAAAAAATATCCTGACTCCTTGTCTTCAGCTACATTTACGGTTGCATAGTATTCGACCAAGAAAGTCGTAAAGACTAATAAGGCCAAAGACAGTTTGGAAAAACCTGCTAAGAAAGCTGGTTCACTGTGTCGTGCGAAGCAATTTTTCTCTTCAAAATCTATTATACAGTGTAACCCGGATATAAGAGAGCTGTCGGGACCGGATAAGAATTCTCTTATATCCGGGTTTCTTTTATACCCGGGTTTGTCTATTTTGTTTACATTAACACAGACTAATTTGGGATCAGAGAAAATCTATCTTATATCCGGGTTTCTCTTATATCAGGGTTTCTTATATCCGGGTTACACTGTACATATCTATACGTCTACCATTCATCCGTGCTTAGAATATTGCTGCCACATATGGTCCGGTGCTCTTGCTATTTACCTTGAGCTCCTTGATTAAATCCAAAGAGGAATCAGCAATATTATCTGTCCTTATCTGGTGCCTCGGCTTCAGTCACTTTCCCACTGCCGTAAGGTTGCCTCTTTGTGTCTTTTCTATAAATACTTTCATGGTAATTGTTCCGATGACCTCTTCGCTATGGTACCTAGACTTTTTAAATTTAAGCGCAGTACTAGACTAGACTGACGGTGATATCTCATCAATTTACAGTTAAGCTGGTTAGATGTAGCCGTAAATTCTATGCTAACAGTTTCTTATATAACGCTTGTGGAACTCCTTTCCAGCTCAATGCTTTCCAGTCAACTTTAATCTGCAAATATTTGAATGCAATGTCAATCACTATCTACTGTCCTCCTGATTACTCTTTTCTGTTACCGGTCATTATTAATATTTCTGTTCCTAATTCTTCTACACCCTGTAACAGCTTGTATCTTAGGGGTTTACTCCCTTTGCATGGGGTTGTTTTTTTTGTTTTTTTTAGTAGCATATCAACCTCCATAGGTTATTTAATGCCGGAATCTAAATATTTTTGTACACAATTTCATTTTACCTGTTTAGTTTAGTGACCCAAATCTTACTAATTAACTCATAGCAGGAGGGAGAAGAGGTGGATTCATACCTTTTCCAAGAGTATTTGCGCGTAAGTGAATATAACGAATCCGACCGGAATTGGGAACTCGGCTATCCGATTAACAATTCGGAGTCATTATCCGTTACATAACCCACACATCCAAGCTTACAGCACCTAATATTTTCAAGCGGTCATCCATCTCGGTACTGACCAGGCTCGACTTTGCTTAACTTCGGTAATAGTACTGGAACTGGTGTTTCAACGTGATGCTTCTATAGAATATCATGGACTAAACATGTAAGTCATGAGTTTTAAGGAAAATGGAAAGAAAAAGAAGGCTTGTACTTGGAATTAAAAAGGGAGAGTTAGAGTCTTCAAAATATAATTTTCTTAAAATAAGCAACTTCGGATTTTGACCAGTACTTTCCTTCTGTGCTGTGTTTCCTTCAAGACGTGGGTGATCACAACACTCAATTGATTTCTACAAATAAAAGTTCTTTCTGTGGCTAAATTGGCAAATAACATTCAAATTTTAAGAGAAAAATGAGTCAAATTAAGCCGCAGGCTTCACTCCTGGTGGTTCTCTTCTGTCAATAATAATAATAATAAAAGCAAATTTGAATTGTCACCTTTTAATCCCCGTCTGAAGTACAAATATTGCCCCGAGTACTGTCTTACTATTACCGTGATTGTCAAACCTTTCGTCAAATTGGCTATATCTAATAACTCCCATAGATGTCTCTATTAAGACGGGTACAGTTGCGATAGTGTAATGCTTATCGGGTCTGAAAGCGAAATCATCGAGACAAATTCAAATTATTGTCGTTCCTCTTTCATTCACTTTGTGATAATGCTCTTGGAAAAGGCATGGATTAATCTTCCTCCAGCTACGAGTTAAATAACAGGACAGACTGGGTATTAGAGTCCAGTCTAAGAGAAATGTGCCTGAAATCTAACATGAGAAGTGACGTTTGGAAACATCGTAGCACACTGCACCAGTTCTTTTATCAGTTCTTTTATCAGTTCTTCTAAAAAGTGGGATTAGTTCTACATGAACCTTCATCCCTGTAATGAAATCACGTATGGATAATTTGTTAAGTTCTAAAAAGAAACAACTGGAACCTACTTTATTGCAGTCGACGGGAGAATCCACTACCCATTAAAATTTACAAACTATCATTATTCTGTCCAGAACTGTCTCCTATAATTTTTAAATTCACCGATATCGTTAATCATTAACAAAATCAAGAGCCTTAAAATTTCAACATCATAATATTTGATTGTAACAATTTGGCTGTTTATTACTAAAAACAAGCAACACACAGAAACAGACAAAAAACCCCAACTCTATCATTCCTGTTTTCACTGACTAGATTCTCCAGAATTCACAATTGTGTCCATTCTACGTCTCTCTCCTTATCGATTCATTTCACGCCTTCAGACTTACAGAAAAGGCCACATTCCTGCATCTTGTCTTTCTAACGTTATAAAAAGGGGTTTTTATTTCCAACTCAGTCTCGTACATATTCTAAGGAAAGATTTCCAGCCATAATTTATGTCTAGTACCATTTATTGCCGTCATCACACATTGATATGTACGGCATTTACTCATGCTGCCACCTATGTTCTTGACCATTATCCCCCCCGCAAGCGGGAACGATGCTAGACTAGAGAGCTTTAAAAAAATATCAAGCTAGTGAATTGTTCCCTTCTTTGGTTCCAATGATACCGAATAAGCCATTTATAAACTGTCCGTAAACTAAAAAAAAATAAAATAAAATAAAACCTCACTCCTTATACAGAGGTGTAAATATTGGTAACATAGGAAGGGGAACAGTCATTTTGGGCGGGAACTTTTATCGAGAGAGCGAGATAACATTCACGTGAGGCACGATGGGTGTTGCAGATTGTAGATGGCAGGAATACTTAGTGGCCTCTCTTTCAGAAGTCAGCAGTCGGTCCAGTCCATCAATCGACACTAAGCTTCGATTTCATCTTCACTACCCAAGCTAATCTGTTTTTGGGTAGAAGTGAATTAAATTACGAACATTGACATTTCAGATTGCATTTGATCCCCTCAGGTGATCATTCCAAAAGCAAAAATTAACGGTTGAGTGGTCACTAATTCTAGCCACATTACCAAGTTGGCGGGGGGCGGATAATTATCAAATATTAGAGAGAGGTTTGAAAAAAGTTTTAAAATGCTTCTAATTACCCAGATCCGTTTTGTCTGCATTATATTTCACTAACGCGAATTACGAAAGTCTTGTGTTTATTTGCTGCATGTTTTGAAATTCCAAGTTAACTTAATCGGTTCTTTAACATTGGTCAATCGTGCCACAATTTTGTGAAATGTGTGTTTTATAGCGCGAATACCTTTTTGTTTGAAGTCTACGATTCTTTATTATTTCAATAGCAATTTGGGAAAATAAGCGGTGTGCAAGTAGCGTAAGTGCAAAATGTCATCAGTGAGCAAAGTTCTAATTCCGGTTTTGTCTAGTGCATTCATTTTCATTATCACTTGGGAAAATTATGAATCCATCTCTTAACCTCCATCCCTTCAGCTGTAGGTTAAATGGAAGTGTACACAAAGCTTTCTAGCCTTGAATACACTGAATTCAAAACCGCAGAGGAGATAACTAGTAATCACTATTTGGAAGACTTGACTTGTATCGGTTTTCACCCTGGTCGAGTTGAACCGGCTTCCTCCAGAGCAAGCACAGCATCTCGGCCCGCCGATCCAGAGCCAGGTCACACGAAATGGCGAGTCACTCGCGATTCCATCGTCGAAGACCAACTACTTGTGGACCCGATAGTACTGCTAGGTCATCCTTGATCGTGCTACCCACGTCCTCAGCTGCCCACCGACACGTCTTCGCCAGCCAGGAAGAGAAGGAGGGAGAAGTACATCGCGGATGCGCTCTCCAGCGGGCGTCCAGCTGCGTGCCCGAACCATCGGAGACGACGCTGGAGCAGGACGGGTGGAAGAGGACGGAGACTCAGGCGACGACGCAGAGTGGTTGTGGGCACACGATCGATCCGGCGGCACCGTAGAATGCAGCGAAGGCAATCGTTGTCGAACACTTCCAGCCTCCGTAGGTCAACCGCTCTAAGTGGCCACGTTTCACAGCCATAGAGAAGGATAATCCGAACAATAGCCTGATAGATGCGCCCCTTCGTAGCCGCGGAAATCTCTCGTCGCCCCCATAGTGATCGCTTGAGACGCACGAATGCGGACCTTGCAGCTCTTATACGGCGTTCGACCTCAGCAGCAGCCTGCCCAGATGGTATAATGATGAACCGAGATGTCTTGGAAGAAGTCATAGCATTTCATAACAAACCGTGGAGAGCTATATTCGCCTACATTCTGGAATGATAGGGTATTAAAAATCTTTGGCAAACAGATAGTAACCAATTTGTGTTTGAGTAAATGGCCAGAAGAACAAGTAACATCAAGCCAAAAAAATTGGTCGTTAAAAGTGGGAATGAGATTAAAATAGAAAAAAAAAATTGGAGGGTGCCATCTTCGTCTCCGTCTTGTAAGGACATGGCAATTAGAGAAAGACTGAATTCAAGGGGACACCAATCACAATTAAAATATATTCTTTTCCTCAGTTTTTCTATATTATTAAATACAGAAGTGAAAGTCAATTTAAGATCAGAGGATAATTACATGGTTATCAGTGATTGACGAAGGAATGTACAAAAATGGGATCCAAACGTGAGTTCTCATTTCCCGGATTGAAATATCAGAATTATTGATGGAGCCTCAAATATTAGAAAAACAAATCTACACTTAGATGTTACAGCCTATAACGACACGCAGGGTCACTAATATATGGCCACAAGGAATTGTTCGAAGTAATAAAACTGACATTAAAACAATGAGAAGTTGAGGGGTTAAGATTTCCTGATCGACAAGACAAAAATCAATATAAAAGGCAATAAAAACAAAATGGCGATGTGTAGTTTGTTGGAAATTCCGAAGTAAACGCTGCTTTTTACGTGAACATTTATACAATAGAACAACTTGTCTAATAGCATAGAATATATATATATATTAGTCAAATCTAGAGAGCTAGACAAACCTACCAATGTTTCACCGATCCGCTTAGGTGAAAGCTTGGTAGGTTTGCCTGGCTCTCTATGTTTGACTAGGTCTGCTCTACTTTTGTATTGAGCACTTTTTTAGTTGATTACTCGTATCGTTTTTTTTTCTTTGGGCTTTGGACCTGTATGTTGTACGATTATTTTCGACAGACGTTCATGTTCATAGCTCTTTCTGTTTTTAAACCTTTTTCCTTCGATATTGATTCAAGAAACCGAAGGTTTTCCGAGACGAGTGTAGTTACATATATATATATATATATATATATATATATATATATATATATATATATCACACACACAACGATATCTCGAAAACTATAGGCATCAATCTGTCTTTTAAAAATATTTTTCTTGACACTTAACGAAGCGTGTACAGTTGACTCGTACACATTAAGAATGCTTTAATTTGCCGTCTTCTTTTACTGGATAGGAAAATCATGAAAGTAAAAGCGTCAAGGAAGAATTCAGGGTTAATTAACGAGGAGGTGAATAGAAAAACATGGTTATTTAGATTTCGAGCCAACGGAACGGCTGTATAAATACTAGCACCTTTTTCCCCTTTCTGTGTATTTTTCATGCTCGAGTACATGTCAGTTGTAAGGCGAAAAAAATCAATGCTAGTTGTTTAAGTCTTCAAAGTTGAGCTATTCAAGGAACAGAGTAGTTTTTTAATCAACTATGATGAAGCAAGAAAGGGATATTTGTTAGTCGGAAAGTAACCTGGTCTTGTCTCTTTTTTTTTGTAACTGTAGAGATTAATGGGTTTTACGTAGAAACCTATAATTAATACAGGATTTTTTTCAGGTTTATTTTTATTTATTGTATTTTTAAAATATAAAAAAAATTTTTTGGGGGGGAGGGGAGGCATTTTAAAGAAACTTTAATACCGGATTTCTATTTTTATTCTTTTCATAATTAATAAGTTTTTACGGTCGGCATGGATACATTAATATTATCATAGATCTTAAGAGAAACACCATCGATTAGTAACTTGTTGGATCCGTGGAAATTTCATTCTCCCTTATTCCTTCCGCAACATCAATCATCATCTGTCTCCCTGTATCATGTTCTTTTTATGATCCTTTCTCCTCTTGCATCCTAGTGGCTTTATTGCCTTGCTTGGGATTAAATTTTTTGTTTGATGAAAATTTTTTGTTGTTCTTCCACATTTTTACTCGAATTTTACAATCCTCAATTAATATGCAAACAACTACTTTCTGTCGCAGTCTTTGTTTTTGTTATCCATAAAGAATTTTAACGTCAATTTTAATATGCAATTCCAATCCTACCTGCTTTTCAATCTTCCGTTGTCTCTTTATAGTGATTTTCCAAGCGTAGCTTAGATGTGGCACAAGGCCGAAAGTAGGGGGACACCCAGTGAGGATCGAACTCACTACTCAGTCGTAATTGTTATAGCGAGACAAACTTGCTAACCATTACACCGCTTCGGGGTGCCCTCCGTTGTCTCTTTATATCAAATGAATAAGCCTATGTCTTACTCTCTATGTCCTTCCGCCCCGTCGTTTTTTAAATTTTTATTATTCTCCGTTAGTTTTAGTGGCTTAAGCAAATGATTTTAGTTGATTTTTACCTATCAACATTTGGGTTATTAAATGCTGAAATTTTATAAGGGGTGGAACACAGTGAAGATCGAACTCACTACTTAGAAATAATACTCTAGACTAGTCTTACTAGTCTGGAGTATTACTTCTAAAGTAATACCAGACTAGTTATAATAGCCATCACAGCACGGCGCCTAAAGAACGAATAGGTATCGTACTAAGGCGAATTGGCCAAAGTCTTATCGAATGTTTCCATTATTTACTAACAGCCGTGTAATAGCCGTTTGAATATTTGTGATAAGCAACACTTGAAACTAAGATATTTTAGTTAAAAAAGGTCCGCAATGCACTAAGAAATTTGAAATACTATTATATATAAATAGTACCAATTGTAATAAAAAGCAATTGAAATTATGAAATTAAAAAAATATGATTATAACTAAGTCAACGAAGTAAAAGTTTAATTCTATGTTTTATTATTCGGGCCTTTGGTTTCGTATTTTTTTTTTTTTTGCTGGAACACCAACATCTGTCATCAGTAGAAAATACATAATACTTAATATATTAAAATAGAGTTTTGAATGAACACCTAATTCATTTTTCCAATTATTTTTCAAACATTTTCCAACAGCTTCCTTTGTTAGGCAAACTAGACGGTATGAAAATTGCCCTGCCACGTTTTCTCAATCAGCCTCGTGTTATAAAAAATTATGATATTCTGTGTTTTCGAACTTATTCTGAAACATTCTGGATGTTTATGGGATAAATTCTTTGAAATTGTCGATGATTTAGCATGTTTTAAAAAGGCAATTTTAATTTAAGAGATGTACCATGAGCAGAGTCTCATGTTGGATTTAATGATATGATTTTATCTAAGTTCAATAGAAATAGTGAGATTGTAAATCTAAATTACATTGTGGTCCGAAGGTCTTGTCACCCCTACACCATATAATTTTCTGTTTCAAATGGCTGGCACGAGCTCCTACAGTTTGGAAGAGAGGTAGGTGGTGACAAGACTTACGGACAGCCGAGTAGTTCAGAAACTGATTTCAAGCTAGTCAACGGCTCACCTTCATCTGCAACAAATTGAGAAGGTGCCTAAACTTGGAAATCTGGTTCTCTATGATTTGATAGAAACCAACTACAAAGTAGGAGTAGAGATCTGCCCGTTTCTGCTCTCTTGTAAAAGCATTTGTGGACAGCTTAGTGACTGGCGTTGGAAAGTGGATATTTTACAGCAAGATTAAGCAAACTACGACCAGATTAGTTTTCGGCCAGAAAGAGCAAATATTTTTGTTTTTATAAATACTAAAAATGTGAACTTTTTTTGTTACAGGTCACACAAAATAGTAATCTATACAAAACAGACACAAAGACAAGAAACAGATGAAAATCCATAAAAAGTTTTCCCGCCGATGTTTTAGAGGAATATAAAAAATGAATTATATAGGCCTATAAATTTTTTAAAAATGGTGCTTGGGATATTTTGGCTAATTTTGAACAATTCTTGGGTGCCGTATAAAAAAAAAACAAAAAACCCCAAACAACAAAACATTCATTTTTTTTACCATAAGCTCCAGGAAACGATATCTTACGTAAATAGGGTCATGATTAGATTAAGTCACAGTAAATGTAAAGAAAATAGATACAAAATAAGTAGTAAAATTCGAATACCGAGAACAATGGCTTAGTCAGAGGAAAACAATGCTAACACTAATTAAATACACATTTTGAAGGAAATTACCGATGATTTAGCAGTTTTATTATCATAATATAAAAAGCAGGTGTTCAACAACATTATTTTTTATTGCAAGAGGCATTCAAAATTAATTTGAAAATTATGGGAAATTGTCTAGAAATAGTCATTTTTTTAAATCCTCAAATCCTGTGCAGCAAAATGTGGCGCTAACTCGTAAAAATAGATTTTATGTTTTTTTTAAAAAAAAAAATAATCAGCTTTCCAAAATTAGCCAAGAAAAAGTTAGCTTGCACCAAAACGTGTTTAGACCAGTGTTAGTGGAACTGGCTATGAATCAGTCGGTTAATATTGCGATTACAGCGGGCATCTATTCTCAGCAGTTAGATTTCTCAAACACGGAAGTAGAAGGCGATCAGTCGCGAAGGTGTGGTGCCTTATCGTGATAGTCCGACGACCACATACGACAAAGATACGCTTACAAAGCAATACACTATGTCGGAAAGCCTGTCTTGCGAGTTCAATATTCACAGAGTGCCCCCCCATACTTTCAGTCTTGTGACATTTAAACTACGCTTAGAAAAATCACTATATGGCCAAAATAACATTAGATGAAATTCCTTATTCTACAGGTCTTTCTACAATCATTTATTACATTAGCATTTACAGAACTTGATGAACGATTTTTTTAAAACACAAATTGGCAACTATATTCTACATTCGTCTCCATATGTAATGACCTTTAGGAAAATTAAATTAAAAAGTGTGTGGATTATTGGAAGGAAGTTAATGATGGAACCAATATTAACGAGTCTAATTAAGCAGGAATTTGATGTTTTATTACCATAATTCGCAATTACTTAGGAAATGACATGTAACATTAATTGACTTTTATTATTTCCTCATCTTATAGTCTGCTTTAAATGACCCATCAGGGGTTGATAGGCCGTAAAACAAAAACCAACCAACCATTTTGAACAAGTTTTCTCAGCTCTGCATTTATACAAAGACGAACTACATTCTTTATTCCACCAGTTTCAATCGTTACGACTAAGACCCAATGTGCCACGTACATTGTAGCGAACCACCCTCGTTCCCTTCGTATTCCAGAAGCCTCCACTCGAGCAGCTTCCTTCCACGAATCACTTTTGTGGAACCAACTCCCAAGAGGATGCTTCCCTGATTACGACAATCTTGAACTATTCAAATCTAAGGTTAACAGTTATCTTTCCCCAAATATCTGTACATCTTACTTTGTAACCCTCTACCTCGAGCGGCTGTCGGGCCTTGTTCAGAATGAACATTGTAAAGAAAACTTTTCACATTTGTATTTCCGACGTTTTTATCTTTCCTCGTCATCTTTCTTACCGCTTAAGATCTGCTAAAACTTCACTAGTTTAAGACATTAATTATAAAACAAAGTAGATTAAAACCCGGCATCGCGTATAATAGAAAAAGAAACAAAAAGTTTGATATTAGTAAGAATGTCATTTGAATAAGTTTCTGATCCGAATTTTTCACCTCAGCAGTGAAGACATGCATTACTGGCCCAGAAAAAGAAATAAAACTATAAAACAAATTATGAAAGGAGACTGACCCACCCGCCCCCCCCAAAAAAAACCCCGAAGGACCGGAGATTAAACAAGTAGCGTAAATGTTGATAGTCACAATTTATCTGTTTCGTTCAGGGAAATCTTTCTGTCTCCCTTTTGCCTGGTGTGCTAGAGGGCGCTTTTCCCGTTCCACTCCAGTTGATAGGAAAGGATCTTAAGTAAAAAGACCCAATATATTCCACTTAGGAAATGCGTTTTTAATCTTGCTCATTTAAGCATGAAGATAGGACAAATTCGCCGCCATTTGGAATTTTGTAATCGTCTTACCACTCATTTTCCTCCCTTCTTAGAAAATGATGCACAATTTGAGCCAAGACCATAGTAAATATATCATTTGACGGGAGCGGGAGAACTACATACTTCCGATTAAGCTAGAGTTCCCTCGATAACCAACAAATATTCTTAGATTATACTTTGATGTATGGAGGTATCGGAGCAGAAGAAGGATTTGAGCCTTGGCTCATCTGGGACAGACGTACTACTTAACCCAATGTCATTAAATGATTGCCTAGTGAATTTGATGGGACTATCGACTATCAGTTCGATTCCTAAAAGGACACAGCTAATATTAACATTACAATACTTTTGGTCTTACGTGAAATCTAAGCCACGCTTAGTATTTTTAGAGCACTTCGTGGTGTAATGCTTAGCAAGGTTTTATCCATAAATCAATTACGACTGTGTGTAGTGAACTCGATCCTCACTAAGGGCTCCATACTTTGAGGCCATGTGCAATATCCAAGATATACTCAGGAATATTGTGATATCGGCCTTCGGGGCGTGATCAAAGCATGGTGTCATTAATTATAAGAACAAATACCAATAAGGCATTGTTATTTGATTACGGCCATAAGGCATTGTTATTTGATTACGGCCATAAGGCATTGTTATTTGATTACGGCCATAAGGCATTGTTATTTGATTACGGCCATAAGGCATTGTTATTTGATTACGGCCATAAGGCATTGTTATTTGATTACGGCCATAAGGCATTGTTATTTGATTACGGCCATAAGGGACGTTATTTGATTACGGCCATAAGGGACGTTATTTGATTACGGCCATAAGGGCGTTAAACACACTATTCTTATTGTAAGCATTCCTAAAAAATTCCTAAGACCTGCGACAGAAACTCCCTCATTGCACTAAAATTGGATGTCGAATACAGTCCCACATTTAAAAAAAGGGCCTCGTTTTACGTCGTGCCACCGTAGGGAACCGAGAAAATAACATTGACTATAAATTTGCTGGTGAGGACTAAACGGCTCAAAAGGTAATAGTAGAAAAGAAGAAACGTTGCAGAAGACTTACATTTTAAGAATCTACAGAGTGGTCCGAAAGTATTGTTATCTTTACATAATATAATTTCTATTTCAACGCTCTGTGGGATATTTTCAAGGAGTTTCACATGAATGATACACATCAGTTGAAGGACGCTGTTCGGAGAGCCTTTGCAACAATCAACAAAAGCACAGCTATTTACATTATTCGGACTATTGTCCTCATCTTGGTCGCCATATTTATTACATTGTAATTTATTACGTTGTACGCTCCGGTCTTCTTCAGAACTGAACCGTTTATTTTGCTCACTGGGGTAGACTGTTTTAGTTTTTAGTTTCACGTGCCATGAGTTCATATCAGTTATCTCCTGTTAATTTCCCTCTCAAAGTTCTCCACTGCCATAACCGGGTATTGAACTCACACTCTTTCGGTCTAACTAACGCCATTATCCACTGTGCTATGGGTCCTTGAGGACATCTGTGTATGAATTTCTGGGTATTATAAAGCTAATGTCATCAGCAACCATTTTACCAATGTTCATATTGCAATTTTTTTGCTGTTATCATTGCATGTTTTTACCAGAGTTATCATTTTTCTCTGGCACTCCTTATTACTGGTTCCCATATTGTATTCATTTTTATGCTTGGTCGGCTCAGGTGATTTGTGGCTTAGCATATGTGCTGATTCCTTAATTCGTAATAAATATGGTGACAAAGATGAGGACAATAGTCCGAATAATGTAAATAGCGTACATAATACTTCATCTCAGAAATATAGACAAATACAAAATCACAGCTTCTTAAAAATATTACACAGGACATGGCGCTGCATCATTTTGTGCCACGAAAATGATGGTGTTCATACAGACCTTCTCGATGTGTGACAGCGTCAATGAAAGTGAATAAACTGAATCCAGTACATGTGCTTTGTATTACTTGTTCTTCTGCTGTTCTCATTACTGTTTTGTAGGTGGGGGGCAAGACTTTCGGACTACCATGTAGAATAAATATGATACTTATTGGTACAATTTCGCGAAAAAAAAATCTTGAGATAAGCACGTCCTGGGTACGACGTTAAACTGCATCCAACAGCAAGGCCTCTGATCAGGAGGTTTTGAGGAAGCGTGGAACCACCTCTTAATTGCCGGTGTTCCCAGGTCCACCCTGACCCGGGGTGGTAGCACCTGTTAGGGGGGTCTCATCTATGGGGAAAATAGTGAACTTCCAGGTCTTTTCCAGCACATTGAAACAATGATGTTGCCAACTACACCTTTTTTTGAAACAATGATGTTGCCAACTACACCTTTTTTTGAAACAATGATGTTGCCAACTACACCTTTTTTTGAAACAATGATGTTGCCAACTACACCTTTTTTTGAAACAATGATGTTGCCAACTACACCTTTTTTTGAAACAATGATGTTGCCAACTACACCTTTTTTTGAAACAATGATGTTGCCAGCTATACGTTTTTGATATATTTAGTAAATACTGGATCTGGCATTAAATAACCCATAGTGGTTGATATGCCATAAAACCCCAAACAACCAAACTTGAGATAAGCAAAGATATACTTGGTACGATAAGACAAAAGAATCAAAGATTTTCCGAAATAAGAAATCTTCATATAATGAGTCATAAGATCACAAGTGAATGTGTTGTACCTTTTAGCGGCTCAATAAACAGAGAGGCGGCGTTCACAATTTAGGAAATTTTTTTCGATCAACCAATTCATTAATTTCACACTATTTGACCCTTTAAATGATTATCCGATCCTCGATTAAGAAACGCAAGAATAAAATATTTACATATTTTGTTGAATCGTAGGTTTGTTTGATTCGCTTTCATGGCGCGTTACGTTTGATTTGTTTAACGGCACATCAACTCCTTATGGGTCATTTAATGCCAAATTTAATTTTCTTGGAAGCTTTGAAGTAATAAAAATATGATCTATGTTATTCTGCTTTCATAATTGAATACATGGTAGACGATACTTAGCTTTTGCGCATATACATGTTTGTGTGGACATTATTACTAGAGGCGATGATGTGTGTTTTATGTTGTTTTGTTGAAGTTAAATTTTGGAAAACAGTTTAAGATATTGTATATTATATGGATTAATGTCATGAAAGACATTATATAAATATGTATTACTGGTATTGCAATATTTTGTTAAAATCGTTAAGCTCAAATATTTAACGATGCGATAGAGGAATTTCTACGGATATTTTATTGTCGTAGATCTAGCAATGGGCTTGCTAATCATTAACTTAAGATTCCTCAGAATATTAAAAATAGGAAAACAAATTTTCACGGGTATTTCTAGTTTTATTTAATGATTTTAAGTTTATTATATCTATCTACAAATGTTTTATTCTTATATTCACTTAAGCTCTGGTGCTGCTTTTTAATAGCAGTATAGTAGAATATTTTATTGGAAAAAAACCGAATTGATATTCAATGTTCACTTTTGAAACATGCTATGTCATACGGTAATTATTAGCAAAAGATCAAACTGTAGAAGTGATGTGAAAGATTGCTCACCACTTGTGCATATTTATTAATGAAGATAATTTAAGTTTCACTGAACTTTCAAGACATTATCAACAAAGAAAACGTACATATTGCAATGCTTGTTAGCGAGTTATTTCAAATGATTGTGTTATAAAAAATAAAGTAATCCGAATGTCAAACTGTTAGATTATACATAGAAAGTCTAAGAGCAATGTCGCTAAATTCATGTTCTTAGCAGAAATTTATACTTATCACGGACACAGATGGGAACGTCTATTTCACAATACGAAGTGTCCACTATAAAGTCTTTTGAAGTCATAAAAATGTCGGATTAAAAATAAATACATTAATTCTTTGGAAATTGCTTTATTTACGTTTCGGATACGAAACTGAGCAAATATAAACTTTCGATAAAAATAATCGGAGTCAAAGGAATGTGCTTTCCTTTAAAAGGGAAAATAGAGGCTTGCTGTCTGTGAAGTCCTTCGTGGCTAAATGGTAAAGCATGTCGGATCAAACGGTGGTTTCCGCTAATAAAGGGGACAGGTTCGATTCACGCCGGAGGACACAATTTTCTTAACTTATAATGTCTCGAATGCACTGGCCGATAGACGTAATACATACTGTTTATCGGTCTATTTCTAAGATGAGGTATTGTAATTATTTACATGGTTCGGACTGTTGTCCTCATCTTTATGTTCACGTTTCGACCGTGATTGGAATTTCGAACTGAACCTTTTATTTCGTCCACCGAAGTAGATTGTTCTAGTTCCAAGTGGCATGGCTCTTCAAGTTTTTTTTTTGTATTGAACTCACAACTCTTTGGGTAAAGTCACTGGATTCAACCAACGTGATCCTTGAGTGTATGAATTTTTGGGACATATAAGATTAATCTCTCAGGCACATTTTTTTACCAGAGCTCATATTGCAATTTTTTTTGTTGTTATTGGTTTTCTCTAGCACTCCACATTACTGGTTCCCATATTGTATACATTTCTATGCTCGGCCGGCTTAGACTTTTGTGGCCCAGCATATGTGCTGATTCCTTGAGTTTTCATATTTTCCACTGATGCTCTATTATTTCAACTTCATAACACAGGGGCGGTAATCTCCCTTTTCGGATAGTTGACTTTTAAAAGGGAGATAACCGAGGCATCCGGAAGAGGCATGGCACGTAATACTAGAATAGTCTACACAGGTGAACGAAAAGGGTTTAGTTAGAAATTCTAATCACTTGAAGAAGGCCGGAGCGTATAACGGCCGAAACGTCGTGAACATGACAAACATGAGGACAACAGTCCGGGTAATGTAAATACACACTGTTTAATAAATTAAAATGTGTCGTCTGAAATACGAAGTCTTCACTGTAATAACGTTTGAAATTATATATATATATATATATATATATATATATATATATATATATATATATATATATACACACACACACGCGCATACAAGTAAAACACACATGCCACTGCTAAAGTTTCACGTAGACACTTAGATGCTGATATACGGAACTGAGTATCTTGTCACTATTATCGGCTGGGGACTGTGAGATAACAGCATCAACATCTATGTGTACACTAACATACGCGTATTGTTTTACTTATATTGGCTCTGATTTTCATATATTTTCATTGAGCACTATCTTTATGGCATCCATGTTTATCTTTATTATAATTATATATATTTAGGCAGCGTATCATCATTCAAACGTGTTTCATTGAATAATATAGACATATGGAGCCTATTTTCATAAAGATCCTTTTCAATTCTCTAATCAATTTCTTCATGTTAGGCGCCGTAGTTTTTTCCTACCCAAGAACTTTCGATTTCCTCAAAGATCATCCTCAGGGGTGAATTACAAAGACATATTGTAACTGTGATAAAATCTGCCTTTCGTTGTGATGGTGGGTTTTATCTTTTTCTTTTTATAACTATCTCTCCTCGTCTATTTCTTCTTATCTTTTCACATCTCTATCTCCGTCTCTTCATTTTCTGTTTATCTCTTCATCTTTTTTTATATGTATCTATATTCTGTATTTTTAGACATTTAAAAAAATGTTTGAATAAATGTTTATATCACTCATGCACAATATTCTTAATTATGCCGTTAAAATGTCCACTTTCCGATACGTTTAAAATCTAGTTAATTTTAAATACATTGAAAAATAGTTGCAGCAATGTCCTATGCGAAAAAAATTTAATTTCAGTACTTACCGAAATCATATTTTAGTTAATATCCAAACTCATTGTGAGAGAAAGAGAACACTTCAAGGTAGTACAAGAACCCTTATTTAAAGTTTTAATCTATACAAATTCTACTCTAAAAGTAAATTATTGTATATTCAAGTTCAGTAAATATGTCAGCGTTTTGCCGAATTACATAACCAGTGAGTTATCACGATAAGCAATATGACATCTGCTAGTTATTTTTTTTCTTCTAAATATTCAATGTTTTGTGGTTATGTACGGCTAGCAAGACTTGAATAAAAGTTTGCACTTTTTTCTTGCATGAATAGGGGTTTCTTTACGGCGAAAAAAAAGGAAAAAAAAAAAGAAGAAAAACCGATTCGGCCATAAACTTAAAACGGAACGCTGATCAAACAGCTTTTAGTATTTGAAAGTGGCGCGAAAGTAACAAATAGAGGAACGATAAAGAAAGCAAACTGCAATAGAAAAACAGTAATAGTGAATGAAACGGAGCGAAAGTAATAACTGTGAGAAGACCGAAAACAAACACACAAAGTAAAAGAGACTATGTCTTTGTCACGGAAGAAATCCCTTATATATATATAAAGCGGAAGACGACTTATTAAAGCCGAAATTGAAGCGGGTTTACAGAAATTAGTCATTGAGAGAGGGACAAACTAAATCCTAGCACAAAGAAGGTGGCCATGCGTGGGTGGGAATCACAGGAGCTAGATATGTGAACTTTGACCTCAAAAGCAACTATGACTAACAATAAAAAGGAAAAGATTTACGAGGTGGGAGGGAATATATCGTTTAAACTTCTGGAGTAGTTAATGAAGATTTTAGGTAGCTTAACCTCTAAGTTTAAAAGAAAAGTGATTTGCCGATGAAGGTAGAAAAATACATCTAAGAAGTAAAAATGATACGAGTTTTCGTCGCCATTTTCAAGACGTCGCATGAAATACGAGGCCATCGTCGTTTATTCGGATGTGTTTTAAAAATGACAGAGATTGCCTGAAACTGGATAAAGAAACATACATTTTTCCTCAGATACATACATTCCTATAATATATTTTAATATATAACTCAGTCACAATAAGAGATCAACAACAAAGATAATAAAATATAATCATATAAAAGTTTGATGACAAACAGAAGATTCGTTCTGATCTTAGATTTTCTTTCCTTAAGCCTTTTCATTTAAAAATGGCACTTGACAGTTTCTTTTCTTCACGACTTTTTCAGTATTATTATTGATAATTGTTTTCTGAAAATCCAGGTAAATTCAGGGTTTCTCTGAGATAATCAGGCAAATCTTAAAATAATCTCTCGACGGCCATTATAGGCATCTATTACCTTCTCTAATGATAGGGTGGCTTACGGCCACATCACGTTGAAACACCGGTTCCCGTACGATCACCGAAGTTAAGCAACGTCGAGCCTGGCTAGTACCTAGATGGTTGACAGTTTGGGAATACCAGGTGCTATAAGTTTGGATGTGTGGGTGGTGTAATGTCTAATGGTTTGGAATTGTTAATCGGAGAGCCGAGTTCCAATTCCAGTTGGGTTCATTATAGTCACTTACGCGCAAATATCCTTAGGAAAGGTATGAATCCACCTCTTCTACCACCAGCTATGGGTTAATTAGTAAAATTTGTATCACTAAACCATTTTAGGAGTTTCGAACGATTTTAATATTTTCCAAAAGCTGACATTTCTCGGGTCTATATAAAAATTAATTATAGTGTAAAGAATAATTATAATAAAATAATTATAATAAAATAATTATTACAATTATAATTCATTTTTTGTAAACCAATGAAAATCGCCCCCACCTTCCTCCTAGACACATTCGTATCATTCTCACTATCAGACAAGCACTCAACACGGTCAGGCCGTCAACGAAAATTTCGGCTCCTTTTCATTTTGAAGGCCATAATATTCGCTTAGCACTCAACAAAAATTCGAGGTAAGAAAACCTTACATATTTCTTGCATTTTCTAACTAACATTTCTGGACATTCATTACACACATCGATAAAACATACGAGAAAGGCTATACACTTATACTTTATCTTCTGTCGGATTCAAATCCTTATTTGATCTACATTTGACCCCAAACACAATTTACTCAGTATTACTTTCTGTCTCGAATACGACATTAAATCGAATACGGCATTAAAAAACCAAAACCAAAAAAAAAAAAAATAAATAAAAAAAACGAAACAAACAACAAAAAACACCCCCCGCCAAAAAAAACAAATACACGTTTTGTTTCCACACCTTGTTTTTCTCATTTTTACGAATATTTTTGTATATATATTAAGGGTTTATAATTATTTACTTAGACTCTATACATTTAATGCAGCGATGCACGATTTTAGTTATAAACAATTTGACTCATTTTTAAAATCCAATATTGACGTCACCGCTGTGTAAGCAGCAGCAACAACAAAGTAAAATTCAAACAAAATGTTGCCAAATACTTTATTTTATAATCTAGTAAATTTTTTTACCAATTCTACGAGTTTAGTTAATTTCTATTTATTAAACCCAAGTATAATCAAATTTGGGTTGGTTTGGTTTACGTCATATCAGCCACAATGGGTTATTTAATGTCGACAATTTTTATTGCTGGTAATATTTTCCTAAAAATGTATAGCTGGTAATAATTCATTTTACAAAGTATTTCTGGTATTAAGACCTATTTTTAAACTTTCATAGTGTTTTGACCCCAGTTTGGGGGTTAAATATTTGCCCATAGTTGGGATCCTAACAGGTGCTACCAGCCCACGTCAGAGTTGACCTAGGAACACTAGCATCTCGGAGGCGGTTACACGTATCCTTTTTATTTCCATTTTCCTTAAATCTTTGTCACTCACATGGTCCATCCATGCTATTTTCAGTCTCCTTCTACAGAAACTATATTTTTATTGCCTCCAGTCTTAATATATGAGGAGATTGTCCAGCATTCACTGTCATATAGGAGGACTTATATTACATAAGTTTCGTACTTTTCTTTGTTGCTAATGAAAATTAACTTATTAGTTTGCTTAGCTTTTGGAAGGCAATTTCACTATTCCAACGCATCTTCGGATTTTGGTGTCACATTTTGCGTTCTCTATTAAAACGTGCTTTCTACAGTGGGTGACAACAGAAATAAGTTTATTTACTATATATATATATATATATATATATATATATAGTAATATAGTCGAGTTGTTAGTCCCACACCCTACCAGTTTTTAATTCAGAATTGTCTTTCTATACGGGTTACAAACCAAATTTAAAGAACCTAGGTTGAGTTGCTAGGGGTGGAGGAGAATAAATGGATTCACCCATTTACAAGAATATTTGTACGAAATTGAACGTAATTTGAATTCAACATACTGCTCCCATTTTCCGCGCCGATAGCCGCTACGCTACGGGTCGTACTGGAGTTGGAAGTCAGGTTTATGTTCAATTTTCAATTCCAGATAAATTACCAATGTGGTTCTTTGGCTGGTTTCGTAGAAATAAATTTTCCAGGTCCTATCTTGTCTCTGGGATCACATTAAAAAAAAAAAAGAAAAAAATTACTCGAGATTTTTTTTTAATACCATGTCCGTTCGAGATGTAGACTATCATGGCTCTCCACAGATTCCTTTGCTTTATTATCTGAATTGCCATGGCTTTTCGAAAGATGGTTTCCGTTTATCTTCTCCACGGTTTTGGGTTAACCCTTTGAGCTCTGCGCTCCTGAACAATTTTAACCCTTCTGCCTGAGCTCCCGAGTCAAAATTCTCAAATAATTGTTATGTAATGTTACACGGCAGATATAATAATTACAAAAAAATATAAGCATTATAAGCATTATACTTAGCAGAGAGAGAGAGAGAGAGTATGATTTCAGGTCTTCACTTTATTGCCAGAATTCTTTTGTGTGCCAGTCTACCTAGCAGGTGCTGCTTCTGCTGATGCACAAGAAGCGCTGGCGTGTTGTGCAGCGGACCGAAGACTTCACAGCCTTGACAGGATAGTATTTGTAGGCTACAGTTGGGTTTTTTCTGCTTGAATTTGTTGTATTTATGAGAGCATACAGCACAGATATTGTTAGTGTAGGCAATTTCTGTTACCCTTGGGAGTTGGAGGCCGACATTTTGCAGGCGTTCCAGAGCATCAGCATTGATTGATTGCCTGCGCACTGCAGCTAGCTGGAATGCACCCACCAGATCCACAGTATTAATCTAGGAACTTTCTGAAATCGAGAGACTTGGCTTGCTCGGGGGTGGGGTGGGGTAATTTGCCTGGAACAACACAAAAGCAAAACACGACGCAAGTGTTTACTCACCGCTCAACCATTGGCTGGACATTGTCATTTTTCTCTTACTGTTAAAGTGGTGGTCAGTACTCAAAGCGTTAAATATCGTCCTTCTCCAAATTGACCAGAGAGCCCAGTCTGCCCTGATATTTAACTTATAGGCTTGGGTGGAAGGTGGATAGATATATTCACGTATTTCCCTAGTGCATCGTGCGATGCGAACGAAACAAGACGAAACCGATATTTGAACTGTTTGCCAATGACCACTCTCTTGATACTGCTAAAAAAGTAAATCTCAAATTATTACAGTTATTTACTTAGATTAGCACAAGATTATAGTGTCTGTGGCACTTTATTAAGATCGAACTCACTATGCCTGCAAATTTATTACTAAGAATCATGTTAGAGTAATTTCCCTTCATCTCTGTATAATGATAGTTTAGAGAAATTGTTAGAAAAAAATACGCAAGAAAAGCGAAGGCTAGAAGAAAAATTTAAAATAAAAAAAAAACATTAATGCTAAAATTTGATACGCGAACTTTAATCGAAATTATCTCACAGAAAAAAAAAACAAGACCTTTTCTTAAATACAAAATAATCGCCATAAGTAATTAAGTTGTGGAGGAAATGAATTAATATCTAAATCCACGTATTAAATTGCAAATGAAATTCCCGCGCAACGTTATTAAAAACTGTAGGGGAATTGTTTCCAACAAAATACTTTAAAAATAACGGGTAATTTTGGGAATAAGTAGACGTGAAATTAATATTTCTCTCGGATAATAGTCAATGTGTAATTTCAATATAATTTATTGTTATGAATTTTATAGTAAGTACAATGGCAAGAAAGAAAACTCATATATGAGAGAGCATATGTTATCAAATTATTTACTCTTATTAATAAAGATCTCTATATACCTTTAATACTCCATTATAGAAACCCGATTTCAAAATGAAACCAGTGTGTGCGTAATAATAGCGTTAAAGGACACCTGCTTTTCAATTGGTTACTCTTGTTTGAAACTACTGAGGATTTTCTATGCTGGAGAAAAATATAAAAAGGCAGTGGGTTTTCACTTCTTAAAAATAACATTTCTTCGTGAATAAAGCTTTGCATTTGTTTACACTATTAGACGGAGCATGCGTGAATATATCAGTAGTTGGATTATGGCTACTCCACCGTTAATTGTTCTCTTCCTACAAGTATTTAATGACGTTTTTATTATCCGTATATTGAATACAAATTTGAACAGTGATTAAACTGTTCATCTGTATTTCCTATGTCTCTCAGGACAATATTTACATTCGAGATCTTTCCGGAAAAAAAAAAGGTGCAGTATTCGCGTTGTTTTAATCGGCCACACGAAAGCCCATCCACCATGAAGAGGAACCGGTCGACTTTGTTTACAGCAATGAAGACACGTACCTGACCAGTCGTGTGTGCATGCGTACAAATACCTCATATAAGTAACATATCAATGAAGTTTGCTTAATCTGAAAGTTATACGTAGACATGCGTTAAAATATGATCTTCACATTGATTCATATATATATATATATATATATATATATATATATATATATAACACACTGATGGATATATGTCCACTCGTATCCGAAGATGTCTGTCTACTGTTGCAAATGCCTGCTCAAGCACATCTGTGTTTGTTCAATACCCAGAGAGCCCACCAGTGGTTCATACTGCAACTATGCTGAACGGACCTTAGTTACAATTTCTGGGAAAGAGCATCAACAGTCTGCACAAGGGCAACACGCAAAAATCCTCGGTCACGATGACTTTTGACTTCATGCTAGCACAACCATCAACGACTTCCAAAAGGGTTGGGTCAACCCGTGGTATTGTTTTCAGGCACTTTCCAAAAAAGGTCCCGCACGCTAAGATCGCCTCATTCGATAATATCAAGTCGTCGTCTGACAGATTGACCATGGTAAGGTTCAAACCCGGGTATCATGGCCAGAAAGCGAACATTTTAATCCCGTGTGCGTGTGTGCGCGCATCCACCTAATGAGAAACCAGTTGTTGGAATCTATGTTAACTATAGTTCTGTAATTGCTTCAGTTACTTAGATCAGCACGAAAATAGCGGAGGCAACTGATTAAGATGCTTACCTGGTAATTTTTTTATGCCGGGGGAGTTGAAAATAGTATTAAGCTCAAGTCCCAGGGCGGTGGGGGGTACATTACCCGCACAGCAGTACCTCTCCTTCGGGAGGTGGCTGTGTTTATTATCCGGCGCCTGAGGCGTCCCCAAAAAGGAAAGTGCCGAGGAGATTTGAGCAATTTTCCCACGGCATTGCCGTTAAACCTACTTTAAACTGACCTTGTGTCATATTCAGTTGCGACGTCGGCGCACTGAAAAATACCGCTGATTAAGATCGAACCCACTATACCGAGCAGAATTTTATAGAGATACATATACGTAAATATAGATAAGTTTATGATTATATACCGATATAAATTTATATATTTTTATGAATGTTAACGTTAGTGCAGTCTATGCCTTGATGATGGATGAACGTAATCTAGACATGTCGATACACATGTTGCGGAAATGACTATGAAAAAAACAAAACAAAAGGAATCCTACTGGGTTTTGACAAAATCAGGTATTTCCAGGTTAGAACCGAGAAAAACAACCACCACCACAAAAACACTCACAAATACCCCCCCAAAGACAACACAAATAACAAAACACTCACAAATAACAAAAAAACCACACTCACAAATAACAAAAAAACCACTCACAAATAACAAAAAAAAACACACACAAAACAAAAAAAACACACACAAAACAAAAAAAACACACAAAACAAAAAACAAAAAAAACACACACAAAACACACACAAAACAAAAAAAAACACACACAAAACAAAAAAAACACACACAAAACAAAAAAAAACACACACAAAACAAAAAAACACACACAAAAACAAAAAAAAAACACACACAAAACAAAAAACAAAAAAAAAACACACACAAAACAAAAAAAACACACACAAAAACAAAAAAACACACACAAAACAAAAAACAAAAAAAAACAAAAAATAAAAAAAAAAAAACAAACAAAAACAACAAAAAAAAACACAAACAAAAAAAAAAAAAAACACACACAAAAACACACACACAAAACAAAAAAAAACACAAAAAACAAAAAAACACACACAAAAACAAAAAAACACACACAAAACAAAAAAACACACACACAAAACAAAAAAAACACACAAAACAAAAAAAAACACACAAAACAAAAAAAAACACACAAAACAAAAAAAAACACACAAAACAAAAAAAACACACAAAACAAAAAAAAGATACGATTTTTTTTTTTTTTAGAAATAGCCTGATTATGTCAGAGAAATTATGAATTTATCTAGATTTTCAAAAGGAATTAGGCTTGTATCTGCTTTAGAGACATTTTTGGACATATATACATAGGAAGAAAGCTTTAAATAGACTTTCGTTATGCCATTAACACAATTTTCATGAAAACTGAAATGACCTATTTTGTCAGAACACGACAGAATGAAAATATTAAGATTATGCAAATATATTTTCAAACGAAGGTGTAATAGGATTAGCAACAAGTCTGCAAAAGAGAGCACATTTTTCGTTAGCTTGACGAACATAAAACGGGACACTTTGTCCGCTTTCCACTGACCGCATAACTAAACCCGGCGTTGAATCTATCCTCGTTCAGGTCGCTGCGAACAAAAGATGGAAAAGGACCGCTGCACGCTCACATGAAAAGTGAAGATAGACGTCATGCTGAGGAGAAAAGACCCGGACCCACGTTTCCAATATATTTCGTTGTTTATTTCAGGGTTTATCTTGCACGGCCTGCGGAGGTAGGTGACGCTTAGAAAAAAATTACGACACAGATCAGCATTTTCCTTCAACCAGTGAGAACCGATTTTCTCCGACTAACCTTCTTCCCATCTCGAACGCGCAGCTGACAACTCCTCTCTCGACCGACATCGTGCACCCGGTAAAGGGCAGTTCCAACCAGGACGTAATGTAAGTCATCAACTGGAATCCGCCAACACCCAGTTGTCACTTCTCCACAAAAGTTTTACTTTATTTCTATTATTTTATTCCCTTTTGGTCACGTGTGTGGCTTTTTTAAGCTCTCATTTCACAAGCTTTATTGCTGGCCATAAAATATGAGAAAGTCTATTCGGGAATTTTCCTTTGATCACTTTTGTCGGAGAACAACGGAATTCAGGATTTAAAAAGTTTTAAAACCATTTGTATTTAATTGTATTCACTATTGTATTTAAGTATTTAAAAATGTATTTAATAGTGCCCGACATTATAATAGTACGTATTTTTCGCGCCTATAGATTTTTCATTCGACAAATTCTTGTGGTTTCAAGGCTGTTTCTATGCACTTTTGAGCCTACCCATTTGAGATACGGCAGAAAGAGGCTATGTGAATTCGGATCCCAAGTCCTTCAGGCTAGAAACTTTACAAAATTTTCCTTATCTCATCTCGTTAAATTTTAGCCACCACTAATAGAAAATGTTTACAAAACATTACAATCCTTGTACTTGTAAAATCTAATATTCTGAATATATAACGAATCATACGAGAACATCCTGCCCTATAGTTTAACGTTGTTTTGTATGTTCTAACATGCAAAGAATACTTCTGCTCCTCTTAAGGACATACGTTACCCTTTACAGTGAAACCCCTACCATGGACCCATTCTTTCTAAATGTCTATACACCAAGTAGGCCACCCAGGATTGGGTGAAAAGTTCACCAACAGAAGAAACAAAATGCCGAAGGGAATATCAGAAGAATAGGATGAAGTGGTTAAATAAAAGACCAAATCAGAAATCTTTTGTGCCGGAGGCTTTAACAACATTGGCTCAAATCTTTGACGAACATATGGCGTAGTCTAAGTGTGTGTATCGTGAATGTATGTTTGTTCTGTGTATTCCCCTTAATTATTGATTGTGTAGATGTTGTGAATAGCGACTTGAGCACGTAAGTATTTGCACAGTTTACTGTTCTTGAAACAAAGTTTATCCTATACTTAGATTGTGTGATTTGGAAAGACTCATGGCGATCAAAAACGGGACCAGAAAATAAGAAATAAAAGGTGGAGGTTTACAACAGACAACGTGATAAAAAATAATGTACAATAATGTAAAAAAAACAAGAAACAAACAAAAAAAACAAAACTACTCCAGATTACAAAATATATATATATATAAGTTGATAGGGGTTCCAGTGTGTTATGTAAATCCATTGTAATAAAGAACAAACAAGCAAAAAATTAAAAAAGCAAAAAATTAAAAAACAAGCAAAACGCAAAAAACAAACAAACAATAAAAAAAAAGCACAATAAAAACAAACAATAAAAAAGACAAAAAAAACAAAAAACAAAAAAAAACAAACAAAAAAACAAACAAACAATAAAAAAAAAGCACAATAAAAACAAACAATAAAAAAGACAAAAAAAACAAACAAAAAAAAACAAACAAAAAACAAACAAACAATAAAAAAACAAAAAAACAAACAATAAAAAAAACAAAAAAACAAACAATAAAAAAAACAAAAAACAAACAAATAAAAAAAACAAAAAAACAAACAAACAATAAAAAAAACAAAAAAAAACAAACAAACAATAAAAAAAAACAAAAAAAAAACAAACAAACAATAAAAAAAACAAAAAAAAACAAACAAACAATAAAAAAAACAAAAAAACAAACAAACAATAAAAAAAAACAAAAAAACAAACAAACAATAAAAAAAAACAAAAAAACAAACAAAAAAACAAACAAACAACACAAACAAACAAAAAACAAGCAAAAAAATTAAAAAAAAAACACCAAACAAAAAAATTACAAAAACACCAAGCAAAATGAAAAAAATACAAAAAAAAAAAAACTTTTGGAGTGCTTAATCGATAGCAATATATGAAAACCAATTGTAGATTTCGAATTTAAAAATTCTTTTTTTTTTTTAATAAAAACACGTCGTATGAGTGTCTTTCTTTTGACTTTCATAGGATGAGCAACTTACAATGAATTTACACCGCAAACTGGAACCCCATTATTAACATTTATTGATATTCAGGATATTAACATAATAGAAATTTTGAAAAAAAATAAAAATAAAAAAAAATAAAAAAAAATTTTTTTGTTACAGTGCATTGTCCTTTCTCGTTTACATTTACAAAAACGTACCCACATTTTTCTGCTGTTCGTGAGCTGTGCCAAAAACTATTGGTAGATTTTAAAATGTGTGGTGGTCCCACAATATATGAACATTTTCTATATGAAGATACTTTCGATTTCAATCAACTTGATAATTATATCATGTATGATTGATCCACCCGAGTAAATGAGTTAATTTAAATTTCCCAAAAGGCGCAAATTAATAGCAATTCATTACATTATCGAGTTGGGCACCTTGACGTGCTGTAATGGTTAAGGAACTTGTCTGGATAGAAGACATGCGACCGAGTAGCGAGTTCGATCCTCACTAGGTGCACCATACTTTCGGCTTTGTGCCACATCTAAGCTACACTTAGAAAAATCATAATTACATTATCAAGTTACTTCCAAAGAAAAAAATTCTAAATTTGTTTTCTTTTAAAAATCATTGATTATCTTGATTTCCGAGTTAATAGTAAAATAAAACATTCAGATTCGATATTCAAAATGTTGGAGATTGGTTTGAGAAAACCGAAGAAAAAAAAAGAAAAAAAGAAAAAAGCTAAATTTATATCCACTTATATAACCTCGTGATAGTGGGTGGAGTGAGTGACAGAAATGTAAATTAATAATTTATTACGTTAGCTAATCACTGCCAAAGAAAGGAAAAGATGCCTTCCAAATCGCTAAGCAAAGTATTAAGAAAGAGGAAAACTTTGGTAGAACTGAAGAAACGAGCGCTGAATTGAATTAAAGGGTCTTCCAATAACTTGGACCGATTTTAAATATGAATTAAGTTTAAGCGTTTAATGATTTTTTCTTTTCTTTTCAGATTTGGCGGATATTATTTTTCACACGTAATTACCATGACTTAAATAACATGATCCAATAGAGAGAAATAAATTTTCACCAATAACACTGATTTATTTACTGCTTACTTTGATCCGTCTTAATGAAACACCATAATATATAATCCGTCTTAATGAAACACCCTTTATAATATCAGTCCTCCTATATGACAATCAATGTTGGAAAATTTCCTCACACTTGATGAGGCGACTTGAGGTAACAAATGTAGTTCTACAGAAAGATGCTGGGAATACCCAGGACTGAACATGTGGATAACAAGAAGTTTTAGAATGAGTGAAAACAAAGGACTTCTTAGAATCAGAGACAGCTGAATTTGTAGGACACACAATTCGGAAAGAAGACTCCGAGAATTTGACACTCACATGACATATGGAAGCAAATAAAGGGCCGCAAAAAAGCAGTGAATAATCTACATAAATCTACCTGTTCTGCCATCCATTTAAAAAATGGATGGCAGAACAGGGACTAGGAGGAATAGCAAAAAGATAAACCTTAGCAGCTCTCACTATAGCAATAAAAAACAGGAAGGTGTGGAGAACCACAATTTTGAATTGAGCTCATAATTTAATCTAAGTGGGTAGATTGTTCTCGTTCCGCTGTCAATGTCTAGGGATATCTCGTCTAGATCTTATTTAATACCGTCCAGTCATTGCTCTCTCTCAACACTGAGTGAATCCGCCTTACTCAGTCCAAGGAGTTCAGTCCATGCTAACAAATTCCCGAACCAATCTATTGTTCCCTGGGATGAACACGACGACCGAAACGTTGTGATAATGACAAAGATGAGGTCATCACACATTAATGTTTTCTTTTTATACTAATCTTTTTTGTATTTTTTCCCGTCACACCAGTGCGAATGGAACCGAGGATCAAGTTCAACATGTGGCTAAAGAAAAAAAATCTACCTCGGCAAAATTAAGACATCTGAATCTTAGCAAATTATAGATTTTGCTTTTGAAAACAGTTTACGAAAGTAGTTGGCACACAAAGGTTAAAAATTAAATGCTCGAATGCAGATCAGCCACAAAATTATCAGCCACAAAATTATCTTTTTAAACTATTGAGATTTTAAAACAAAATGGTCAACATAACCACAATCTATTTTTCATCCCTTAAATAATACAATTTATAAAAGAATTCTGATATTGAAGACTAAACTAGAACAATTGGATAACTTGTGCTGAAACCAGAAGCTTTTTTATTACTGTAAAAAAAAAAAAAAAAAAAAAAAAAAAAATCAACTTTATGCTAGTGACTAAAGCAAAGCCCTTTTTCATTAACTTAAAAAGGATTAATGTCACACATTACTGAATTCGATAACAAGTCAAGAGTTCATAAAAATGTGCCAGATTTTCTTTGGTTGAAATTAAGACCGAAATCTTTTGATATAACAAGATAAATGCCAAGGATAAACTGTCAATTATTATAGGCTTTTCTTGAGACAAGTTTTCAGTTCTGTCAAGTGAAAGTCATGCTTCCAGTGGCATCATTCGAAATAAATTACCAAAAAAAGTCACAGATTAAGAAAATACATACAAGATATTGTTCAAATAATTAAACCCATCTTCATATACATATTAAGATTTCGGCCGATCCATTAAGCCCTCGTTAAGTATATTCCATGAGAAAAAAATCAAGAAAGGAAGCTTTTTTTGTTTTCCTTTCGTGAAAATTAAATTGGCGACAGAATGTCAACTGGACCATTCCATTTCAACATGGCGAGATACACTAGGTGAGCAGGCAATTCCAAGTTATACTTGAGGTTGGGAGCGGTCCTGGTGGTGGTTAAAATCCACTTTCCTAAAAAATACTAGTGTCTTTATTCCCCAAAGATGGTAATATAAGCCATTTTCTTCGGCCTACATTGACCGAACAGTCAGTGCTATCGTGGGTAGAAATTTATAAAACTTTTCTATTAAAACAATTTTTCAAGAAAAATGTTTCTCAAGTCGACTTATCACCCTTTCCAGTATTGATGGGGACTTCCTTCCTGACCTTTTGTTTGAAGCAGTGTGGAAAGCCAATATCTTGATTATATCTTGACTGACCATACTATTCGGTACCGATTTCTGTTATAGCCATTAAATGAAATCTTGCTAGCTGAACACCTGACCGTTGCGCCAGTTTCAGTCGTTTTCCCGAATTACAGAGTTTTCTTTTTCAAGCCCATTCTGCTCTGTTATTTAACCCATGGGTAGAAGAGATGGATTCATATATTTCTTAAGAATATTTGCACGAAAGTGAACGTAACGAGCTTGGCTTGAATTTGAACCCAGCACACCAAACCTACTTTCCGCGCCAATAACCTCTACGCTAAGCGCACATAGGACGTGATTCTTAAGTACCCGTTTGTAGGCAATTAATGCTATCATGTTTTGTAGATTTTAGTCTTTATATCAGACACTAGCTGTTTATATAACAGGCTAAGTAGGCCGTAGGAGTTATTAAAATGACATCAAAACTTTCACAGACACACGGGCATCTCGTCGTGATGTAATGATTAACAAGCTGGTTTCATAATACTAAGGAGGTCGATCCTCACTAAGTGCCCCATTTATGACTTTACGCCAAAATTAAACTCGTAAATAAATAGCTCATGACAAATTTTGGAAGTTAAAAAAAAATCCGGATATATTTTAGCGCCAATTACACTTGATTCTGGTATAAGTGGGCAAGGTATCAGTTTTTATAAACGTCTACTGACAATCTTTACATCATTGCTTAACTAGTCATTTTCCTGCATCAACTCGTTCAGAAATTTTGTAAGGTTTTACTTTGATTTTGTTTGAACAAATTTCAGCAAATTATGTTACTGTGCAGTGTTTGTTTCTGTTTACACTATTTGTCGTCCTCATCCTTGTCATATTCACGAGGTTTCGTCCGTTGTACGCCCCAGCCTTCGTCAACGGTCGAAACGTTAATATGACACAGATGAAGAAAACAGTCCGAACAATATAGTGTAAATAGTTACAATACCTCATGTTAGAAATATCGAGAGATTGTTTGCTTCGTTTTATGTGCGCGTAGCGGTTGTAAGCCCGGAAAAGGGAATCTGCGTGTCGAGTTCCGGGCGTGTTTGTTGCCTTTAATTTTGGACAAATACTTGAGGAAAAATATGAATTCAACTACTCTTCACCAGCTATGGGTTAAATAACAGGGGATACTGGGTTCTCTAACATTGGTTGGCAAATCCATCACGTAATTGATACAGAAACGACACCAGCAGAATTGTGTATGGTGAAGCTTTCGTCGTATTTTCACAGAGAGTCTAATGGCACTAATGAGAAACAAAAAAAAAAAAAAAAGAGAAACGCAAAAAATAAAAACGCAAAAAATAAAAACGAAAAAAAGAGAAACGAAAAAAAGAGAAACGAAAAAAAGAGAAACGAAAAAAAGAGAAACGAAAAAAAGAGAAACGAAAAAAAGAGAAACGAAAAAAAGAGAAACGAAAAAAAGAGAAACGAAAAAAAGAGAAACGAAAAAAAGAGAAACGAAAAAAAGAGAAACGAAAAAAAGAGAAACGAAAAAAAGAGAAACGAAAAAAAGAGAAACGAAAAAAAGAGAAACGCAAAAAAGAGAAATGCAAAAAAGAGAAACGAAAAAAAGAGAAATGCAAAAAAGAGAAACGAAAAAAAGAGAAATGCAAAAAAGAGAAACGAAAAAAAGAGAAATGCAAAAAAGAGAAACGAAAAAAGAGAAATGCAAAAAAGAAAAACGAAAAAAGAGAAATGCAAAAAAGAAAAACGAAAAAAGAGAAATGCAAAAAAGAAAAACGAAAAAAGAGAAATGCAAAAAAGAAAAACGAAAAAAGAGAAATGCAAAAAAGAAAAACGAAAAAAGAGAAATGCAAAAAAGAAAAACGAAAAAAGAGAAATGCAAAAAAGAAAAACGAAAAAAGAGAAATGCAAAAAAGAAAAACGAAAAAAGAGAAATGCAAAAAAGAAAAACGAAAAAGAGAATAGGAACGAAAATAAGAAAGAAAAAAGGAAAGAAAAAAGGATTTTTTTTAATGACAACCGTTTCTGTCTATATTTCTGAGATGAGGTATTATGTACATTTAAATTATTCCAACTATTGTCCTCATCTTTGTCGCCATATTTATTACAACGTTTCGGCCGTTGTACGCTCCCGCCTTCTTCAGGTGGTTGGAATGTCGAACTGAACCCTTTATTTCGCTCACTGGGGCAGACTCTTCTAGAAATATAAAGGGGGGGACAGGCCGCCCCTTAAGGGAAAGGCTTCAAGAACACCAGAAAGCTGTAACATGAGGTTGAGGTGGAAAAATCAGGCGTGGCTGACCACATATGGAGAGAGAAGGGAGATCACCGCCCTCTGTGGGATCAGGTTGAGATCATAGACAAAGAACACCATTGGAAAATTCGTAAACTTAAGGAATCAGCACATATGCTAGGCCACAAAAATCTCCTGAGCCGACCAAGCATAGAAATGAATACAATATGGGAACCAGTAATAAGGAATGCCAGAGAAAAGTGATAACAAAAATTGCAATATGAGCTCTGGTAAAAACATAATGATAATAGCAAAAAGCACTGGTAAAAATGGTGCTGAAGACATTAAGTTTATAATACCCAGAAATTCATACACAGATGTCCTCAAGGACACATGGTACAGTGGATAAAAGCGTTAGTTAGATCCAGTGACAGGACCCAAAGAGTGTGAGTTCAATACCCGGCTAAGGCAATGGAGAACTTTGAGAGGGAAATTAACAGGAGATAACTGATAATCATTAAACGTGGAACTAGAACAGTCTACAGTAAGCGAAATAAACGGTTTAGTTCGGCATTTCAGAAGAAGTCCGGAGATCATTACTTACTGATACAAATCATAATTAACCCATAGAAGATATTTGCGCGTAAGTGAATATAACGAAAATTGAAACTGCCATCAATTTGAAACGAGCCATCATCCATTACACCACCTGCAAGTTTATAGCACGGTCACTCATCTCGATACTGACCAGGCTCGACACTCAACCTCGGTGATCATACGGGGTTTCAACGTGATGTGACCTTAAGTTATAGTAGGAGACCTTTTTTTTCAATATCGTTAATTTAAGTTTGGTAGCTATGTACCATGTCCCTTTAGGATGTGAATGATAACAACTCCTCACAACTTCCTGTGTGTTGTTCTTGCTCCTTTAGAAATCCTTATAGTTTTTGCAGCACTTCTCCATTCATTTGCATGCAATTTATTCACCGCTTTCATAGTTTTCTTTCGATATGCACTGTGGGTGTTAAATTCTCCAAGCCTTCTTTTCTTAATTTGATACCTACTTTTGAAGATTCCTAATTTCTCATCTGCCCATAGAATCATATGTCGCGCCAAATATTTATTTGTAACGAAATTTTTCAGCATTCACTGCCAAGTAGGATATTGGGAATTACAAAACTCCCGATACTTTTTTTTTTTTTTGCTTCTAAGGATATTTTTCTTGATTCTTTAATGCCTTTCTCAATGACTGAAAAACATTTGTCAACGTTTCTATGTGCCATCGAATTTCTGTGTCACGCTTTCCGTCGTTTGTTACTTTACTACCCAGAGTTAAATTTCTGCATCTCTGACTTTTATAGTCCCGATACTCAACACATTTTGTCGTCTTCAAGTTAATGGTTTGTTTTTTCTGGATTTACTCGATTATTCTTGTCTAATAGTTCTTTAAAATTTTACTTCTGAAACTTCCGTAAATACAGTGTCGTATACGTAAAGTATGGTACGGTTACAACCACAGATGTTTTTTTAAATAGCTAAAAATGACCTACTTTTAGCCATATTGACAAATCTATCAGCACAACGAAATTTTCTTTATTAAAAAAAAAAAAAACTTACAAAAATAAAATCTACTTTTCTGATACTTTATTTGAGAAAGATTGGCTGGTTGAAAGTTAAAAACATTAGTCTGATTTGAAACAAATATTACTTTTAGTTTAGTTTCTTGGTCGAATACTATGCAACCGTAAATGTAGTTAAAGATGAAAGTTAAAATCTTCCTCTTTGCTTGTGTGTTCATTTCATGGTGTTCTCAGCATCTGTTGGTAGAATCATATCTCGATTGCTTTAAGTCTTTTCAGGTGCGAAGAGAATTCCCTCATTCATTGTCATTTTGCATTTCAAGGCTATTTTCTTTGTTTCTAATTTTCCTGTCTCTTAATATTTTTTAAAAGATATTTCGTTTTTTCTTATACGTCTTCTGATTGGTCACATTTTCCGTTGTCTGTTATTACATTACTCAAATTTCTGTACTTGTTTAGCGTCATCGATATGTCGCGCACAGTTGGATTTATTTATTTTACTGAAAACCATGCGTTGTGTCTTACAGTTAAAAGTATTTTAATCTCGCTTTCTTTTACTAACTCCTCTAAATTCTTTCAATTTTCCTATTCTGTATAGAAATCTGATAAGGAGCAAGCTTAAAATATTCAAATAAGTTTTATTCAATATCTTTCTATATTTCTGAGATGAGGTATTATGTACATTATTCGGACTACTGTCCTCATCTGTCGCCATATTTATTACAATATTATATAAATATGGCGAAAAAGATGAGGACAATAGTCCGAATAATGTAAATAGTGTACATAATACCTCATCTCAGAAATATAGCCAAAACTATTTTTTTACTTTTTTTTTTTTAATACAGAGGTAATGGTTAATAATTCTTTAATTTTTACTTTTGAAACTACTGTGAATACTGTGTCGTATCCGTAAAGTATGTTAAGGCTATATTCACCGAAATAAATCCGGACAGCAGGATTAATCGGCAGCTAAGTTAGTTTTAAGGCTCCAAGTTCACTGAAACAAATTGTCCTACGGGACAATGACATAGTAAATTAAAGCGTTGGTTCGTGAATCTTCGGGACAGTGGTTCCGAGTTTGGGTAGTGTGTACTTGAACTCACTGGAAACGTGCGGAACAATACCTGAGCAGTACTATAAATAACTAGCCGATATACCTAGACATAGGCAGTGGAACAAGGACAGTCTAATCCCCTAGATTAAATAATGGGTTCAGTTAAAAATTCCTTGTAGCTTACTCAGATCAGGATGGTCGAAACATTGTGATAAAGACGGGGACAATAGCCTGAATGTAAATGGTGTAAATAATAACTCCTCATCCTAGAAATTCAGACAGAAATCCTGGAAGGTCTTCTATTCTTCTTACAGGCATCCCCCAAAGCTTACTCCTCGGTTATACTCTCTTTCCTCTTTGTGTTAACAATCTGCCTAAGAAGATTCTCAGATTGTTAGTAAATATCTGTACAAATGAATCCATCTGGATGACCTTACCCTTTTCTGACCACGCCCTAACAACCAATTGAAGGAGAAAAATTGGTTAGTAACTTTCAATACGTCAAAAGCCAAGCTAGTGTCTTGGCATCATCACCGATTTACCCTTTTAGACACAATGAACAGTTGCACTATCAAAGAGGTTCCTTGCTTTAAAAAGTATAGCCCAGCCAGATCGTATATACGATTCATTGCTAAAAACTGGAGCTAAGCAATCCTATATTTCCAGGCGAAAAAAGATTCAAGAGCGTTTACGTGGTCTTATAGGTGATGAAGTATTTCCCACTTCCGCATGCAGAACGTCATAAATCTATCACTCTTTCCATAGAAAATGTTTTGATAGGTTACATTCCTTAATGCCACCAGTTCAGATCATAATAGCTAAAACCCGCCATGCTATGTACACTGTGATCGAACCACCCTCATCTCCCTTCGTAATCCATTGGTAAGAAGAAATTTCCATTTTGATAGCTCCTTCCCAATAATCGCTATTTCCTGTTGATGCTTCTCTGAAAACTAAAATCTTAACCTCTTCAAGTTCAGAATCAACCGTTATCTATCCTACATATCTTCACTTCTTATCATCTCTTACGTCCACAAAACAAATTCCATCCCTTCCCCTCTATCTTGGCGGCTCTTGAGCCTTGAACAATAGCGTAAAAAGTCTCACTGTACTTTGTGTACTCATTCTGTATCTGCATGAAAATTGGTTGTTCCCAGTATAAGTTACGTGTCATTTGGATATCCTTTCCGTGTAGATCATGTTCACCTATTTTAAGGCATCCTTCCTTTCATACTTTATCGAATGTCTTTTCGTAAACTGAAGCCGAGGGAATTAATTATCATTCCAAACGTCTGATATGTAGATGTTGAAGATCGCGTGTTAATGAGAAAAGTTATTTTTTTACATGCTGAAAATTTAACGGCGTAATCCGATTTTTAGCTTTGCTGTTTAAATCAAGTTTCAGCCCTGAAAAAAAAATCCTATACCAAGTTTAAAATCTTAACAGTACTTATTGATGGATGTTCTTCCTGTTGTTCCTTAAAATAGATAATTCCATGATATATTTGTAAATATAGTTAAGACAGGATTTACTAGAAGCTGCCTTGAAGAAAAACACTTGGCATTTGGAAAGAATTAGTCGAAAAGTAGATTTATCTTGACGTTAAGTTTATTTAGCAGACAAACATTATCCGCTAACTGTTTATTAACTGATGAAAAAAATGTGTCCACTGAAATTATGTAAGACTACCTGCTTTTCTAAGAAACACAAGATAAAGAAATTAAGCGTAATGAAATGTATAAAAGACAGAACTTTTGGATCATCAAATGTGCATTAATTAATTTATAATTAACGTTCTTTGTATGGAATTCATTCGTTTGACTTTATTTTCACAAGCTGAAATTGACACGTGATTGAAATGGATTTAGATCGCGTAAAGAACAAAGTTAAAACGTTCATAAACTTTATAGAGAATAGAAGGGATGAATATTCCGAGATAAAATTTGATCAGAACAATTTATAAAAATGGAATTTTAATTTGAAAAAAAAAAAAAAAAATAAAAAAAATAAATAAAAAGCCCCCATTTTTCACTACAAAAAAATCTTATAACGTTGACCAAATCAACGTACTATGAAGTTTTTTTAATTTTCTTTTTCACTAGATGTTTTATGAAGCTATATGCTGTATCCTATACCACATGAATTTTATGTTAAAATGGATTTTTAAGTTTTGGCTCGAGATTTCGCTTGCTATCCTTCTGACATCGTGTACAGAGAGAAAATATTCAGTATTGTAAATGATTACTTCATTCCAATACTGAATATTTTCTCTTGACTTAAATTCTGTAAGAAAGTCCCGTTTCCATGCATAGACATTTCACTTGAAAGTAATAACTAGATTGTAATTTAGTGCAGTTAACAAGGCGAAATTATATTTTGATACACGTATGTAATCCTGAATAAAAAATGTTTTCCAGCCTTTTCGTTCAAGACTATACTATTTACATCGTTCGGACGGTTTTCATCATATTTATTGCCATATTCATGACGTTTCGACTATGGTACGCTTTGGCCTTTTCAGGTGATAAGACAACAGTCTGAACGATGTAAATAGTGTAAATAGTAACAATAACTCATCTCAGAAATATAGAAAGATTATACTACTTTAATAATTTAAAATGCAACCTCGTTTCAAAAAAAAAAAAAAAAATAAACCGAAAGATTTCAAAACATTTGCTTCTTGCCTCTTCACATGAGTTTTTTTGCCTGCGAAAAAGAAAATCTATTTCTAATTTCCCTTAGATCACGGTGAATCATTGACATCAAGTGTCTCCATTTTATTTTTTTAGTTCCAAGCCACTAATATGTGCGCGAGACGTGATCTGATTGGTCAGTCTAGAGTTAAATTACAGTAATTCACCATGTATAATACATCTTCATTCATAATAAGCACACCTAAAATTGTGCTGAAAATGTGGGAAAATGCTTCTATTCACGCATAATACGCACGTCTTTTTTGGAAATCAAACCCTATAAATTGTACCTCTCCAATTTCATTACGGCAAGCGTTTCCTACTCTTATTAAAAAAAGATTTTAAACATAGAATAATATTCTTCTAATTTGGTTTTATGGTAATTCTGATTTTATTTTACATTTGTAAGTATTGTTAGGTACATATGATTGTATTTGACATTCTTATGGGATCGAAATCGCCGAATATTAGCGTCAGATTGTCGTATGCTTGTGGTGAGTAATCATTTCACAACTGAAATTGACCTATGAAACTGTAGATTTTTTGTAGCTGTGCATAATACGCACCCCTAATTTTTCTTTTTTTTTAGAAAAAAGGCGTATTATTCATGGGGAACTACAGTAAAAAAGGGGAGCGGGAAAAATATTTTGTGTACAGTTCGCATCGAAAATGTCAGGAAAACTCTTCTATAAATTGTTTCTGACGTCAGTCTATAAAAAGAAATAATTTTAATTATATGCATTTTAATGAGAATAGGAAATGATGTTATTGACTACGCTCAACATTCTTCGTGATTATAATTTCTGAACTGATATGCAATATCCGTCCTATATGGCAGCGAATACTGAATCATATCCACACAGGTGAAAAACCTAGAAGCGACAGAAATGTGATTCTATAGGAGGAGGCTGAGAATACAATGTCCCGAACATGTGAGAAACAACGAAGTTTTAGAGAAAATAGAAACAAAAATGACTCATTCATCAGAAAGAGAGCGTTGAAATTTCTAGGCCACATAATGAGGAAAGAGGGGTTGGAAAATTTAACACACACGTGTCATATTGAAGGCAAGAGGAACGGAAGAATACGGTGCATAATCTGCCTGGTGAGCTTGTACAAATGTATGGCAGAACAGGGTTTAGGATAACAAAGACAAAATTTACTAAGAGCTACAGAGGAGAGGAAATTGTGGATAGCCATGACCGCCAACGTCCTGAAGGGACACGGCAGAGAATTTTTTCAGTATTCATCAAAATGTATTGATATAGTTCTAATACATTGCAGAATCGCTTGATCAAAATTCATGGTTAGGCATGTGATTGAATGAAAGTAGAGCACATAATAGAATCACGTGATGCATTCCAAATGCTAGACAGAGTATTACGAGACAGGAGGATTTCGTTGGTAACAAAGAAAAGAGTACTGAACTTCTACTTGATATCTGTCCTTCATGACAGCGAATGTTGGATGGTCTCCTCAAAGATGAAGAGACTCGAGGCAACGGAGGTATGGTTCTACAGAAGGATGCTAAGGATACCATGAACTGAATATGTGAGCAACGATGAGGTTTTGGAGAGGATGCAAACAAGGAGGAAGCTTATACTTATCAGGAAGAGGCAGCTGAAATGTCTGGGGGACACAATGAAAAAGGAAGGCTTGGAGAATCTGATACTTACATGGCGGATAGAGGGAAAGAAAGACAAGAGAAAGCAACGCGTGACATACTAAAGTGGATGGCAGAACAGTCTGGAAAAAGTAGCAAAAGGACAAAAAATTGAGAACTACAAGGGATAGGGGGAAGTGGAGAGGCATAATCGACTACATCCTGAAGGGACACGGCACATAAAAAATGTTTTATCTACAAAACAGGATTTGAAGAATAAAAAGAGACCAGCTAGTTACAGAAGGAAACGATTATAACAATTGTTACTGTGACTGAGCATTTAGTTAAATCATTTTATATCTTTCTAATACAAAAATTAATCTTGTGTGCAAGTATGGTTGTTCTCTAGATACAGTTTAAATACCTCTAGCAATTTAGAAGCATATTGCACCCTGCACCCTTCCTGAGTGCAATGCCAAATTTCAGTAAAATTAGACAAGGTGTTCTTCAGCTAGGGTCGTTTTTGTGTTTTTACGGCAGTATTGTTGTTTTCGATACACATTCTTATATATATATATATATATATATATATATATATATATACTAGCATATATTTCAACTATTGCGTGTGTGAAAAATAGACATAATACGTTATAACATTAAATTTAAATATACGTGACATTTATGCAAGTCACTACACGATAACATTTTTTTAAACAAATATCACATACTTGATAGGTGAAGAGGCTATGTGGGTGTGTCATTGTAAAACGTAATCTGTGTGGCTGGATGATTGTATGACATGATTTGATGGTAAGTTGCATGTTGGTTTGCCGTCGTTACATATTTTGAACTCTGAGAAAGAAACAAGTATAAAAAAAATTATTTAAAAAAATAATTACCTAGAAAAAAAATGAAAATAAGTCTACAAAAGAGCAATCCATACTTTGTTACTTCAATAATACGAATTTCCTTAAACAGACATTTGGTTTTTTTCTGAATGACCTTCACGTCCGGGGCTACTGTTGAACGGATAGGCCTTTAGCGCGTGATATCAGTTTGCAATTATAATAAAAGTAAACTTTTATTATTTTCTTATTGAGAAATTTCTTTGTAATATTGTGTCAGTTATAATAATAATTATTACAATAACTTGTATTGAAAATACAAATCGAAGTATACATAATTAATACTAAAATTGATAATATAACCATCATTTTGTATCATTTATGAATGGTCTAGTGCAACTATAAAAGACGTAATCCTGATAAGTTTAGTTATAAATCGAACTATGACCTATTTTATAACCGACTAATTAAGTTACATGAAAATTAACCCGAAGCATTGACACAGGATGTCGTCACATCGTATAATCTGCTCAATTAAGAAAATGATCTGAAAGACGCCATTTTAAAAAGCTCACAGGTCTCATCCATTCGATTCCTTTATATTTTTCTAATGGGCATCGCCTGTCCAACAATTTGTGGAATTGAGTGGAACTTCTCAATTTAGGCACATTGTTATTAATTTCACTGTTTAATAAAAGCAAAAAAACAAAACAAAAAACGTAGTAACTAGAACGTGTTTAAGTTGCTATAATGTTTAAAGAAATAATGTCGGATAAACTCCATCCCTTAAAATAATTACTGCTTATATTTTGGTTGTGAAACTAAAGCTACTACATATTCTCGAGTTTTGTGATCATTTAAAAAAAAAAAAAAAAGAAAAAAAAGTGGGTCGCCCTATATACGTATTTTTTTGAAGAGTTTACAATCGGTGATAGCTTGCAGTATACAAAGGTAATTTTTTCGGGGTTGGACTATACATGAAGTCGACTTATATACGAGCATATACGATGGATTCGTAGAAGTCCAAACGAGAAACGTGCTTTCGTAGAGTTTAAGTATATTTTTGTTCATAATATATTGTACATTTTAGAATATCGAATTGAATAGGTTTTTCATAGATTTTGAAAATGTTAGATAAACATGTTGCAATGAACCTCACAGTGGAACACTGTGGCGTTTTCACAAACATTCACATTCATCTAACAAACTGGATGGCCTGTGAAAGGTGAGACATGGTATAAAAAGCTGGAATTTGAAAAATTTGACGGCAATTAATGAGTGGATTTATTACGTAACGACAAGCAGCCGAAATAACACGGAATGAAGTTTACTTTTGTATATACTGCACACAGACGCGTTGCAGCGGTTAACGAGCTCATTTCAGAAAATGTGACACTGCATCATTAGAGATTCACGTACAAAATACTCGCTGGAACAGAATTTTTACTTAAGCAGATCATTTGGTTCTCCGTAATTATTTTTGTGAATTGTAAGATCAGTATTGCTTCATATTTATCAAGTGTTACGGCTCTCCAAAATTTACTTTCTTTGTAGCTCTTAGTAAAGTTTGTCTTTTTGCCATCTCCCCAAATCCCTGTTATACCAACTATTTAGACAAGCTCTTCAGGTAAGTCATATGCTGGTTTCCTCTGTCCCTCTTGCCCTCATTATTTCCTGTGAGTGTCAAATTTTCCAGGTCCTCTTTCCTCATTATGTGCCTTAGAAATTTCAGCTGTCTCTTTCTGATTGTACATGAAATAGTCATATTTGTTTCTATTTTCTCTAAAACTTTGTTATTGCTCACATGTTCAGTCCATAGTTATATCAACTATGAACACGGCCGCTGACCGTGTTTGGAAAATAAAACATTCCCACAACACTAGATGCATGTATAAAACAATCCGTACATTCAGTTAAAAGTAAAAATAAAATCATTCTTGATAATGGCTAAAAGTATAGCCGCAAGCGCTCGGTCATACGGAAGATTGGGACAATTTCTACATATGTCGAGTAAAGAAAATTATAACATATAAAAATTAAATGAAAACTTTACCGCAGGACCTTGTCAGTAGTATTTAATGAAACACACGCACATTATATATATATTTTTTTTGAATTGGACGTAGTCCGACAATTTATTTAAAAGAACGTTAAACATAATATATATATATATATATATATATATATATATATATGCAAACTGAAATATTAGGTTGGTGCAAAAAATGTTTTCTCACATGAAGTTGAACGTCAAAAAACGACATTATTTTTGCACCAACCTAATAAAAAACGAAGTAGGAAACGAATCTGAATCTAACATGTTTCACCTTTATTAAGGCTTTGTCAGAGTTCGAGAATAGAAATGAAAAAGCAAAGAGAGAAGACTGGAATTCTATGACTTGGTAGTTCTCTTTGGTCAAACACGCGCCACGTGCATAAACACTTGTGTGTGTAGGACGTTAAGGTAACATGTAAGTGTATAAGTGTGCACGTGAAGGAAGTTTTCAGATGTCACTCTCGTATTTTGTCGATGAAATGTAGCGATATGTTGCAAAATAATTCTGTATTCGGTTGGATGTGTGCGCGTGGGGGAAGTCTGTAGTCGTCAACTGTGAAAATGTTATTCAAAGAAAAGTAACAGTGGTTAGTAATTAATTTGCGTATCTTTATAATCTTGTGGACGGATAGAGGAAGCTTTTCTATGGATTTTTTGAGCCGATTTCTTAATATATTAAGGCATTTCGTGATGGGTATATTGGTGTATAGTGATTTGATGTCTAAACTTGCCATAGACATGTTAGTCATATTTATGTTTCGTATTCTTTGGAGTAAGTCACCCGAGTGACTGACATGGTTTCGGCTGATGGTGCCTAGGAACGGAGTTAGGATTCTTGTGATGGCTCTCGCTAACTTATGGGTGCACTATTAATTCCAGACGAAATGGGTCTGTTGGGCATGTCGGGTTTATGTGCCTTGAGTAAGCCATATAGCATGTCTGTAGTGGAGTGCTACTCTATTAATCTGAAAGATATTCGTTTTTTTTTTAAGTTCCTTATTGTTTTGTTGAATCTGTGTGTCAGTTTTTATAGTTTGTTCATTGTAGGTGTTGTCATTTAGGAGGGATTCTAATTTTTTAAATGTAGATATTAGTGTCGATTATAACTATACCGCCTCACTTGTCGGGAGGGGGTTATGATGTTTTTGTTCTCGGGTAAATTTTTAGTCCTTGTAGATATCTCCTGGGTAGTGTAGTTTCAATAACGAGGGTGGCTGGTAATACGCCATCAAGGAAACCTTTTTCATATTGAGGTAGTGATTGTGTCATCTTTCTTCAGACCGGTGGCAAATTTTAGTCCTTAACTTAATTAAAGCTTCATCTTGGCTTTAAGCTTGGTAACCATTCAACGAGTGATGGGCGAGCTCGAGCAATTCACTGATTATCGCCCTGTGCTATCTTCGTTGCTACAAATATCGGCCATCTTGTGAGCATACTGGTTAAGACACTGATTTATACAGACAGACTTATCTATTTAGACATAGATACCTGTTGAGATATGCACCTACGGATAAATTTTATATTTACTGTATGGGGGGGGGGTCATTGCTCTCCACAACTTCTTGCCCTTTGTCGCTCTGTAATATTTGACACTAAAATCCTTCAATGACCCTATTTTGTCGTCCTTTCACACAATCTCATTGCAGGCGTTTTTCCTTAACAGAATATGTGAGTTAAGTTTTCCAAGCCGTCTTCATACGTCCCAAAAATTGAAACTCATTCTGATCTTATGTAGGGCTTGGGGAATTTGACGCTCACAGGATATATTGAAAATAAGAGGGGGCGTAGGTATGTAGCGATTAATTTACTAAACGAACTTGTTTAAATGAGTAACAACAGGGTCTTGAAGGGATAGGAGAAGGATAAACACTGCATGGATAAGATGTGGACAGCCATTGTGTTTATTTAAATTTTCTTGTTCGCTTGTTCAGAATTTTTATAAATTTATGAATATAAAAAAGTTTTCATAGTTATCGTATATACTTGATTACAGTGCGAGTTTTTATGTTAATTTTTTTTTATGAAAAATAGGTGGAGGCGCACTATATACAGGTAATTTTTTGTAGAGGTTAAAATCATTCATTTTTGGTAACGAGTTACACTATACAATTTTTTTCTGGAGGTGTTAAAATTCAGGCAAAAAAAATAAATTCAGGGCAGAGACTGCATGATACATTTGGTTTACACACAAATACAAATAATATTTCTTTATAATATGGAAACTAAATATTGCATTGTAGTTAGTGGTTTATATTTTTCTTTTCAGTTCGCGAGGGGGAAAAAACTTTCGTTGATCTTCAACCAACCATTTCGTTCACACACACACACATATATATATATATATATATATATATATATATATATATATATATATATATATATATATATATATATATATTATAATGATGAAAATGTGGAAAAGACAAAGCAAAATCCGAATATGTGAGTTTACTGTTTTTTTTTAATTTTGTTTTTGTTATTCTGTTGACGTCAGACGTTTCGGTCAAATAGACCTTCTTCAGGACATGGTTAATGGAGACATATTTATATTAGATTTAAGTTAGATGAAGAGACGATATATACAGGACTAGTCAGAAACAGAAAAACTGAAATTCTAAAGTCAGAGTATTCTTTCTTGGAGTGGGCGGCGCTGCGAAAACCTGCTCCCAGGGAAGAGATTTTATCCTAAGTGGAAAGGGGGGGAACCTATTTAAAACTATAGCTTATCGGTACGTTTGTCAAGCATTAATCTTGCTAGAAAACTTGATATATTAAAGAAACCTTGTCTGGTGTTTATTGTGTGTGAGGTGGCTATCATGCCAGCCTCATAAATCTGTCTAAGGTTTTTATTGTGGATATATTTTAAAATCTTCACAGAGTCGAAATCAAAATTGTGATCAGATTTGGCTATGTGTACAAACAAAGCACTACTTAAATTACCGAGGCGAATATCTCGTTTATGTTCGGAAATGCGGAAATGCGAAATTAACCATGTCCTGAAGAAGGTCTATTTGACCGAAACGTCTGACGTCGACAGAAAAACAAAAACAAAATAAAAAAAACAGTAAACTCACATATTCGGATTTTGCTTTGTCTTTTCCACATTTTCATCAGTTTCACCATTCTTGGCTTCATCATATCCAAAAACGAAAAGAAATGTATGCATGTATATATGCTTAAATAATGAATCATAAAATTTCTTTTCTCTAAGCTGGGTTTCTCATGATTAAAAAAAGAATGAAAATAGCTAACTTAAAAAAAATCCGTTAATATTTATTCTGTATCTTTTCTTTATAATTCTTAGTTCATGTCAAAAGTTCCATTTATCAAATTTCTTACAAACTTTGTCGGGATTCTACATCCTATTTTAAACACATACATTACATATATATTTTATACACACAATTACAAGGGCGATGCAACTTTGCTACAGTTTTATGATTTCGTCTTTGTTTAAAATTTATGCATTTCAAAAACGTAAGATTTCCAAGCACCATACTTTCGGATTTTATGTATTAAGTTATAAGTATCCTTGTAATTTATTTGAATCTCCGAGAAATTGACGTATATTAAATTGGCACGACGTAATCTGAGCGTTAAATTGTTTTCCTGTGTGCCGAACTGACGTGTAGCATAACCATGTGAGGAGACTACCGACATTCTAACACCCTCTCGCTTCTCCCACATTAGTCCCTATTTTGAAAGCAGGGAATATTTCACGATTCCAACATTATCTCAAGACTGACGGATGCTGGCCTATGAAAAATAAATTGTGGCTTTCAGGAACCTCGGCTGACAAAAAAATAATTATACAAGCTTCGGTTCCGACAGCGACTAATGTCTCATGTTACTATTTACAAACTGAGAAAAGGTGTTAGATTTTGAACGTTTGTAGGCATGTAAATACATCGGTTTTTGTAAACACTGTTCGAGTGCCTCGTGCACACGACTTCAAATACAGATTCTTATTTCATACAGATTTATTGAGTTTCAATTTAGCATTGGTACTGGAGCATACAGTTCACTCAATACAAAACGATCTTATGATCAAACTAAAGTACACTCACGACAGTCAGGCTTCTGCAAAGTACGCTCACAGTCGACTGAAAAATATAAATCAGATTTCTACTCATCTCGAACATTGGTAACTCAAAGAGAACTATACCAAAATCTTTCTCACTCCGACTACCAAAGTTTAAGAACGCATCCTACACAGAAACGACAAAAGTGCCGTGGCAACAACCTCGAATGGCAAAAGTGCCGTGGCAACAACCTCGAATGGCAAAAGTGCCGTGGCAACAACCTCGAATGGCAAAAGTGCCGTGGCAACAACCTCGAATGGCAAAAGTGCCGTGGCAACAACCTCGAATGGCAAAAGTGCCGTGGCAACAACCTCGAATGGCAAAAGTGCCGTGGCAACAACCTCGAATGGCAAAAGTGCCGTGGCAACAACCTCGAATGGCAAAAGTGCCGTGGCAACAACCTCGAATGGCAAAAGTGCCGTGGCAACAACCTCGAATGGCAAAAGTGCCGTGGCAACAACCTCGAATGGCAAAAGTGCCGTGGCAACAACCTCGAATGGCAAAAGTGCCGTGGCAACAACCTCGAATGGCAAAAGTGCCGTGGCAACAACCTCGAATGGCAAAAGTGCCGTGGCAACAACCTCGAATGGCAAAAGTGCCGTGGCAACAACCTCGAATGGCAAAAGTGCCGTGGCAACAACCTCGAATGGCAAAAGTGCCGTGGCAACAACCTCGAATGGCAAAAGTGCCGTGGCAACAACCTCGAATGGCAAAAGTGCCGTGGCAACAACCTCGAATGGCAAGTGTTTGAAATAAATTTCAAATACAGTTTTTCATATTTAATGCAATTTTATTCATTTTGTCCCTAGCCCAATACTGAAAAATGAAGTTAATACAAAACGCTCGTGATAAAAAAAAATCCAGATATGCTGATGTAACATTCCTCACTAACAATAATGAAATGTTTGAACCAATGGAGAAGCGGCTTCCTACTCTGTTTGAATAACGAAATTTAAAGTGAACTCTAATAAATTTAAGAACTATACGATATCAAAGCCTCCTCCACCCCTACCAGTAACAATTGAAGAATACATGTAACACGAGAGCGACAAATTGCTATGCCCTGCCCTTTACTGTCTAGGGAATTATAAGCCACCAGCCCCAACTAAGGATGAAATCCCTAATTAGGAAAACTAATTACTTGGCAGGTACCCAAGCACCAAGAGAAACACTGAAATAGGAAGAGTCTTACACTTCAAACTATTTCTAAATAAAAAAGTATTTTCATGTTAAACAGAATCTGTCATCAACTCAAAATCAGAACATTTTCTATTTGCATAATGACCAGCTATTCGTTTCCCGAGAACACTCGTCTACTAGGGTGGTTCGCCAGTATCTATTGCCAACGGCTGGTCAATCAAATTCAGCATCGACTGAGTTCATCTGTGGTTTACACTGCAGCTATGTTGAGCGGAACTTAGTTAGTGTTTCTGGGAGAGAATGCATAATCTGTCGTGATCTGCAGTTTGGAAAAAGCCAGTACTCTCACTCTCTCAGTGACGATGACATTTTTGATTTTGTGCTAGCACAGCCACGGTCGGCTTTCAAAATAGTTATGTCTACCCGATTTCACTCACAAGGCTTGGGTGAACCCGTAGTATGTTTCTCTTTCAGGAACTTTCCAAAAGCGTCGCATGCTGGGATCTCCTCCCCAGGCCGATAACACCAAGAAGTCACCTTCCTGACAAATTGACAATGGTGAGATTAGAACCTGGTTCTCATGGTAGGAAATCTAACTAGCCGGTCATCCTTAGCTGAATGATATAGCCACGCGTGGCTATAAGTTGCTTTTCCAGATAAAGGTAATGTAGGTTCGATCCTTACTGAGAGGTACTATTTACATATCAAGTGCATTTCTATACAACAGAGAATTCTGAGAGGATTACGAGTAAAGGATGAGAAGAATATTGACGATTTTCTGATAAAAGCAGATAGAACTGCCCTCAGTATACGCTGGTCTTGCACGATTTCGATCGAAGACAAATGTGAACCTTGCAGTAAAGTAGCCAAAAGAAAACTCACTTTCCTAGGACATGTAAAGGGATTGCATGAGGAACACCAGCGAGAAAGGTTTTGGGACAGTGTATTTGTTCATGTAATAAGAAAAAGGGACGTTCAGAAATTTCGTGACTAAGAACAATTAAAGTGGATTTTGTAAACATTAATATTCTACTTGGCATTACGAAACCAGCATCTCTCTTTCAGCTGGACAACTTAGCCTCGGAGAGGGGCAATTAGGACGGACATTAAGAAATTACTCAGGGGAAAAAAAAAAAAAAAAAAAAAAAAAAAATGTATGAAAAATATAAGGCGTAGTATTTAAAATAAAAAAAAAACTAAAAAAAAAACTCACCTTTTTTGATGCTCCATGCAGGTTGAATTTTTTTTTTACTGCGAATATCCTGGTATAAGAAGAATTCAAATAAATTCATATTTCAGTTACACTAAAAGTATTAAGTTTTGAAATAGCTGTTTATTCATTTTTACTAGTTTTCAACAATCTCATTAACAACATTTGTAGTCAGAATTATTTCTCTTGCCTTTTGATACGCATACCTGAGCAAAACTGCGATCAATCGGGAATTACAGCATACATCATTTGATGTTTGGGCACCTCGAGGTGGTGTAATGGTTAGCAAGCTTGTCTCGCTAGAACTATTACGACTGGGTAGTGAGTTCGATCCTTACTGGGTGCCTCATGCTTTCGGCCTTGTGCCACATCTAAGCTACGCTTGGAAAATAACTACATTTGGTGCTTTTGGAAAGCTTATTTTATGTAGGTTAACGTATATACCACCACCTTCTAAGCTTTTGGACCCGTCCCCTAAAGAAAGTTGTTTTAAAGTACGACAGAATTGGTTCTTTTGCTTGCCATTGAAATCTAGGCACGCTACCTTTTGTTTTTAGTATTTCAAAATCAGGTAACATGTTCAAGGATTCCACAGAGAATTTTCCTTTGTTTTAATGACCAACTGTTTTACTGGTGCCAAAACTGCTTTAAAAATTCTTTAGTTATGGATTTACATATGGAAAAACCTTGCCTCCTCTTTCAGTAAACTTTCAAATGTATTCCAACGTTGTCAACACGTTTGTCTAACCGCAGTGATACATTTTCTTTTCTTTCGGAGAATTCTGAATGAAAGTATTGTAATTTAAATGAATTCAATATATTTTGATAAGTACAAACATTGTACACGAAGATATTAGGCCCGAATAACCAACATTTCTAAAGTTTACCCAAATAGAAATAAATTTAATAAGTAAACTACATTTCCGATTAAACATTAGAAAATTTGAAACTTTTTGACCCATAAAAATTCCTGGGAAACACCAAAAAACACGCATTTTTCTAATTCATCACTAACATTCATAAATATTATACATGATAAAAATATAGTTTTACAGCATGCTATATTTATGGGTAAATGTTTCCAAATGTCAGGGATAGAGAGTATGTAAATATAAAAGTGGAAACTGATGTCAACACTGAGCGGTGACAGCCTTTTTCAGGCATGAACACAATCTGAATTTCATTTTGGTGGATGAATTGGCAAACATTCAGTAATATTGCCGATAAATACAACATACGGAAGTGAGTACGCTAAAATCTTCAAAATGTTAGTTCAGTGCGTGTTACAATTTGAGAAAGCGATTTTCCACAAAAGCCATTAAAAAAAAATAGCCAAGAAAACTAGATTACATCAACCTCTGCATTTCCTTTCTAAATTTTAATCAACATGATTTAATAATTTATATTCACATTTGTGAAAAAAAAAAAAAAAAAAAAAAAAAAAATAGAAAATTTATTTTAGAAAAATGAGTACCCATTATAAAATATAGCAGTCCTGGCGTTATTATTAAAGAATTCTAGTTTGGTCTTAGGATTTATTCTATTCAGTTTTATTTGTTTCATGAATCAATCTATTTAATTCAAAGCCTTAACATTTTTCAATAATATGAATTTTACTAATCTTGACGAGCAAGCCATTAGCAAGGACATTTTTTTCATAGAAGCAATAACGTCGTATTTAAAATACAGTAATTTGATAAATATTACATCTTTAGCATGGTACAAAGTTATTAACTAGTAAACCAGATGGATCATAAAAAACTTCAATACTCTACTGAAGGGACTCAATGTTGTTCCCTGGACTCTTGGGAGTCCGTCCATGAAGCAACACCTGAACATAAAGTACATTTACTTTGTATGAGATAGCTAGATAAATATATACTTTGTGTAAGATTTTGCAGCGTCAGTTTTTAAATTAAAAAAAATCTATATAATAAACGCGGATGTTTGTGTGTTACACTTTTTCAACTTTACTTCTAGAGGCAGTAGCCCAACATATCATGCCATTTTGGAATCAGGCCGACTCCGTGAGCAAATTAAAAACATTCCAGGCCGGATCTGGACCCGCAATACTGAAATTTTGGATTCCCATATTTTCATTACTGCGATTTTTTGCGACAATTTTTTTTGTACGCTAACAGCTTTTGTAATTTGGCAATACATTTGGGAATAATCGAAATTAATTACGAAATCCAGTGAAAATCACCCATCAAATAAAAACTGTTTGCACGGAAAGTAATACAATACTTAAATGCAGCGACCAATTTAGAGTTCTGTAGTTTATTTTTGCCTATCGCATTATGCCTCGCAAAAAGAAATCTCCAAGGGACCAGATTGCAATCAAAAGAGCCAAGGCTGTGGCGATGAAAAGAAACTTCCGTGCAAATGGAAACCCAGATCTGTTTATTCCTCCATCTTGGGAGACAACTTTCAATAATTCGCAAAAAGAAATCATCGCCAACAGAGGACCAGATTGCAATCAAAAGGGTCAAAGCTCCAGCGAGGAAAAGAGTCCCGTGCAAATGAAAACCCAGATCAAACGGCAGCCAGGAGAGATTCCAATGCTGAGAATATGCAAAAACTTGCTTCTTTATCTGCAGTGAGACTCCAAAGAAAACTAACTCTAGCAGTAGCATCATCTGGAATTGCTCTTACCCTCTTGTTTGGAGAGAGTGCAGCACACAGCACCTTCAAACTTCCATTGGATTTTAACTATAATGAAACCCCTATTTGCAACATCATGAGAGAAACCAACTTGGCTAAGCTACTGAAGGGGACAAGCTTCATTGTCCGAGATGAATGTACCATGGCACACAAGCGAGCATTTGAGGCCTTGAACAAAACTCTCCAGGACAAAATTCACAAATCATGAGAGGTATCACTGTGCAACTCTCTGGTGATTTTAGACAAACATTACCAGTCATTGCAAGAGGAATTCTAGCTGATGAAATCCATGCTTGCTTGAAAAATACATCTGGATCCATGTTTAAACAAACATGAATCACAGTTGACCTTGAAGAAGGAAAATTTGCTGCTTTGTTGTCGCAGCTTGGCATTGGAACTACAAAAATGGAGATATTTCACTCCCAAATGATTGTGGAGTTTCAGACTCAAGTGACCAAGACTTGATTAACCAGGTTTATCTAAACATTGAACACCATTTCATGGATTCGAATTGGCTTTGTGAGAGGGCCATATTAAGTCCCAAGAATCAAAGTGGATAGCATCAACTGGAAACTTCTCTAAGAAATTCCAAAAAAGTACTTTTCCATTAACACTGATTGAACAAGAGCAGGCAGTGAATTATCCTGAACTCATTGGATCCTCCTGGAATTCCATCACACAAGCTCGAACAAAAAGAAAATGTGCCAGTTATGCTATTGAGAAATCTGGATTCTCCAAAGATTTGTAATGGAACAAGATGCTTCCTCATCTCTTGAAAGCAGAGATCCTTACTGGCCCAGAAAAGGAGGAAAGAGTTAATTCCAAGAATCTCCTTAATTCTTAGAGATCTTCCTTTTCAGTTCAAAAGACTTTAGTTTCCAGTGAGAAGGAGCTATGCAACGTCAATCAATAAGACGCAAGGACACTCATTGAAAATAACTGAGCTTCAATCTGATGGAACCCTGCTTTTCTCACGGCCAGCTCTATATTAGTTGTACGAGGGTTGGGAATGGAGACAAGCTATTTGTATTGATGCCGAATGGGAAAACCAAAAATCTTGTTTATCATGCAGCTTTGCAATAAATTCCAAATAGGCTAATTACATCAATGTTTTGCTGAAAAATGTTGATTATTTGAAATATGTTGTTTAATAAAATAATAGGACGGCTTTTAAGCTAGTATAAAATATATTAATTGATAATGTTTTTAATTCTACGTGTTTGTATAGAAAATTTACATTTACTTTTTCAGAACTCAGTCTTAACTTAGCAGAAAACATCTGTGTTTACATTTAAATAAAAAAATAAGAAAAACTGAAATAAACGTCATCCCTTCTGAAAAAGTTTTAGAGCGGAGATACAGTAAGTAATTTTAAAAATATAAAATAGAATTAAATAATGTTATTCCCGATTACGTTAATTACGATATTATTTCTAGCAGTACTTGTAGGAGCCATTGTTGTCTGACATTTCACATTATAAATTAGTCGTAGCCGAAGAAAACTTTATGGAATTAAAAAAAAATAATCTGTTTAATCAGATTCTCTTAAAAGTGTACCGAATAATTTAAACAAGCGAAAAAATAGATCTGAATTAATCATTAATAGAAACATTAGAAAATTATTTAAGGAATATAGTACGGAAATCAAAGAGCATTAAAACAAGTAGATTATGTGATATTTGAACTGACAAGAAGAAACAGTTTCGACAATTTTACTTTTTAGTCAGAGTTAACACTGTCAATGGCCTCTGATCACCATACAAAGATCATTTTATAAACTATGGTTATATGATTATACGCAAGTGCGTAAGATAGTCGGTTGTTTGCTTGCTTAAGTGAAACAAAACCCCCAAAACAAAACTTGAACTCTTAAGTGATTATAGTCCTCTATTAAAAAGAAGAAAAGATATCGTAGTACAGTACCCTCCTGGGTACAGAAGTATCGCAAAAGTATGTTCGGATAATTAATTTCTGATAACTGAATTCCTAAATTATCGAAAAGGAATAGTAAAAAAAAACAAATTAATATAAATAAAATGTTCAAACGTTTTGTTTAGGGTTTTGTCCAGTTTTTTTTAGGAAGAAATTTGTCAATTTTTGTCTTTTTCCAGCTGGTCCGGCGTTTTTCTGTTGCTAATCTCTGACGTGACAAAGATGTGGTAATTCAAATGTATTTTCTTTGTATGAAAAACAAAGAAATTAAAAAGAATAAATTGAACTGATTTTATCAACGTTTTTCTTCAAACATTGAATATGGTTTTTCTAAATTCTCAAAACGTTTGTCTGTGATGAATTATTAGAATAGGTTTCTGTCTAAATTTCTGGGATGAAGAATTATTTACATGCTAACATTTATCCTTATTTTTGTTATAAAGTTTCTCTCGTTATTGCTCTCTGGCTTTTATCAAATACTTGTCGATCTCTAATCTTTAGGGTATTTCGAATTCAATCCTTTAGCGTAATTCCCCGTGTATAATACGCATCCCTAAAATGGTGCTGAAATTGTGGGAAAATGCTTCTACTCATGCATAATACGCACCCCTTGTTTGGTAATCAAAGGCTATAAATTGTACCTCTCCAATTTCATTACGGTCAGCGTTTCCTACTCTTATTAAAACGGTTTTAAACATAGAATAATATTCTAATTTAGTTTTATGTTAATTCTTTATTTTACATTTGTAAATATTGTTAGGTACATATGATTGTATTTGACATCCTTATGGGGTAGCAATCGCCGAATGTTAGTGTCAAATTGTCGTATGTTTGTGGTGAGTAGTCATTTCACAACTGAAATCAACCTATGAAACGGCAATTTTTAAAATATATTTTTTGTAGCTGTGCATAATACGCACCCCTAATTTTGCTTATTATTTTTTTTAGAAAAATATGCGTATTATACATGGGTAAGTATGGTATTTAATGTACGTGGGCAAATTGTTTTCGTTCCATAGTCATGATGAAGAAGAATCTACCCATTTAAATTAAAGGCTTCACTTCAAAGGTTGCCCAAATGATGATCATATATCGAGTAAAATAAATTTAATTTACTTAGCGGCTTTTGTTTTTTTGGGAGCAGAAGAACAGCCTGGATGCTAGGAGAGACACCACCCTGGGAAACGGTCACTCCGGACAACCACTTGTCCAATTCTTCGTCATTACGAATGGCCAGTAATAGGGGAAGTTCGGTATAATTCAATGCTGTCACATTAGTCATTGAGACTTGTTGTCACTTGAGCCTTAGAAATATCTATCAGATATTACTGGTGTGAAAATTCAATATGTATATGTGCGTGCTAGAAAGCTAATCTGAGTATTTTGTGTCAGAAGACTGCAACTTAACCTCACCTGAGATATCAGGAGTTACATTTAGGCACGGAAGATTTTAGCCTTCTCAGAGTTCATATCACACCATGTCCGATGTCAGCAGAGTTAACCAAGAACCAGAATTGCTTGTATCATAGGAAAAAGATGACATGGCACTTAACTAGTTATTAATAGAATTAGATTGTCAAGTAATATTGACACGCAAAAGTATTTATTTCTTTTAGCCATTTATTTTGTATGCACGTATGTGTACTATATACATTTAACTATGGCTAGAAAAAGTGTGAATAGTTACATGCATATTATATAGTTGTCAGCAAAAGAGACAGCCCAAAATGTGAGCTACGTATTGGGGATGCAAAAAAAAAAACAAAAACAAAAACAAAAAAAACGAGCAAATACGGAAATTTACCTATTATCTGCGTAGTCTTGTAACAGACAACGGGAAATAATAAAATATCCCCGTTCCCTTCGTATTCCATTAATAAGTAGTAAGTTCCACTCGAACAGCTTCTTCCCAAGAACTGCTGCTTTTTGGAATAAGCTCCAGGCAGAATATTTTCCCCGATCACTACAATCTTAATATTTTCAAGTCTAGGGTTAACAGTCATCATTCCTCCTGAACTACGACTCTTGATTTTTTTTCTTACGCTCATAAAACATAACACGGTAAGACTACTTTGAATGACTCTTTGTCTTGTATTGGATGAACATTAGTATATATAAAAAAAACTGGACAGGAGTAGCTAAATGTCTTCTAGAAACAAAGTGGGTACCGGGAAATTATTTAACGACCAGTTATGGAAGAAAGATTTTCTTCCTATTACGTTTTCCCCATTATGAGCATTATTATATCCGTGATATAACATCGAGAGAGGTATGAAAATTTAATTAGAATCAAAAATTTTGAACTGCCATGTAACATGTCGTCTCTTCTACGACTGAATATTAGACAATTCCCTCACATATGAAGCGGGAATTTAAAGCGACAGAGATAGGGTTTCAGTGACGAATTATATACAGTGTAACCCGGATATAAGAGAACCTAGATATAAGAGACTTCTTCCCCGGTCCCGACAACTCTTATATCCGGGTTACACTGTATATACCATAGACAGAAAATGTGAGTGAGGAGGAAGTTTTGAGAACTAAGGAAGTTGCTGATAATCAGAAATGATGAGCAGATTACTGGGACACATGAAATAGTAATTAACCTATTTAACTAAATTGAAAGAATAGGTAACAATAAAAGGTAGAAGGATGATAAAGAGGCTATAGATACTTAGAGCAACAAAAGGCAAGAACATGGAGAGCCATGATCTCCCATATCCTGAGACGACATGGCAAAAAAAAAATCTATGTGCATACCTAGGTCTTTTACAATTTCCATAAAAGAATTCATAGCTTTATCCAAAATATTTAAAACTGTTTTAATAGCCATGATTTTATCCGATCAAATAGAACGTGTTTTCGTGTTGTTCAGTGCCAATTTCAAGAGATTAACCGACAAGATATGAAATTGACCTTTGAATTCATGCTAAATCGGAAAGCTGATAACTAGCGCTAAACACAAACTCACTTCAGATTTATCTACAGAAGTATGCCATATTGGGTATTTTTATATGCAGCAACTTAATCATAAAAAGATAGGGTTTTACGTAAGTTAGCAAAAGTAGACTTCTTAACGCGCTTGAGGAACATTTATCCAGAGATATCGTTTGAAATGAAGTTATGACTGCAACCTACAGACTACTGTCCAACGGTCGATTTATTTAAAATAATAAATTAAGAAAATCAGACAGATTTAATTGACACTATCCTTTTAGTCGTTAGTTTATCCGGCAATATCCACAACTTTCAAAATCCAAACTTACCCACGTTTCAGCTTTCTATAGGAGTGAATTTCGAGTGGAAAGCCTAACATTCAACATTATTCAGGCAGTCAACTTGAAATCAAGTCAAGATTGCAAACAAGAATATCAAAAATAGCAATATCGGAAAGATTCTTTGAAAATGTAAAAGGCACATTGTTCATTCACACTTGCTAACCGTTTCCCAAATTTGAAATATTTAGTATAGGTCTGATTTAGATGTAAAAACAGAAAAAGTGAGTGAATATTTGTTGGGTAATACTGTCGGACACGTTTACGATTCTGAATAGACACAATTGGTTTGAATTGACTGGTCCGTTCGTAATATATATATATATATATATATATATATATATATATATATATTTTCAGATTAGCATTCAGACTTTCCCCAAAATACATTTGTCAGAATTGAAAAATATATTTTAGAAAGGGGGGAGCTATTCAGAATATACATACCGTGTCAAAGCAACCTTTGATTTACAGAATTGTATGTACTTAGACTTTAGTTACAAATGTCAACTTTGAATCTGTGCTTACGTCATTGTTATTACGAATTTAAAAAAAAATGACTGTACTATTGCACTCTGGTGTTAATAGAATAGTGTTCGATGTAAAATGTGTAATTTATATATATTAATAGAAAAAAAATTACATTTTTCCCCACACTTTTACTCTCTATCTATATCTATATCTATATCTATATCTCTATCTATCTATCTATATCTATCTATCTATATCTCTATCTATCTATCTATCTATCTACGAGGGTTATTCAATAAATAAGGTGAATTTTTCGGTATAAGGACTTCTAATACAGATAGAAGCTTACTCTTTTTTTATTTTTTTTGTTTTACTTCTTTTTCACATGTATTTAATTTGTTTTGCAGATTAAAAAAAAACTTTGAGAGTTTTGGCGATTAACAAAGATGGCCGACCAAGAAACATGCTCCAGGATTAAACAGCGGTCAGGTATCAAGTTTTTGGTTGCTGAAGGGTGCAAACCAGTTGAAATTCATAGGAGAATGTCTACTGTGTATGGTGCCACATGTTTCAGCCAAAAAATGTCTACAAGTCGGCTAAATTGTTTAAAGAAAGACGGAGAAGTTTTGAGAATGAAGACAGGCCTGGGAGGCCTACAAAAGTGAGGTCTCGTGAGGTGATCGAATCAGTCAATGATCTCATTCAGTCTGACAGAAGGGTGACAGTGGATGACATTGCAAGGACTTTGAAAGACAAAGAACAAACGCAGGGGTCATCAGTCAGAAAGAGTCATCTTGCATCATGACAACGCAAGGCCTCACACAGCAGCCCAAACGGTGCAGACCATCAATGAGCTGGGCTGGGAACTGCTCCCTCATCCCCCTTACAGCCCACACCTTACCCCTTCAGACTTACACCTGTTTGGTCCCTTGAAAGCGTTCACGAGAGGCACGAAGTTTAAAAGTGACGATGAAGTCAAAAGTGTTGTGAGCGACTGGCTGAGACATCAGTCCAAAGATGGGAAAAGTGTGTGACAGTGCTGGGAGACTACGTTGAAAAAGAAAAAGAGAAAATGTAAGCTTCTATTTGTATTAGAAGTCCTTATACCGAAAAATTCACCTTATTTATTGAATGACCCTCGTATATATATCTATCTATCACATACATATCCTACTACGGCTTTATGTACTTGACAAGTTTTGACTAGTAATTAACACGGAGCATGAGGCCACCTTTTCCGAAGGTGACAACGCAAATGAATATAGCATTGGATTTTAGTAATTCTTTAAAAAGTAATTAATACGTTTGACTCCGGGACCTGGATGTTTGTCGACACACACGATTTCAGTACTGTGAAGCAAGACTGTAAAATGCAGCGAATGTTTTGTACAAATTTGCTCATATATGTGAATAGTTTGGGTCTACTACGTCAAATTAGTTCTTTTGTGTATAACAATCCTGTTAGCAGGACATGGTTTTACAAGCATATTACGGAGGAAATATAGATATTTCCTAGTTTGATTGGCATCTTAATCTTTCAGCTATTCTGTTACGTCCATGAAGTCCGGTGTTATTATATCACGGATGTAATAATGCTGATGAGGGAATCGTAAATGGGAGAAAATCTTTCTTCCATAATGGGTCGTTAAATGATTTCCCGACATCTCACCTTGTATTAGGCGCCTAAAGAATAGTAGTATATTTATGTTTAAAGTTAGAAATTCCAAACACCTGAAGGCCGGAGCGTACAACGGCCGAGACGTCGTGAATATAGTAATGAAGATGAGGACAACAATCCGAACAATGTAAAAAAAAAAAAAAAAAAAAAAAAAAAATTGTCAAGTAATTGTCAAATCTAATTAAATTTTTGGTACTTAAAGATTTGGATTTATGAAAAAGATTTATTGTAGAAAGAATTTAGACATTTTTAAATATAGAAAATTCGTTAAATCAGAAAATAAAACCTGAAGTAAAACATTTTGTTGTGATATATAGTTAAAGGCATTACTAGATTTGACTAGTCCGCTCGTTTAAAAGAAAAAAAAAAATTGGAAATAATTTTTGTAGTTTAGCATATACATTCCTCAAGCCACAACATGTATCAGAATCGAAATATATTTCTAATTTTAGAATAGGGGTCATGCTCATAATAAACAGTGTCAAATCGACTTCATAAAGAAGTATCTGTTCTTTTTTTTTATGTACAAATGTAAGTTTTAAACTACTTACATCATTGCTAACTGCGTTCTAATGATGATATCTTTTCTTCCAATTCGTAAGAGTACTCAGTATGAATGAAGCAAGCACAGATTCAAACCGATATTTCTTAAAAAAAAAAAAAAAAAAAAAAAAAAAAAAAAGTTGAAGTCATGGATTGATTTGATACTATATCATGACCAGAACCTCCACTTCTAAATTAAATTTTGACTGACAAATGTCTGAATGCTACTGTACAAAAAATATCCCCCCCAACCATTTCCTCTATTTTTAGGAGCGGACCAGTTAATTTTAGTAGTGCCGACTAAAGATATGAAAAGAAAATCATTTGAAAAGTTATTTTAAAGATTTTGTTTCATTTATTTAATTTTTTGCAGTTCAATTGGTTTGAGAAAAGCATTTGAAATTTTGGTATTAATACTAATCCTTTGATGAAACATACGCAACTATTTCTGCCACTAGACACCGAAAACCAATTTCTATTTCCTAAGGAAATAGAAACATAAACAGGAAGCTACTCATAAGTTAAATAGTTTTAGGGGTAGAAAACATGGTGAATTTTGTATGAAATCTAATTTAAATAAAATTAGTACTACTTTCTTCTCCGTAGTCCCCCATTTATTCTTTATCTGTAATTGAATTGCGCAAGTCCAAATACCCTCTTATCAGTTGTTTATGTGGATGGAGTGTGACGAAGTTCAAAGTTTCTTTCGCCGTTTATCCATGAAGATAGGAGACATCGGTCAGAGGCGAAGGCAATTTTTTTTTTTTTTGGCAAGGGAAAAGACGACGAAATTGAATTTCAGCATTTTGAATCCAGTCAAGGCTTGTAAATTAAGAGCGCTCGAGTAAGGGACTTTATTGAAGAGGAGGGTGTCATTCGTTACTTTTGTCATGTTCATAAGGAACAATTCTGTGACCGTGTAAAAATGACTTGACATTAGTTGAGACAGCTGTCGACTGGGAAGATTATATGCGGGAGTTGTGCGTAAGTGAATAAAAAATTAAAAAAAGACAAACAAAAACTAAAAACACAAAACCGTAAGATACACCCCCCCAAAAAAATAAAAAAATAAAATAAAAAATAAATAAATAAAACCTAATAGAAAAGGAAAAAAAAAAACCCGAATGTTCTGCTTCGCTAATGGGACGCGCTTGCGCATCCTGATTACTATACAGTGTAACCCGGATATAAGAGAGTTGTCGGGACCGGAGAAGAAGTCTCTTATATCCGAGTTTCTCTTATATCCGGGTTTGGTCTATTTTATATAGATTAACACAGGCTCTAATTTGGGACCAGAGAAAATATCTTATACCCGGGTTTCTCTTATATCCGGATTACACTGTACTAACGTTTTGATCATTTCATCCTCCAGTCTCTTAAAAATGGCAGACTTGTAATTCTGAATCGAACACTTTAAAACATTTAATTTCATAGCAGTTGTGATTTCAATCGCTTTCTCTTGTAGAGTTGAAATGTCGTAGGCGGGTTTATTTAAGAACAGGACAAGTGGCACGTAGGTGAATAAGACGAGTGATTTAACTGATATGAGGTCGTCTGAACATGGAAAGTAAAATCAGAATCTATCCGCAACCCGTGGATCAAACAGGGGTTGCTGTTCCAAATTCCAAGAAGGTTATCAAGTACAGAGTCCGATCTGAAATTAGCTCTAAGCTGGAGAGTACTACAGCCGAAACCAGAGTGCAACAATCAAGATCAGCTTTATGGTCTGAAAAGCTGAGTATATGATAAAAATTTCTGGAAAAAAAAAGTTCCTTTAAAATTAAATATCACAATATGATTGGTCTAAAGAAATTACACATTTTTTAACAGAAACTTATGTGGAGTATTAAATTTTAAAATTTCTGGCGTCCAACGTGTCTAGATGAACAGCTCAGTCAATTCTATGTAGTTTCTCACCAATGCTTTTGCCGCTATTTTTAAATAGCGACAACAGAAGATTTAAGGTGAAATATTCTGCGGTAAATTTGCTTCCGTCTTTCATCTTCCTTCAGCTCCTTCCTGCTGCTGCAATGTGGCATATTCAAAAACAACGTTGAAAAAAAATCGGGAAACCGAATGAGATCGTTTAAAGTTATTAAGAAATATCACAATTTAGGAGTTAGAAGTTAACATTTAAATGGAGGAGAAATAGGTTATTATACGATATTATACTAATTAATCTTGTAATATAAAAAGGTTACTATAACGGTCCTAAGATATTGTAATGGTTCACTATGCATAGTCATTGTGGCCTCCCTGTCTCTTCTGCAAGTATTTTCACGGCAACTGTTCCGACGAGCTACTTTCGTTGGTTCTCAGACTGCATGAATTTAAGCGAGCTACCAGGCTGGCATCTCGGTCCCACCCTTTCACTGTCAAAACGGTTAAATGTAACCGTCTCTTCTACTCAAACAGCTTCTTCTCTCGTACTTCCCGTCTGTGGAACTCTTCCTCGCTTCCCTGATAACTATAATCTTCAAATATTCAAGTGTTATGTCAATCGACATCTGACACCCTGAGCTTGTTCCCCGTCCTTCTGTATCCTTTCCTCAAACATCTCTTTACGCTTGTTCTCAATCCTCTGTAACCCCTTGCGTGCTAGTGGCACTCCCGCATTGCTTGGGGTGAATCGCTTAAAAAAAAATTCATGAACTAAATTTCGATACCAAATTAGTGTCAGAGCTACTAATCTATATTAAATATTTAGGAATAAAGTGACTTAATTCAGTTGACTATTTTGATATGGAGCTTCAATGTCAAATTTCTATCCAGTTTGTGAAGATTCTAATCTGAAAGTTAAAACATGTTAAGTAGTGAGCATTTTAATTTTGGAGGCTAGTTTGCTGCTGAGTCTAAGAAAATATTTACCTGTAAGCTATCAGGTTTTTACTTGTGATCAATTGAAACAAGTGTACAAAGTTTGTTTTTTTTTAATGCAAAAACCATAATGATGGAACATCATTTTCGCAGAAAATTCATTTAAAATTCTTTATATCTATACAATTTATTGGAATTTATTTGTAATATGCGTTCAAACTTTAGTCCAAAGTTAATTTATTTAACCGTAACCAAAATCTGACAACCCAGATTTAGACAGACTAAGTACGAAAAATGAAAATAACACTGGCATCTCATTTTCACCAAAATTACAGATCATGAAATACTAGAGAGTAAATTTATTCAATAAAATCGCTACTGGATTCAATCGTGGCCTCCAGAATCTTCTGCAATTCATCTGGACAGTCGTTGTTTATGAATGCTGCCATAATCCATGTCAGTTCATATTTGGTGTTGCAAGGGGCTTTGTTGATCTTTTGCTTAACCGTGCCCCACACATAATAATCGAGAGGGTTGCAGTCGGAGGAGTTAGGTCAGGGGTGATGTGGTCGCAGAAATTGTCTGATAGCCATGACTGGCTCCTCCCGCTTGTGCGGCATGGAGCAGAGTCCAGTTGCCAGAGTCACCTAGCGCTTTAGGTAGGCCTACATGTTGAGTCTGATGCCCTCACCATCTAATTCAGAAGTTCTTTTAGCAAAACGATCAGAGCGAGTTTTGAGAGCTTTTGTATCTTCCTAATCACCATTAGACTCATCCAATTCTTTCCGAATCCTCTGCCATGTCCTCAGATTGACACCCAAACAATGAGATGTCCGTGTTGGAGCTTCCCATGCGAGTGCCAAGCAGTAGAGCATGCAGTTTCCAAATTTCTGGCGGAGTGAATTGAATCATCATGCTCTTTTTTTCTGACAAACATCGTCCAACAAAATCATAAATAACGAGCATGCGAGAAATTAATATGAAATGGCAACAATTTATCCATAGCACCTCTCTCTCTCTCTCTAGATATATATATATATATATATATATATATATATATATATAAATATGCATAGAAAACTTTATTTAAAAGAAATTTATCCATTTTAATGAATGAAAAAAATATTCGTACAATACACAAAAAGAACACAATCTTCATTTAATACTTTAGAGAATAGCCATTATGCAAGTTCTACAGCAACCAACCTATTGTAGTTCTCCGTTATTTGCAAATTTTCGTTGGTATTTTGTTTCATTCTTCTTCGCATATGGTCTTCAGATCCGGGATGTTTATTGGAGCTCTCGATGGGATTTGAATTTTCAAATAACGTCACAGATTCTGGATTAGGTATAACCCTGGAGAATGACCACCATTTCAGGATATTTGCATTATTTTCAGCAAGTCATTTCCTCGTAGATTTTGCAGTGTGCTTAGGATCATTATTTTGTTGGAAGATCCAATAAGGAGGAAGTTCAAGATTTTCGACCGAAATCATTACATTTACTTCCAAAATATTTTGATACGTAGCAGCATTCCTTCTACCATCTACTACTGATATTTTGCCAATGCCATTTGCAGAAAAAAAAACATCCACAAACCATGCTGCTGCCACCAGCAATTTTCAAAGATGGAACTGTGTTCTTTTGTTTGAAGGCATCGCCATCTTTCCTCTGGACATGACTTCTAGAATTACGTCCAAACAAATCGGTTTTAGTTTCGTCAGTCCAGAATACTCTTTTCCACTACAATTTTTCGTTATCCTTTTGTTCACGAACGAATTTCAACCTGGCATCTGTGTCTTTTCAATAGAAGTGGAGTTTTCCGATGGGAGCGTGATAGATTTTTCCTATGAATTTCATTGCTTATTGTCTGTTTAGTGACAGATTCCAGATGAAAGCAAATCCTGCAACTCTTGACGAGTAACCCTTGGATTTTGTTTAATTTGACGCATTGGTTGAAATCTTCCGTGGAGCACCTGTTATTTGGTTGAATAACCTAGAGAATTAAAGCAATTTAAAAGTTTTAAAATCTGAAATTTGCATTGTACGAATACTTTTGTCACCCAGTAAAATGGGATTTATTTCTATTAAATACTTTTGTTTTCTATTCATATTTACCTATTATGCATTATATAAACATTAGTAACAATTATATAAACATTAGTAACAATTATATAAACATTAGTAACAATTATATAAACATTAGTAACAATTTTTTTATGGAACGCTTATGGGTATCTCCAAAGAAAATTTAAGAGTGAAAGTGATCCATGGGTAAACAAAAAGGTTGAGAACCGCTATTCAACACCAAATTTAGGACCAACAGATTTTCAGTTAAGTATCAGAACTTTCAGAATTAATTTAAAAAAAAATCTTTGAACGCGTAATCGAAAGTTCGACTTTTCGCTGAGCTGAAGTCTTTGAAAATCAAGCGATTTATATTTTTGATAATATTTAAATAAACTGAGCCTTCATTTGTTTTTTTAAAAAAAATCTTTTTCTGGTAAAACGTAACTACTTTCCAAACGTCCCAATACACACACACACACACACACTTTGAAGCATTTCTCGCAACTTCCTCCTACTGCGATTAGTATTTCACTTAAAGTCCCCAGTACACCCAACTTAACTATCAATAAATGTAAGAGTTGGAATATCAACTTTTGATTGCAACGAAAATGGGAATAGTACATAACCTTTGGAAAGTGACGCTGTCGACCTTGCTACAATGAGGTTTAGTTTGTTTGAAAATGTCAAACCTTCGCATCGAAGCCCTCCTCTGGGCTTTGCTCCATTTAGTGGCGGGTCTGTCAGTGCTGCCAACAGAATTTCAGCTCGTCTTGGAAATTTTGAATGCAATAGGATGATGTTCAGTAACAGACATTAGGATTGGTGATAATTGGACAGGGATAGCGGGGAGTAACTAACAACAAAGGTTCATACAAGAACTTAACGAATGCAGATATTACGCTAAAAAAAAAAAAAAAAAAAAATACACAGTCCCTGTAGGCATTTTTACTAATTTATAGGGAATCACGATGGTGCTGTCCGTAAACTGTCATCATCAAGCGACAATTAAACATGTAATCATATAGCAAAGTAGCAAATTCTTTGAAAAGGTTAAAGGGTAAAATCTAACGATTGCCATTCATATCTAAGCTTTTGAATTTTTAGCGCATTTAAGTGACATCCAGTTATGCGAACGCATTTACTTGTATAAAGAATGCATAAGAATCAGGACAACATCGAGGAAGGTAGGATCTCGAAAATGTAGAGTTCTTAATGGGAAAAATTGAATTTGGCTAGGACACACACGAAGTGGGTCCCAAGTGATTTTTTTTTGTGCCTGGTTTTACAATAAAATCTAGATATGAAGACTTCAGTCATACGGGATAAAGTAAATTAAGCAATTTCTTTTTTAATCGGCAGCACCCTATGCAAGGCAGTAAAGCCACTAAGACACAAGGGGTTACAGGGCGTGGAAAAATTAGGAACAGAAACAACAATAATGAGTGAGAAGAGAAAAGAGTAATCAGGAGGACAGTGATTGACATTGCATTTAAAATTTTGCAGATCAAATTTGGCTGGAAAGCATGGAGGCAGAAGGTGTTCCACAAGAGAAGTGCAACAAAATCTTAGCATAGAACTTACGGTTACATTTAGCCAGCTCAACTGTAAATTGATATCCCGAACAAGTACCATGAAGGTATTTATAGAAAAGACAGAAACAACCTTACAGTGGTAGAAAAGTGACTGAAGTCGAACCGCCAGATCAAGACCAATAATATTGCAGATTCTTTGGATTTTATCAAGGAGCTCACGGTAAATAGCAGAGGCACCGGACCCTATCTGGTAGCAATATTCTAAGCATGAACGGTAAGATAGATTCTTAAATAAAAACTTTCGGGGTCAATTGCTGCTCGGCTAAAAGGAAGGAAATTCCACTCGTGGGTCTATATCATCAGTGGCAAGAGACGATTAGAGTAAAGGAGATGAAGAGTTCTCGCCGGTCCGTTAGATAGAAATAGAAGCGAAAATGTTCGTCCGCCCCTACCTATATATCGACCTACCTACGCCAGGTGATTCTGTGACTAAATACAATATAATGAAAACGGTATTCGTTTTTTTTTTCTGTTCTCACCATAGCGAAATTTCGCTGGCTGTCGATTTGAACGTACACCGGCCCCTTCCCAGTTTTTTTTGTTCACACCGACGCAAACTAAAATCTGGACACATTGGGTGCATCTGTCTCGTCTGTAAAATATTGTGCGATGGCTTCGGGTATTTACAGGACATAAGGGTTGGATCTTTCGAATATGAAATTTAAGAGATCTCATAAAAGCACTTGCATTTTAAGATTTAGTCCTCTTTAAATTACATTCTTAACAAGGGCAGGAAAAACGAACCGATAGCTGTCCATCATTAAAACGTTTTCAACTCACAAATTCAGTCAGAGTCAGCTGTGATTGGAAAAGAAATTAAGCTCTTTATTGTGGGATTCAAACCAAGAACAATAGTAACGAATGATCCTAAGATTTTTCGTTGCTTTTTGAATAGGTGATAATCTCTAAGCCTAGTTCTTTGGTATAAATTTCTTTAACTTAAATTATACATGTATCCCGTGTTTGTGTGCCACCGAGTCAAGGCCAAAGGGTCAAAGCTGAACAGAATGACTAATTAGGGTAAGAAAACCCTTAATTTTCATAAGATCTTTATTTTAAAATTCTTGCCAAATACGTTTGTCTTGATTTGTTTTACGGCATATTAAACTCAATGGGTTATTTAATGCCGACAAAATTTTTTATTGCTGGTAATTTCCCCACCAAATATATTGCAGTTATTCTTACAATAAAAACCTATTTTTACAATTTCATAGTGTTTTGGCCATAGCTGGGACCCTAATAAAAAAGCAATTAAAAGGTGGTTCCAGATCTTCAAAATCTTCTGGGGCCATTGTTGCCGGATGTAGTTTATCATACACAGGACGTGTGACTGTCTTGTAGCACAATGATAAACAATATACAAGGTACTCCATCTGTTGATCAGATATTGAACTAAAAATGCCTAGAGAATATCAACATGTGCTTTGAAATATAAAAAAAGTAGCAATAAAAGATGACACCACGTAGCTATCAACATCAAAAGAGAAAACTTAACACATGCTTCAAAGAGCTAAACCATAAAGCATTGCACAAATTTTAATGTGTAAAATAGTTTTATTAAACGATTTTTTTTTCTTTACTATTTGTCAGTTATTTGCGTATTAATTAAAATTTTGGGTTGTAAGAGTAATTTTTTGCGAGTGAAAGTTACATTATTTTAGAACGACTTTTTTTTTTTTTTAGATATAAGTCCTATTTAAACAATAGCTGAGGGGAAAGGCTATAGCTTCACACCTTTCCCAAGGATATTTGCGTGTAAGAATCTAACTGGAATTCGAAATCTGCTCTCCGATTTCCCATTCCGAGCAGCTATCCATTACACCACACGCACATCCACTCAAACGAAAATGCAAAGATTTAATTGAAAACGAAAGCTGAAATATTTCATACATAAAAATATATTTACCTTTTAATATTGTAGTCGGCTCGCAAGCTGGCATTTTGCAAAACTAGAAATATTTTTGGCGCGTGTTGAAATCCTCGCAGTATTTAGTATTGAAGTTATCGCTAACATTTATCGAGATTTTTCGATCAATTTTGCTAAACCAATCGATGGAATTTGAATAAGCTGATTTGTTTGAAAAAGAAAAAAAAATACTTGACAAAAACCTCACTTCGCGGTTTTTACGCACCTTAGTAAAACCAACTATACTTTTTACCTATTTACACTTCCAAAATTTCTGTTTCGATGGGTCAATGTATGGCTATTTTAGAGGGTGGGTCGGACGGACTAACAGAAGTCAGAGTTTTATACAGTGTAACCCGGATATAAGAGTTGTCGGGACCGGAGACTAAGTCTCTTATATCCGGGTTTCTCTTATATCCAGGTTTTGTCTACTTTGTTTAGGTAAGTATGGCTCTAATTTGGGACCAGAGAAAATATCTTATATCCGGGTTTCTCTTATATCCGGGTTACACTGTATATAGATTACCTAAGTGTGATATGCGCTACATCTAATCAAACTCTAAGGTTTCAGTATTTTACAATTTCTTTTTAGTGACTTCACCCCAACCAAGGTAATAAAGGCTACTAGGATGCAAGGGGTTACCGAGTGTGAAAGAAACAGAGGATAACAGAATTCAGAGACAAGATGAGAATTGTCATTGCATTTAAACGTTTGAAGATTGTGCTTGACAAGAAAGCAGGAATCCGGAAGAGCTTCACAAGCGAAAAAAAAAACAAAAAACTTAGCATAGAACTTATGGCTGCAAATAAAAATGTCAACATTTGTCTATATTTTGGAGATTAGGTGCTGTAGCAATTTACACTATTTACATAGTTCGAACTTATCTTTATTGCCATATTCCCGTTTCGGCAATTGTATGATCCAACCTTTTCAGCTGATATACGGTGGAATTTAAAATTCAACCCTTTATTTAGTTTATATGAAGATAGAAGAGATATCACCGCCCTCTGCGGGCTGATGTTGAAATAATAAACATATCACTGGAAAATATGAAAACTTAATATGCTAGGCTATAAAAAATCTAGGTCGACCAAAAAAAAAAAAAAAAACTGGTGAAAAATGGTTACCGAGACATTAGGTTTATAAGTTCCAAAAATTCACTCACTGGTGTTCCCAGTGGATAAAAGCGTTTGGTTGAGTGACCCAAAAAGTGACTTTACCCAAGAGTTGCGAGTTCAATACCTGGCCATAGAAGGAAGAAAATCCTAGAGTGTTGAGCTACTAAGGGGAATTAACTGAAACAGATATCCAAAAGGCATGACACGTGGAATTAGAACAATCAACTCCCGTGGATTCAGTCCGAAATTCCAACGTATATCACATTCCAAACACCTGAAGAAGGCCGGGGCATACAACGGGCGAAACGTTGTGAATATGACAAAGATGAGGACAACACTCCGAACGATGTAAATAGTATAAATAGTAAGAATTTCAACATTGAAATTTTCAGAGCTGGTACTGCGCTTAAATTCGTCAAGTCGAGGTACCAACAACGAAATCAGAAAAATTGCCGGTCGAACTGCGTCCTAAACCAAAGTATTTGCCAAGTTACAATCGCTTGGTAAAAACTTGTAAATATTTAATCATTTTTAGATCACTTCTGGATAGTTGCTTTTTCTACAAGGATTGGTATTAGAGTCTTTTTGAAAGAAATGTGACAGGTTTAAGTTGACATTTTCAAAAATTACCAAATTTTGGGGGTCCTACAACTCAAAATTCAAATTAATCTTTTGCCATATTTTTTTTTTTATCTCACCCCATAACTTCTAATAACACTAACAAATGCACGAAACAATTCTTCTCTTTTTAGTGTAAGCTCTTAAATATTAAAACCGTTTAAATCGTCAAAATGTTAAGTTTCTTTCATAGGTCAAATTGAGCATTACCCTCTTTGGGCACCATATGTCAGGCACCAAATATCAGTTTTTCGAGATAACTTTCTTTCCTTGTATTTAGCAGAAAATTAAGGTCCTTTCCTGTTTTTTTATGGGGGGGGGGTTGTTGAATCGATTTTTGATACTGAAATTTTTCCCGAAAGTCTTAGAGTTAAATGCAAAATTTACGCTATTTTCGGGAATTTTCGCTGCAGACCAGGGTTTCTAGAGGTATTTTTTTTTATTATTAGAAATATGAACGTTTTAATCTTCTTAAATTACAAGTATCTGTAATAAAGTTCCATAATTGAACTGAAAATCGTCCAGAGTACTAAAGAACGACAAATACCCACTTGGCTCTATCGTACGAACCCACAAAGTTTATTCGGTTTATTAAATAAATTTTCTACTAATGCAAATGAACTTTCTGACGAAACCAATACAATATGCATATTTAATCGAACACTGGATTTTCTGGGAGAATTTATACCAGAAACTCTTCTAAATGGTATGATACTCGAATTTATTTATCGTTTCACTTTGATTTGTCATTTCATGTGTGTACAGGGTGCATTTAAGTCTATGTTGCCAATACGAATAAGTTAGCATTTTACCGTAAGTAATTTCATTATTTGTAATTTCAAATATATTAAATAATTTCTATTCGTTTGGGAATGCCATAATAAACACTAGTTTTTGAAGATCCTATACTTAATATCAAATTAGATCGTTCCAAAATGCCAAATGAACTCTGGTGGAATTCTGTAAATTAATTAGCATCGAGGATCTATTTCCAAAATTAATACTTTGTTTAAACACTGAAAATAACGTTTCTTTACGCACGGTAGCCCGTGATGTTGTATAGATCAGCAATAATAGTTTTGTAATTCCAGACTTAAAACGCTCACGAAAAAAAACAAAAAAAAACTAGTAGTACAATGATTAAGAAATTTGTATTTTTTTTTTAAAGATACATTCTTTAACCTTATATAAAAGTTAAATATAATTTCATTCTATACGCTTTTATGTAGAAAGAATGGCGCTATTACTTTCAACTCCCCTAAGTAAAACAACCAGATAAAAAAAAAAACTTAAGTTTTTCATTTCATAAATTTAAGTTTAACTTCATAAAATTTAAAATAACAATTTGACTGTTGTAATTAATAATTTACAAACACTAGCAATAGTTTTAAGAAGCTTCTGTAAATGTGTTTCTGCTGTCAAAAGTTTCTAAAAGGAACGTCAGAAAGATAACCAAATGAAATGTATTTAAAATTAAGATATACAAATTATGAAACAGTAAACAAGGGAAATCTATTCGTATATTTTTTTAAAACTAAAGAACTGAAGACAAAAAACAGTGTCGTTGACAGTGTTATGGGGGTGCGACAGTAATTACGCCGAAAGAATTTTATTTAACAAAAACTAATCTAACAGTTGCTAAAGTTAAAATTCTTTTTAAAATATTCACTCGAAAAATGTCTAATAAAAAAAACAAACTCAAAAAACAAAACAAAAAAACTTTACGAACAGCAACGGGATGAATTTCAAAATCAAACAAAAAAAGTTTTTTTTCTACCTTCTCTGAAAGAAAATGTGTTGTATTAAATTATGCAAGCACCAAGTCAAACGGTTTATGGAATTATTTTGTGTAAAGTTCGGAACAAGTTTTCAGTATGTTTACACTCGATATCGCATAAATAGCTTACTGAAATAACATCTTCTGGGATTTCATTTTTGTAAAAAGTTTTGAGCACACACACACACAAAAAAAAAAAGTCTACACAATATATGGAAAGGGACGTTAAAAATTACCCCTACCCTCCAAAATATTTCCACAAGGTTTTCTAATCAAACACTCAGTATTAAGTGACGGAAATTTCGTTTGAATCGGATAATTCCGTGATTTTTGGCAATTTTTTCTTTTAAACGTAGAGGCAATTTTGGTTTAATTTAGGAAAAAACTCATCCATTTTGTTTGTAAGTATTCGTTGTGAGGAGTAGGCCGGGAATTAAAAAAAAAAATGCGGGGGGATTAAAATAAACTGGGGGGGGGGGACAAAAATAAACGGGCCGGTGAGCATACATACTGGTTTTACAGAGCTTAACTTTGGCATAGAGCCGCAAGTAAGAGGCATTTGGGGAGGAACGAATCCACTACTCAGTAATAGTGAACACGGACAGAATGTGGGAGGGATAGCAAGGGATAGCGAGGGATTGCCGAGATACAAAGAGTAGGACCTTGTGAAGAGCCATAATCGCCCATGCCCTGAAAGGACACCTCACAAGGTTCCCTAGTCCAAGGCACGCAAAAAGGTTTTCAATTAGCCGTATCTTAATCCACAAACCTCTCCCTATACTCTCATGAAAAACACCCACCCTGAAGAGTTGCAAGTGACTTAACAGTTAAAACAGGCTCGTTAGTATGGTTGGGAATACGTTAAATTTCGAATAAAAGTTGTATTCGTTAATGCCCATGGAAGGGGTATTAACCCATCTTTCTACCAGCGCCTCAGCTATAGCTAAAATGGCATGAACAGATAGAGTCCTTTAAATTCTGGATGTTAACAATTCTTGGAGGACAATTGAATTCATCTTAGAGCCCAAAGCTCGAATAAATGCAGGTTGGGACGGGAGGTGAACAACTCTAGTCTCGTTATATAAAAAAAAAAAAAAAAAAAAAAAATCGAAGCAGTCGCATCATGGCCTAGTTGCGACCCTACTCTCTACAATAAGTAGGAAGAATATGAGAATAACAGGCAAATAGATATGAAAACCCGAAAAGCAATTCTTGCATTGTTCTGATAAACAAAACTAATTTCCCGCCTCATTGGAAACTCCCGCCACTTGTCTGTCAGTTGACTGACAACATGGCGGTTAAGGTCTGTCAATGCTGACATGGCATTGACAGGAGTATAAACGAACAGCCTTATCTTTCTAGATGACGTTACTCTTTATTTCTCGCATACTCTATCTTCCTTGGATACATGTCAGAAAATGAAAAAAAAAAAAAATTCTTGCGCGCTAAAATTGCTTATACAAATGACTGACTGGTTCGGCATTTATGGATTATTTATCGACTTATCTAGCAAAAGTTTCTCGTCCGCACAACATTCCATCAATGCACGAACGCTCACAGTAATCTAGCTACACGAATCTATGGAAGAAGCACTGAAGTGGACCCGCCCACGCGCGCAATGTTTTGAAAACGTTTTTCATCACCTTTCACAAAATTGTATTTAGTTTAAAATTACATTATTTTTTATATACAAAAATTATCACAAAAAAAAAAAAAAATCAAACTTTAAAAATTAGGATGGTTGGTTGTTTAGCAACATATCACCCTCTATAGTTTATTTAATACCAAAATCTAAATACTCTGTACGTATTTTTATTTTATTTTTGAGAATGGTTTTAGTGATAAATCTTACTAATTAATCCATAGATGAGGGTAGAAGAGATGGTTTGGTTTCGTTTGTTGTACGGCATATCAACCTCAATAGGTTATTTAATGCCAAAAATATTTTTTTATGGCTGGTAATATTTTCAAAATTGTATAGCTGGTAATAATTTTTTCCTTCAAAAATTTATTGCTGGTAATTTTTTTTACAAAGTATTTCTGGTACTGAAACCTATTTTTACACTTTTATAGTGTTTTTTGCCCCAGTTTGGAGGTTAACTATTTGCCCATAGGTGAGACCCTAACAGGTCCAGGTCAGGATGGACCTGGGAACACCAGCAATTAAGAGGTGATTCCATGCTCCTTAAAACCTCCTGATCAGAGGCCTTGCTGTTGGACGTAGTTTATCGTCTTACCCATGACGCGGATGTAGTTTACCGTCATACCCAGGGTGGAGAAGGGGTGGATTCATACGTTTCCTAAGGGTATTTGCACGTAAGGGAAATGAACAAAACCCAACTGGAATTCGGCTCTCCGATTAAGAATTCCGAGCCATTACCCATTAGACCATCCGCACATCGAAGCTTACAGCACCTGATATTCCGAAGCGGTCACCCATTTACGTATTGACCAGTTACGACATTGCTTAACTTCAGTCATCGTACGGGAACTGAAGTTTCAACGTGATGAAAAAAAAAAAAAAAAAATTAAAGATCACAAGTATTAATGTTGTTAAAATATGTATACAGATGAGTTGGCAATAGTTGACAAATTGTCCTGCGCGCGAGACTAATTTTTTTTTTTACACTAGCACTTAAACTATTGCCAACTCCTCTGCATACATATTTTGATGAAACTATTAGCATTTTGTCAAAATGATTATTGTTGGAGAATTGTTTCCTAGTGGACACAGAAATATTGATGCTTGCCCAACTCCATTACACACAATCACAAATCGTGTAGAAGCTTACCTGTCAAAAATACAAATAAAAGATTAAAACAATGCATAGACCAATAAATCGTGACATGATGGATAATTACTTCGCAGAATTCGTGGAATCAAAGACTCAAAGACTCACTTTTATCCTTTTTGGCATCAAATCGTCACGAATTCATATGTTTGATACTCTTGCTTCTTGTATTTGTATTAAACTGAAAACACCTTTATTGATGATTTTCGCGATTGAAAACAAGTTTCCAGACGCTCAATTTAAATATCACAATGCAAGTTTTAGTGCATGGGAGAGGAACACATGGAGTTTTGAAAAGTGTGTGTGGGGGGATGCATAATAATGCCGAAATAGTTAACAGTTAAGAGAACGTGTTCAAGATTTTTTTTAATCATTTCCCTTCAAGCAAAGGAAAAGCTACAGCGTAACCCGGATATAAGAGAGTTATCGGGACCGGAGAAGTATCTTATATCCGCGTTTCTTCTCTTATATCCGCGTTTCTTCTCTTATATCCGCGTTTCTTCTCTTATATCCGCGTTTCTTCTCTTATATCCGCGTTTCTTCTCTTATATCCGCGTTTCTTCTCTTATATCCGCGTTTCTTCTCTTATATCCGCGTTTCTTCTCTTATATCCGCGTTTCTTCTCTTATATCCGCGTTTCTTCTCTTATATCCGCGTTTCTTCTCTTATATCCGCGTTTCTTCTCTTATATCCGCGTTTCTTCTCTTATATCCGCGTTTCTTCTCTTATATCCGCGTTTCTTCTCTTATATCCGCGTTTCTTCTCTTATATCCGCGTTTCTTCTCTTATATCCGCGTTTCTTCTCTTATATCCGCGTTTCTTCTCTTATATCCGCGTTTCTTCTCTTATATCCGCGTTTCTTCTCTTATATCCGCGTTTCTTCTCTTATATCCGCGTTTCTTCTCTTATATCCGCGTTTCTTCTCTTATATCCGCGTTTCTTCTCTTATATCCGCGTTTCTTCTCTTATATCCGCGTTTCTTCTCTTATATCCGCGTTTCTTCTCTTATATCCGCGTTTCTTCTCTTATATCCGCGTTTCTTCTCTTATATCCGCGTTTCTTCTCTTATATCCGCGTTTCTTCTCTTATATCCGCGTTTCTTCTCTTATATCCGCGTTTCTTCTCTTATATCCGCGTTTCTTCTCTTATATCCGCGTTTCTTCTCTTATATCCGCGTTTCTCTGTACTAAGAAGCAAGGGGGTACTTAGTGCGAGAAAAATGAGTGAACAAACATTAAAGAACAAGAAGGACTGGAATTCAGACAGAAGATAAATATTGACATTGCATTTAAACATTTGAAGATCAAAGTTGTCCGGAAAGCCAAAAAACCGGAAGATAGTTCCACAAGCAAAAAGTGCAAGAGAAGAAACTGTTAGCATAGAACTTACGGTTACATCTAACCATTTCACTTGTAAAATAAGACCTTGCCACCAATCCAGCACTGCGTTTAAATTCATACAATTTAGGTAACAGGAGTGTGATAATGTGTAATATAAAAATGTGGCACAAGGCCAAAAGGAGAGATGAAGAAACCTGTTATCTCTTATAATTAAACTTAGCCTGCCACAATTACTGACACAAACATACAATATTCCTTACACCAAAACATTCTTGCCTACCAGTCTTACTAGAGCGACCATAATACCTCAGTCTCCATGAAGTCCTAACTAGTCCCTCTATGTACAATCTGTCTGTGGGCAAGGGGGAATAATACCATAGACGAAATTTCATCAGATCAATTGCCATGGAAAAGGCGCAGGGAAGCTACGTTACGGCGTTGGGAAAGGGACTGAAACCGAGATGCCAGGTCAGGACTAATAATCATTGCAGATTCTTTGCATTTTAAGAATCTCTAAATACATAGTTGAAGCACCAGACAATATATGACCGCAATGTTCAATGCATGGAAGAGTGGTAGACTTGGGTAAATGGGTAAGTTAGATTCAAGAGAGAAAAATTGCAGAAAGTGTTTTAGTTTACTTTGTTAAAAGCTACCGTTACGTGAGTAGTCAAATGAAAACGTTCAAATAACTTAAATGTAGAATAATCTTAATTTACTCGTTTTTATTTTTTGCCGATTAATAAGCATCTTAAGTTGGCACTAGCCTTGAGTAGTAGTGTTAGAATTTATACGTGAAAAATTTCATTTGAAAAGCCACACTGATAATTGATTTCAGCAGTTGGTTAGACTTCATAAAATATGAACACTGGATTTCTGAAACATTCCAAATGTGTTAAGTTAATTTGATATTTTAATTCAAGTTATAAAACTTACTCCATTAAGCTTTACATACACGTGATCTGTGCTGAGGCACGACATCAAGGAAACATTCGAATAATTCACTACAGCAACCGGTCGCAATGACAAGTTTGCCAGATTGACTTGGAAATAAATATTGGTGATAAAAAAATCTTACCCAGACGCAATAATGTCAATGCTTGATTAAAAAGACTAAAATTAATTTTTTTTTCGATTTTCTTTAACAGCCACTATAATACAGTGAGTGTTCAGGTATATTTCATTAATGCAAACGGCAGTTTTAGCTAATTCGTAGTAGAGCAAGTGTCTGCAACAGGGTTTGGTTTGGTTTATTTTACGGTATATCAACCTCAATGGGTCATTTAATGCCGACAGCTTTTTTTCCTGGTAATATTTTTGTTTTGTCAAAAATATTTGTTGATATTTTTTTTCCCTCAAAAATGTATAGCTGGTAATTTTTTTTTTCAAAAACATAGCTGGTAATAATTTATTTTTATCAAATACGTATTGCTGGTAATAATTTATTTTTATCAAATACGTATTGCTGGTAATAATTTATTTTTATCAAATACGTATTGCTGGTAATAATTTATTTTTATCAAATACGTATTGCTGGTAATAATTTATTTTTATCAAATACGTATTGCTGGTAATAATTTATTTTTATCAAATACGTATTGCTGGTAATAATTTATTTTTATCAAATACGTATTGCTGGTAATAATTTATTTTTATCAAATACGTATTGCTGGTAATAATTTATTTTTATCAAATACGTATTGCTGGTAATAATTTATTTTTATCAAATACGTATTGCTGGTAATAATTTATTTTTATCAAATACGTATTGCTGGTAATAATTTATTTTTATCAAATACGTATTGCTGGTAATAATTTATTTTTATCAAATACGTATTGCTGGTAATAATTTATTTTTATCAAATACGTATTGCTGGTAATAATTTATTTTTATCAAATACGTATTGCTGGTAATAATTTATTTTTATCAAATACGTATTGCTGGTAATAATTTATTTTTATCAAATACGTATTGCTGGTAATAATTTATTTTTATCAAATACGTATTGCTGGTAATAATTTATTTTTATCAAATACGTATTGCTGGTAATAATTTATTTTTATCAAATACGTATTGCTGGTAATAATTTATTTTTATCAAATACGTATTGCTGGTAATAATTTATTTTTATCAAATACGTATTGCTGGTAATAATTTATTTTTATCAAATACGTATTGCTGGTAATAATTTATTTTTATCAAATACGTATTGCTGGTAATAATTTATTTTTATCAAATACGTATTGCTGGTAATAATTTTTATCAAATACGTATTGCTGGTAATAATTTTTATCAAATACGTATTGCTGGTAAGTTTTTTTTACAAAGTATGTATCAAAACCTATTTTTACACTTTTATAATGCTTTTTACCTCAGTTTCGGGGTTAACTATTTGACCATAGCTGGGACCCTAACAGGTGCTACCACCCCGCGTCAGAGTGGACCTGGGAACACCAGCAATTAAGGTGGTTCTACGCTCTTCAAAGCCTCCTGATAAGAGGCCTTGCTGTTGGACGTAGTTTATCTTCTTACCCTGGATGCGGATGCAGTTTACCGTCATACCCAGGACGGTTGCAACAGGGATTAGCTAGGCAACAAGTAGGCATACTCAGAACAGAGCGACCAGCCATACTAGCGTTGATTCTGCAAGTCTCTACGGACCTAAATTCTGCATCTTAATTTTTGAAATTGCTCTAATACTATTTCAAATATTCACTTCTGAATAAAGTTATATTAAATTTAATAATCATATTTTATTTCTGTGTAATCTGTTAAATGTGTACACGCTCAAATTGAACTTGTGCCTGAGAATTATCCCATCGCTTTGGAAATTAACTTACCAATTCAAAATTTGAATCTTCGCACCATTGATATCCAGTAAAGATTTTGTATCAAATTTGTCATTGTAGATCAGTAACAGAACTTACAAATAGCTAGAGTACTGGACTTGTGAAGTTTTCTTTTTCAGTACCAACCTAAGAAAGTCACTAGTTTGTATATTCACGTTCAGAAAATTTTAGTTAAGTCTTTCCTTCAGTTTTTCTTATGGCGACAAGTCAAATGCAGCTCCTGTTTTGCAATTCTCAAATATCTATAAAGTGAATTACAAGCAGTATTTATTTTGAAACAAAACTATAACATGCTATTGAAAAATATTCGACAATATATTGTCTGAAAGCAAAGTTGTACGCCCATATTGTAGTCACCAAATGAATTTATATACACTTGGTCATAGATTTTCTTTTGAAAAACCACACAGTAATTTAATATGTACAGCCAACACTCCTATAAGTACCTGTTAAGAACCCGGTTGGTATAAGCGTCCAGTTTAACTATGTATATATTTTTTTAAAGAAATGCATTTGCACAGTTTTATATACACAAGCATGACTATTAGATTTACACTACCAACCTCAAAATACCATATTTATCTCTAGTGCATTCAAATTTGCATTATATCTAAATTGAATGTCTGGAAACATTTTTAAATCAATAAAAATCAACAGTAATAAAGATATTTAATACAAATCCATGAACCAATAATATTAGACACGATATAAATCCATAATGATTTGATGCGAAAATAAAATTTTCAGCAACTTAATCTGATTTCACTAACTTCGCAAAGTAATCCATCATATGACGATTTATTTATTTCTGCATTACTTTGATTCTTTGCCACATAGCTTCCACACGATTTGGGGTTGCAAGGGGAACAATATAAAAATATAGCACCCACAAACATTAGGGACGTCTTCCGTAGGTACGAATATCTGAATGATTTAAAAAGATCTAGTTAAACTTAGATTAAAATTTCGAAGGCTTTTTTAACCGGTTTCACCGCAAGCAAGGCAGTAAAGTCACTAAAACACAAGTTACGGGGATGTGGAAGAATTAGGAACAAGCATTACTGAGTGGAAAGAGAAAAGAGTAACGAGAATGACAGATAGCGATTGACATTGCATTTATATTTTTGCAGATTAAACTTTGCTGGAAAAAATGGAGCTGGAAGGGAGTTCCACAAGCGAGAAAAAGAAACTTAACAGAATTTACAGCTACATCTAGCCAGCTCAGCTGTAAATCGATGAGATCTCAACGTCAGTCTAGTATTGCGTTTAAATTCAAAAAGTCTAGATAGCGAAGAGCTCATTCGAACAATTATCATGAAAGTATTTATAGAAAAGAGAGAGGCAACCTTACAGCGGTAGAAAGTGACTGAAGCCAAACGGCCAGATCAGGACCGATAATATTGCTGATTCTTTGGATTTTATCAAGGAGTTGTGGCAGCAATATTCTAAGCATGAATACTAGACAGATACCCAAGAGATTCTGGAGAGAAAAAAAATTGTTTAGAATAGTTTACTTCCGCCAAAAACAAAACTAAACTCTGGTTACCAAATACTTAGAATCAAATAAGGCTAGATCGAGTAACAAATGATGCCAGTTGATTTCTAAACTAAGTCGTTAGTTGGCACCCATGATTTTATGACATACTGTTTGGCTAACAAGAGTACGTAAGCCGGATATCCTGATTAGTAAAGATCAATTCGTCATTCACAAATGACGTGTCTTGTGCGGCTAAAGTTGAATAGGAAACTTTATTTCCATATTACAGGGTTACGCGTGACTTATACAAGTAAAAAAAAAAAACAACATTTAGTCAGCCCTGTGGTTATTGCACTGATCGGCATTCATAGTCCACCTGCCATACAAAATATAACACGTTAAGGCTATGTGCTACTTATTTTATCGCCTGTAGGCAAACGAATTCTTGAAAGAATATAGGCGGGTTAAATGTGCAAGCCCCGTTCCATAACTGCTCAGTGTGTACAAGTCTCGTGCTTGAGTTATTCTTTGGGCTCATGTGGTTATGATGGACCGACACGAGGCAGCTTAGTTTTTCCTTGATTTTTTTTTTAATCGGATATTCGGGAATTAAGAAAATTTAAGTACTTCATTCGAAACCAACATCAAGCAATCATTTATTTTTAACCTAGAGGAGTTCAACTAAAATGTTCGCCATAAATTGTTTTCGATAATATTTTGTCGCAATGTTTATCCTATTTCTCTCCATCTATATATATATATATATATATATATATATATATATATAGAGAGAGAGAGAGAGATATCTCATTCATAGCTGTTAAAAAAAAAAGCTATGTTTCCATCTATTTTCTTATTTTGGCACTAAAATTACCTTGTCCGCTTGTGAAAAAAAAATGGGGGGTGGTGGTGGTGAAATTTGGCAGATAAGCATTTCTTAGACTTTTCTTTACCCACAATTTGTCAGAATCCAAAAATATTGATTTCTATTATTTCAGAAGTACGAACCTGTTCATAATATTAGGTTGGCCCAAAAATTCGTTCGGTTTATTAAATAAATGTTCTACTTAACTTTTTAAAAGGGGTATCTCTACTTTATCTTATTTATAAAGATCAACTGCGGACTAGTGATATCTTTTTCTCCCAAATTTGCAATGGTACGCAGTTAAAGAATAAAAATAATTAAATCATTATATTTGTAAAAAAAAACAAAAAACAAACACCTTTGGTAAGTTAGGGAACAATTTGACACATATTATAAACAGAACCCCTCCTAAAATAAAAAGTCAATATTTTTTTGATTTTCAAATGTCGTAGGTGGAGGAAGATACAGTGTTTAATCCATTAAAAAAATGCTGATTTTTTAAAAAAGTGTGAACCAGTTAATTTAAGTAATGCTCGATTGTCGTTATAAGTCAATTTTTAAAATGATAAAAATTCAAGAAGATAGCTTTCCAATATAGCACATTTCCATGCAGCTACAAGGATCTAGATAGTTTAATGCATTTGGAATTTCACTTAAGTGGGTCCTGCTGAATTACAATAAGGAAATGGAATGTTAAAAAAAATTACTCACCTTCTCAACCCAATTACAATCAATGTTATTTCTGTAAATGACAAAAATAACCCGGGCAAAACTCGACACTACACGTTTCCCGCCTTTACATACAGCAAATAAAGGTACATATGCTAATTTCTAATACTATGAACCAATCCGATGGTTGCGTGGGTAACTGTAGCGCGCGATTTGCGTAGGTGAAGCAAGTTGTCCATTATAACTGGTTAGTAGGTTCGATCCTCACTAGGTCCGGCCATATTTGTGGCCTTGTGTCAAAACTAAACTAAACTAAACTAAACTAAACTAAACTAAACTAAACTAAACTAAACTAAACTAAACTAAACTAAACTAAACTAAACTAAACTAAACTAAACTAAACTAAACTAAACATAACATAACATTAGTTGTTAGGGGGTTGCACCTCCGTCCTTGTATTAAAGAATGAGGCTTGGTGAATAAAGAGTAACTAGGCCATTTTTATTCTTCGTCAAATTGTATGCGTATAGTCACCCCACGTTAAACCGACCAAATGTTACATTCTACATCTCTTAAGGATAGTAAGTTAAATACTTGGTTAGCAAATGCGCTTATCGCCAGCCTCGCCTACATATGGAATTGTGACAAATTTAAGCTATGTTTAGCAAATAAGTAATGGGTTGTCCAAAAACTTCGTTCGGCTTATTAACTAGAAACTATACTTAAAAAGCCGAACGAACTTTTTAGCCAATCCAATATTAAAAAAAAAAAAACTCTTTTCATTTCTGTCTTTCACTCATATTTCCATATCCCTCAAGCTCAAGTCGCTGGAGGGGTCAGGAGTCATTATCCGACGCCTGAGGCGTCCCCAGAAGAGGAAGTGCTGGTGGAGGGATTTGAGCAATTTTTGCTCCCTTCGCCCAAGTACGCGTGGCCTCCCACTTTACACTCGACCCTGTGTCACATTTTGTACATATGGGCATACATCCCCGTTAAATGACAGGAAATAATATTTTCTGGCGATGTGAGAGTAATTTAAAAATTGTATTACAGTGTAACCCGGATATAAGAGAGTTGTCGGGACCGGAGAAGAAGTATTTTATATCCGGGTTTCTCTTATATCCGGGTTTCTCTTATATCCGGGTTTCTCTTATATCCGGGTTTGCTCTATTTTGTTTAGGTAAGTATGGCTCTAATTTTGGACCAGAGAAAATCTCTCTTACATCCGAGTTTCTCTTATATCCGGGTCTCTTATATCCGGGTTACACTCTACTATTTTGTCATATTACATCGATGTTGCGTGTGTGTGTATGGTGTGTGTGTGTGTGGGGGGGGGTCACATACTAACAGTATTCAAAATCTCGAACACCGACCACTGATTCCGTCGGGCAATAAGTAACTATATCAGCCGCAAAGTAGTTTGATTGATTGTAAAAAAAAAAAAAAAAATTACGGCTTATCAATCCATTGTAGGTTATTTAAAGCTGAAAATATTTTGAAAATTAAGAATAATTCCGTTTTTTTGCAAGTGAATATTGCATTAATATTTTTTTTAGAATAAGAATGGTTTTCTCTGATACAAACCGTACTATTTAGCTCATAGCTGGAGGAAGGAGATGGATTCATGTCTTTCTAAGGGTATTTGCGTGTAAGTGAATGGAAAGAAACCGACTGGAATTCGAACTCGGTATATTCTCGCCAAGCAGATCCTTAAAAAAGGATAGAGCACAAATCATTTAGTATAGATTAACATCGACACATGTCTGAAATCAAATGAGAATCTATCAACATAGATACAAAATATAATAAGGATCCAATTCCATTGACCATGAACACATATATAGGAAATAATACATACGTAGGAACAGGGATTTAAAAAAAATCCTATGACCCTTCAGAACCGAGGCGATCCTGGTTCTCCACAGATTCCTTTTGTTTATTATCTGTGAATCGTTATGCCTTCTTTGGTAAGATAGGGGAGTGGTCTCTCGTTACCCTCTCCATACTTTTGAATTAATTTGTTCTTACATTATTTACATTATTCGGACTGTTATCCTCATCGTGATTGCCATATTCACAACGTTTCGGCCATTGTACGCCCCAGGTGATTGAACTTCTTCAGGTGATTGGAATTTCGATACGAACCCTTTATTTCGTCCACCGGGGCTGATTGTTCTAGTTCCACGTGCCATGCCTCTTCCGGATGTCTCACTTATTTCGCTTCAACTCAACTCTCAAAGTTTTGGTTCACAACTGCTATAGCCAGGTATTGAACTGATAACTCTTTGAGTCTAGTCACTGGATTTAACCAACGCCTTTATCCACTGGGCCATGGCTACGGCAGTGGTGAACTAAAATTTAAAGAGTTGAGTTAAAGGGAAATACCTGAGACGCCCGGAAGAAGCATGGCACGTGGAACTAGAAAATATACCCTGATGGACGAAAGAAAGGGTTAGATTCGAAATTTTAATCACCTGAAGAAGGCCGGAGCGTACAACGGCCAAAACGTTGTGAATATGGCAATGAAGATGAGGATAACAGTTCGAATAATGTAAATAATGTAAGTAATCATAATATCTCATCTCAGAGATATAGACAGATAATTTGTTCTTTTCTTAAACCGGTTGCCAGCCAAGGCTAGAGATCACAGTCTACCCTGCTGTTTAATCCATAAGGAGAAGAAATGAATTGAAGCCTTTCCTAAAGGCATTAGGATGAAAGTGAACGAAACTGACTAGGCCGGAATTTGAACTCACCTTGCTGATAACAGTTACGCTTCTTCAACGTGCCATGTTCCTTCAGAACGTGAGGGATCATAGCTCTCCACAACTTTCTACGTTTTGTAGCTGTTAGCAATATTTGTCTTTTTACTAATCCTCTTCCCCTTTGTTCTGTCATTTACATAGGCTCGTTAGGCAGGTTACTCGCTAATTTCCTCTGCCTTTCTTGCTTTTAGAATGTCTTGTGAGTGTCAGGTTTTCCAGGCCTTCTTTTTTTATTATGTGTCCCAAAAATTTCAACTATCTCTTGTGTATAATTGTCATTCATTTACTGTTGTAACTGAGTTATCAAAAAACAACAGTAGAAAACAGAAATTGGTTTGACAAGTTTATTACCTTTTGGAACAGGGAAACATAATATAGAATAGAAACTAGAGGAGAAAATATTTAGCCATGCATGACTCGCTGTTTTCAGCAAAAGCTACTGCTGCTACTCCTCTTGATGTAGGAGTATTTTTATGTTACTCATCCGACGGCCGAGTCCAAACTTATACGAAAGTATTATCCCTCACAACATTTACACTATTTATATTCGAACTATTGTCCTCATCTTTGTTGTCGTTGTGCCCTCCGGCGTTTCTCATGTTTGTATCGATTTGGGAAATCTACAAGGAATTCTGAACTGAACCCTCTATTTCATTTTCGTGGGTAGAATGTTCTCGTTCTAGGGATGTCGTCTACTTCTTATTAGTACTGGTCAGTTATTGATCACCCATTTCCACTGAGTCTAAGTACACACTGCCCAACTGAACTCACAATCACGAACCAACACTTTAATCCACTAGGTCAGTGTCCTGTAGGACAATTTGCAGTAGTGAATTTGGGGCCTTAAACCCAACCTGCCTGCTGATTTGTGCTGCTTCTGCCTGTCAGGTTTTTTACTGTTGCATCTAATGCTCGTTTTAATTGCTATCGCTGCTTCTATTGAAAACATACTGTCATTTGTTTTTCTTTTATTATCAACGGCTCCCATATTGTGTTTATTTCTATGCTAGGTCTACTAAGAAGGTCCTCATAGCCTAACATATGCGTTGATTCTTTCAGACTTCCAACTCACCAGTGTTCTTCCTTATCTAGTATTTTCACTCCATTCCATAGGGGCTGACGACTCTCTTTACCAACATACATGATCAGCCATGCCCAATTTCATTGTCTCACTACTCCTATTTTTACGTTACCCTAGCATTACTTTTAGGGGGCGGCTTGTTTCACATTTAAATTCTCTGCCTCAGCTGCAAGGAATCGAGTACAGGCAATTCTTGGTCATGTACACTTCCGTGTTATCATTTACTCTGTAGAGTGTAACTGCATCTGGATATTGTCCTAATGTTGTATGGACCACAGATCTTCTGAATATTTTCAAATAAGCCCTTGACATAAGGTAGACAGTAGTTCGCTTGTTGGGTCATCGCTCTATTCCCACATGGCTGAGTTACAAGCTAAACTAAATTTAGTCAATCACCATAATCACTACAGGGGCCTGACGTTGGTCGTTTGTGTTAAAATCTTAAAAACAAATATTTGCAAACCAGCGCAGTGAGTTCGATCCTCACTGAGTGCTACATTATTATGATCTTGTATCAGTCTCATCTAAGCTTAGTAAATATCCCCAAACTTCAATTTTGCTGCACATTCTTAACTCAGAGGTTATTTACTGAATTTAACTTAGGCTGGCACAAGGACATTGTAGTGGAGCACCCACTAATATCCCTGCATTTTGAAATCTGGTCTACACAGCGAGATTTTTAACTATCGAATTGTTAAGCTTATTTTCTGACACAAGGCCAAAGTAATGTAACCCTGTGAGGATCGAAATCGGTATGTTAGATAAGTCTGTTGACCATCTTCTTATGGTAAGCCTCTCAGTATGAGCACCGGTTTTAGGTAAGTCACACTGGATCGTTTGAAAAATACTTACACCATATTTACATTATTTAAAAGCGGAATATTGTCCTCGCCTTTCATCTTTGTTGTCGTTATCACAACGTTTCGGCTGTTGTTCCCTCCGGCCTTCATCAGGTAATTGTCGATTCGGGTTACCTGTATAATGAGAATAAAGATGAGAATAACAGTCTGCATTTAAATATCGTAAATAAGTCTGTATCTCAGAAATGCAGACAGAAATTCATACTCGAGTCTGAAAGTAACCCTCAACTCACAAAGATTAGCTTCCACTTAAACAGCATACAAAAATATAGATAGATACGTAATTATATACGACATATTTTACAAGTACGAAACCCCAAAAAGTCAGAACTGAGTGCGTGAATCGAATACTATAGAGACGTTTTTAGTGACCCTTTATAAATTGTAATCTTTTTTAATCAGTGTGTATATAGCGAGCAGACTTAGAGGTCGCGCTTCTATACGGCTGTGTTTTAGTTTTTAAAATTGCACTGACGATTTACTTCGAAGGAGACAGTGGAAACTATGTCCTAGGATAAGACATTTCCTTCGTGGTCAAATATACCAAATTGAGCGCATCAGCACGTATATAATGTAATTTACTAAGCATAGCTTTAGTATAGCACAAGGCAGCAAATATGGAGCAACCAGTGAGGATCGAACTCACGACTTAGTCATAATTGATATAGCGCGATAAGCTTGCTAACCATTACACAACGCCGAAGTGCCCTCAGCCCATATATAAAGTTCCTGACAACTTGTGGCTTACGATCACCGAAGTTGAACAACGCCGAGCCTGTTTAGAACCTAGATGGGTCACCGCTGGTTGCTGTAAGCTTGGATATGCGGGTGGTGTAGTAGATAATGGCTCGGAATTCTTAATCGGAGAGCCGTGTCCCAATTCCAGTTAGGTTGGTTATATTCACTTACGCGCATTTGAGAAAGGTATGAATCCACTTCTTCTCCCACCTGTTATAGGTTAATTAGTAAGACTTGTATTATTATTAGGAGGCACGGTGGAGTAGTGGATAGTGGCTCGAATTGAGGAATCGGAGAGCCAGTTCGAATTACATCCACTAATACCCTTGGGAAAGGTATTAATCATCTTCTACCTCCAGCTATGGGTAAATAGCAGGACAGACTGGATTCTATAGCCTTGGATGGTAACTGGTCTAGGAGAACAAGAACTCTGAATTCTGAGGGTCATTTTTGGGACTTGTGGTGCACGGTGCACCAGGTCTCTGTATTCGGCCCTTTAAAAAGTGTGGTTGGTTCTGCACAAAGCCTTTACCACTATAATCAAATCTTAAGTGCTGGTGTCTGGCTGTCGGTTTCTAGGAATCATACGCCGAATACGACTGGAGACTCTCTAGTAGTAGTAGTAGCAGCAGTATTATTATTATTATTATGATTATCTACAAAAATAAAATAAAATTGTGTAGAAAATATTTAGATTTTGGCATTAAATAACCCATAGAAGTTGATATAACACTAAAGAAAAACAGTCAACCAATTAACCTTACAGCTTGTGGGTAGGAATATAGTGTAACGTTAATCACACAATTGGAATGACTCACCAGATTCTGAAACTCAGTATTCAAAATCTGTTTTTATTTTCACACCAGATACTGTCCTCTTATATAAAATCGTTACCGTTTTAAGCACCAAACAATACCGACGTAGTAAGAGAGAGAGATTAAGAATCAAAGAGAGCTATTTCAGTAATTTTCTAAAGTCGGTAACATTTCTACCAGCTGAGCACTAGCGTCTACTTCTGTTTCCAGTTGATGTATCGGAAGAGACATTGCCCCTGCCATTTCTGTCGCCAACATTATATCTGAACGGTAGTGACTTGTAGTCGGACGTTTTTATCAGATGTATCCGCCCCCGTCTTCAGCTCCCGGTGTTATTTGTCAGACTGATCCTTGATGCTGGTTTTAAGGAGTGCAACTGCAACAAATTGGGCTCATGTTGGAATGCAAACTCAACATTCACCGTAACCTGATACGTGCTTTTTTAATAACGTCAAATTTGACGAGAGATCAAGCTGATAGTGGCCATAAGTGAGCGCTAGTTGAATTTAAAAAAAAAAAATCTTATAAAAATTTATTCCTTTTTCTCTGGTAAAGTTTTTTTGGGGTTTGAAAAATTTGTTTTTACTTACTTTTATCTCCTTTTCTTAGATTTCATTTCTATTATTCGTTATTAAGACTAAATGTTTTCTTCGTTCGTTCGTTGTCGCTCATCCATTGTTTTTGTTCTTCAGTTCATTTAACTCCCTTTATTATCTATTACATCTACATTTTTCTTTCTGTTTTTATTTTCATGTTCTTTTACTGTTTTACTTACTCTTGTGTCTTTGTTATCTACATTTCTTTCAAAACTTGCTTAGGTTCTTTCTCTTTTTTAATTCCTCTTAATTTTGCGGTTTTACGAAAAACATTACTCGGATGGCTTAAGCATTTTACCCGCATTCTTTGACAAGATGTATATTTTTTGCTTTTTTGTCGACCTTTTTTTTTTCTTTTTAGAAAATTTCCTTTTTATTTATCTAGGTTAATATATTTTTAAGAAAACTCTTACAATATACATTGCCTACAGATTTAATCTGACATTTTTTTTTCGTTGATTAGCAACATGTCGACTAAAGAATTAACTGTTCCTGTCACTAATCGACTCCACACACATTTTTTTTTTTTTACTGCGCACCACACTTGCTTTATATCCGGTTGTCATGAAGACTACAGCGGAGAGTAGTGGTTAATAAGCTTATCTCTTTCAGAGTTTTATGACTATAGGGAATTCGATCCTCATTGGGTGCTCAATGCTTGTGCTTTTGTGCAAAGGCGAGCTGAGCCAACACCTATACCATAACACTTCAATGGAAAGTAGTGATTATAGAGCTAGTCTATTCCAAAGTCTTACTTAGGGAATTCAATCTTCATTTGGTACTCAACTCTTGAAGGCTATTTGAGTAAATACCTATATCCAGGAATTATGGAACTTCAGCGGAGAATACTACTTAACAAGATAGTCCATTACAGACTATTACTAAGAACATTGATTAAGGACATGAAAGCAACCAAATTACAACATTTAAATGAATATCACAAAGAAAAACGTGCATGTTGGGCGAAGTAGTACATGAAAACCTATTTCTCAATAGAAAATTTTAGTGATAAACGCAAGGCTGCACTGGATGGACCTGATGGCCGAGCTAGAGGTTGAGTCCTTCATGGAAATAATCAATCAACATGACTTAAAAAAAACAACAGGTTGAGATGGAGTAATGTTCTGAGATAATATTGTAAGCAGTAAAACTTAAAAAAAAAACTTTAAAGTTGATGACGGCGTCAAGATAAATAGAAACAATTATTGAAAGTTTTTGAATAAGTTCGTTGTAGCACGTTCCAATCAAGAAGCTTTAAACTAAAGAGTTTATTTATACGTGACAATGAGCTTTCACACTTTACAATGTTTACTCCAGGCCAACTTACTAAGAAAAAAGTTTCCAAGACAACAAATTACTGGAATGTTCCGCAAGCCTCTCCAGATATTAATCCAACAGAAAACTTGTCCATCATTAAAAGAAATATATATGAGAATGGAAAATAGTATTCAAGCAAAAAAATGTGGGAAGCAATAAAATCTGTTGTAAGTGATGTTAAAGTCGAATAAATAGAAAGCTAAACAAAATCAATGGTTGAAAGACTGATGAATGTTATAGAATGTCAAAGAGCCTATTTGAATATCTGTCTATATTTCTGAGATGAGGTATTATGTACACTATTTAAATTATTCGGACTATTGTCCTTATCTTTGTCGACATATTTATTACAACGTTTCGGGCGTTGTACGCTCCGGCCTTCTTCAGTTGGTTGGAATGTCGAACTGAACCCTTTACTTTGCTCACTGGGGTAGACTGTTCTAGTTCCATGTGCCATGTTTAATGGATGTCCTTGAGGACACATGGCACAGTAGATAAAGGCGTTAGTTAGATCCACTGACAGGACCCAAAGAGTGTGAGTTCAATACCCAGTTAAGGCAGTGGAGAACTTGGAGAGGGGAATTAACAGGAGACAACTGGCAACTGACATTCATTAAACATGGTACGTGTAACTAGAACAGTCTACCCCAGTGAGCGAAATAAAGGGCTCAGTTCGACATTCCAACCACCTGAAGAGGGCCGGAGCGTACAATGGCCGAACCGTTGTAATAAATATGGCGACAAAGATGAGGACAATAGACCGAATAATGTAGATAGCCTATTTGAAGTTGTAAAATAATAATTTATCCCAATGTATAGGATACTGCATTAATTCAATGTTTCTTTGGTCAATATTTTTAAATTTATAACAACTTATGATGCTAATGCAATAAAAACAAACATATTAAAAGAGAATTCATAACAACATTTTTGTACCCCTGCAAAAATTTATGCAGTATTTTGCCTGCCTAACAAACCCCAACAGAAGAATATTTTAAAATAAGGATATACAGGGCGTCCATAAAATCTCTTTACAGTTACAAAAGCAAATGAACAGACAAATATGTGGAAATTGTTACAAAATGAAGAGTAGATATTGAAATTTGTTTAACTAATTTAATATGCCTCTATATGGGCATCATAACACGAAGCACATCAAGACAGTAATCGATTTCTTGCCATGTTCATTTTAACAATGCCTCATAAATAGTGGTAATGGCATCAGTGATCTTTTGCTTTAGATCAGTGATGTTTGTTCGATACACAATATCTTTAACATAATCCCATAGAAAGAAGTCCAGGGGAGTGATATCTGATGAATGAGGAGGCAAGGGATTGGGTCATCACTTCCAATCTACCGGTCTGGAAATGTTTAATTTAGGAACCTACAAACATGCAGTTCCCAATGTGGTGGTGCGCCATCTTGCTGGAAAATAATGGTTGGTTGAAGGTCATTTAGTTGTGATGCCACATCAATTGCCTTTGTCATATATTTTTAAATTGTAAAGAGACTTTATGGATACCCTGTATATAATAATTTTCTAGTTGTGCAATATATTACTCATACAAATATAAACTGAAAATATTTGCCAAGACCAGTTAAACACAATTTCATTGTGAAAACATTGATTTCCATGATAAAATCTCACCTAATCTAAAGATATTATGATAACAAATAGCTTATAGCGTAACATATGTACGATTATAGGTACACAACCGATTTTCCAGTAAAAATTCGTCCAGCACCTCTTTTAATATGAAGTATTTTCATGGCAGTTGTTGGAATGAGCTCTCCTCTCTGGTACCCCAACCACATGAATTTAAACGTACTACTAGATTGGCAATTAGGTCTCACTGTTTTACTGTTTAAATAGCTAGGTGTAACGGTAAGTTCTATTCTTATATTTTTTTCTCGCGCATCTCGTCCTTGGAACTCTCTTCCGATTTCTGCGTTCCTCGCCATCTATGATCTTCAGAGATTTAACTGCAACGTAAGTCCCCATATTCTGTTTTTCTGAAACCTGTTCTTTTATTGTCTTTTTTCCTAAGTAAAGTCTTCTCATTCTCTTTCACTCTCAGTAACCCCTTGCGTTTTAGTGGCATTATCACCTTAAAAATGAACAAATTACAAGCAAGCTTGGGGGTTCACTATTTGTTCATAGCTGGGTCCCTAACAGGTGCTATCACCGCAGTGGATCTGGGAACAACAGCAATTAAGAGGTGGTTCCACGCTCTTCAAAACCAATCTCCCGATCAAAGTGATTGCTGCCGGATATAGTTTATCGTCATACCTAGCACTCATAGATATGAGGTATGAGTAATTCCCATTATCGAACTGTTAATATTTCTGTTGCTCCGGTGAAATGGATAATCCGGCTATATTCATCAACCAAATGTCGGAAATTCGGTAGGATATCCATATCATATGCAAATATGTACAGAGGGAAAGAGTGCCACATATGCACTTTAATCCTGATCTCTTCAAGACAAGATTCAATCGTCGTCATCTTCATCTTCATAATTGTCACTTTTTCATATCACACTCCAATTCTGACGGTGATCCTCTATATTGAGTGGATCTTGAGCCTTTTATTGGGTGAAATATTAGTATAATTAAGTAATGGTTGTGATTCTTTTGATCGAAGTGAACTGTAGCCATAATTCTCATCAGTGTTCAACGACACAATCTCTTGTCACATAAAATAAAAATAAAATTTGTATGGCAAAAATAAAGTGGCCATACCCTAGATAAGTTAAAGCGGTGCATACTGAATCAGAATTCGTTGTGAGGGTGTTTCCAGGTCTGTGCTACAGAATCCCAGGTTTCCTCCTACAGATCCAAGAAGAGAGACCCCTTTCCACGCACCCAACCGCAAGCCCATAGACTTGATTTTGGCTCATGTCTACCTGCTGATTTACTTACCAATTTCGCAAATCTCGGCATTGGTTTTCACGAAAGCGCTTGTTGCGGATTTGTGATGAGTTGGATGTGTATGAAGGTTAAATTGTATGAAGGCTTAGAAATGGGCGTGTTCGTTAAACATTCACCCACAACAAATAAAATAAATAAACATTTGAAGGCAAATCAATTGAAAGAAATCAAGGAGAAACAACCCAGTTAAAGATTTCTACAAATAACATGCATTTATATACATTTGACATTCACAGAGTGAATTTAAGATTAATGGTTAAGTGTGACGAGTTAGACAAAAATGTAAAGAATGACCATGCAGAGATTTGGAGTATGAAAGTTTGTAGTTAAACAGATTAAATTCTGCAGGGGGAAAATGTCATTTGTGTGAGTTCAGATGTTAGTGTGTATGTGTGCGATAGTAGTAAATGTTTGTTTAAAGTCTTAGGGAGTTATGCACCTTTGACGGGATTGATAATAGTTGACTAATGTATACAATTACTACTTTGTAGTGAATAATATCACTTTTTCTAGTAAATTGTAAGTTGGGTTCTTGAGAGAGAAATGGTGATTGTTGAGTCAGTAAATTGACGCGCGAAAAGTTCGTTGGGGCAGTGTGCTGACGCGCGTGGAGTTTGTTGTCATCTCTCGAAGATTCAGATCCTGACTGTATGTCAGCGCGCATGGTGGTTGTTGACTCAGTGTGTTAGCGCGCGTGGAGTTTGTTGGCATCAATCGCAACTTGGTAACTGACTGCCCGAATCAAATCAAACGATCCTATTTATTTACTTTTTGGATTTCAAACCGGCTCCAGATCGGTGAGCGGGAAAATATTCCTCGCGTGCAGGCGATTTGATTGGTCGGAATTGAGATCCCGCAGATTGGAGCTCCCCTTCTCGTTCTACCCACGACTTGCGATTCCTGCTTCTTTTTGGCCAGGGAATGTGGGTCCTTGAAGAAACACAACCGGAGATTTTCACCACCGGTGCCAGCAACAGTCAAGCCAATGACAGGCGACGCGGAACAAGTAGTTTCTGCCTGGGGAGGATCGGATTTAGACTAGACTCCAGGTGCCTTCTCTTGTCAGGAAGGGGAGAGGTGGCCAATAACACCACATTTCCAACAAGCTGGTTTCCTCCCCGTCACGATGAGGGGGTAGAGTTTTTTCCGCCTATCTCCAAGCATTTGGGAATGAAGGTAAAGGCTTCTCGGTCTGTCATTATCTCGAACCCCCATACTCTGTTTCATAATCTGGAGTAACATTTACAATCTGGCCATACTGCATGAGATATGCTCTTGAATGCTCTCCCTGAGTATAATCAGGGATCTCATACACTGTCACCTTCGTCATACGCCGTTCACTGTATTCCGTGCGGGTGATAGTCTTTCGTGATCAAATCACAGTCCTCTGGCATGGACAACAGCATGTCCCACACGGAATAACCCATTCCTTTAATTATCTGTTAAGGTTTAACCCCAAAGGAATTCAGTACTTTCAACACTGAGCCTTTCTTGCATCGAAAGATTTTGCGCGTTAGCTTGTCGAGCACAAAGACTGACACTTCTTTTTGCAATGCGCTCTTGTGCATCGAGGTCTACCAAATGCCCGCCATCGGTAACCAGATGAGCGTACTATTGGGCTCTCTCGATAAACTCCGCCACATTGACAGTGCATTTCGAGGGTGGGGGAAATCCAAGCAGAGGGTGATTCTCCCGCCGCTACACCGCTCACAACGGCCGCCATGTTAGTGCTTGTGTCTTTTTATTTTCATTTGTCTTTTCTGTTACTGGGGTGGATACATTAGTGTTTCCCCTTATAGGACACACCTTTAGATGATTTTTTGTTTTGTCGGTTTTGGGGAGCAAGCTCATTTTCTTTGTCTGTGGCAGATTCAAATAATTTTTTGACGGTCCGACTCTGGTCGGCCATCATGTGAATTTGAAGTCTAGCAGTACGTCCAGGAATGGTATTTTGTTTATATTTAATTCAACTGAATTTTAATATGGAGTTTTCTTCAAAGGTTTGTTTGAGTTTATTGTGTCGTGTTTTTGTGTTATAAAGATATCGTCGACGTATCTAGTGTAAATGGTATATTTGCTTATATGATTATTAAATATGGTGTTTTTCGATGTGAGACATGTAGAATTCGGTGAACGTAGGAACTAGAGGGGAACCCATAGATATGCCATCGATTTGGGTATATTCTTTTCCTAATGGGTCGTAGAAGGGAACTTGTGTGGTGCATACTAGTCGAAATTTTTCTAGGATTGTAGATTTGATGGCAAGAGGAGGAATTGAAAGTTGCCTGTAGACATTTTTAATAATTATTTTAATGACCGCGGGCATTAGTGAAAAGGTTTTCAACGTCAAGGGATGCCGTTATACAGTTATTAGGTGTAGTGGAGTCTAAGATATGTATGAAATCGTTAATCGATTTGATATTGCATTTGTTAGGTATGTATGGTTGGATTACACTGTTAACATTTTTGACTATATGGTATAGAGGAGTAGGGATTTGTGAGATGATGGGTCGGAGGGGTTTTCCTGGTTTGTGGCGTTTTATTTTCCCGTAGATGTAACCGGCTTGATAGTTGCCTATTATTATTTTGTTAAATTATGGGAATCAATTTCTGCGTTGTTGGCTGTAATGATATCATTGAGGTGTTTCTTAAATGTGTTGGTTAGGTTTTGTGATTTTTAAAATTTTGTTTTGTCATTAAGAATGCTGGTGATTTAGGCGCCATAGTCTTTTTTGTTAAGAATGACGCATGTTAGCTTTATCGTCTCTGCGAATTGTAATGTCGGGGTTATTATACAGTTCGTAGGCGGCTTCTTTTAATGCTGTGGTGAGTAGGCATTTTTGTGTTTGGGGTTAAATCGACTTTTGATTCTTTCAGCTTTCAGTAGGCCACGGGGGTTTCGATGTGTTGTTATTTCGTTTTTGTTTTGTAGGTCATGTATTTGTTGAAAGAGGATTTCGAGTTGTGTTTTTTATGACTGAGATCATATTTTGCGGAAAGGTGCCATTTTGGGCGTAGGTTTAAGATTTGCTTTTGGTGATCGGTAAGTTCAGTACTGGAGAGGTTTAAGTATTTGGATTCGGTGTTGGGTAGAAATATTGTTCCCCGATAAAGTTTGTTTAATTTTTTGTTGATTTTCAATTTTATTTGTATTTCTTCATGTAGTAATGATTGGGAGAGTTTGTGTTGGATTTCATTATATTGCATTTCTGTAGTATTATTGGCGAGTGATTCCTTTATTGTTAATTCGATGTTTAAGTTCACGAATCGTCTTGTGCAGATTTTATTTGTCGTTCGATTAGGTTGATCTGAAATCTCTTGATGTTAGTTTCCATATGTGCTGCTGGGTCATGGAGCTTGAAATATGTATATTTCGGCAGGATGTTATTATTGATGCATGTATTATTGAAGACTACGGAACTTTTTCGTTTAATAATCTTCATTTAGATTTTTCTTGCAAGTTTCTTTGTAGTCTGTCTATATTTCTGAGATGAGGTATTATGTACAGTATTTACATTAGTCGGACTATTGTCCTCATCTTTGTCGCCATATTTGTCACAACGTTTCGGCCGTTGTACGCTCCGGCCTTCTTCAGGTGGTTGGAATTTCGAACCGAACCCTTTACTTCGATCACTGGGGTAGACTGTTCTAGTTCCACGAGCCATGTTTGATGGATGTCAGTTATCAGTTATCTCCTGGTAATTTTCCCTCTGAAAGTTCTCCACTGACTGAACCGCAAGGACACATGGTACAGTGGATAAAGGCGTTGGTTAGATCCAGTGACAGACCCAAAGAGTGTGAGTTCAATACCCGGTTCAGGCAGTGGAGAACTTTCAGAGGGAAAAATTACCAGGAGATAACTGATAACTGACATCCATCAAACATGGCTCGTGGAACTAGAACAGTCTACCCCAGTGATCGAAATAAAGGGTTCGGTTCGAAATTCCAACCACCTGAAGAAGGCCGGAGCGTACAACGGCCGAAACGTTGTGACAAATATGGCGACAAAGATGAGGACAATAGTCCGACTAACGTAAATAAGTTTCTTTGTATTTGGGTTTAAGTTTTTGAAAAAAAAGACCTGTCTTTGGTGTAGTGTCGAGCACTTTCGGTTGTCGGCAACCGTCATCATGGCTGGATGTTTTTAAGAAGGTTTTTTTTAATTTTTTTATAGATAATATTTTTGGGCATTTATGCCGTGTTGTTGGATTAGTCCATTAGTGATTTAGGAGGGGGATGGTATTTATTATTTGGAGGATTAGTTACTAAATATATTTAAGATGTTTGTGCCAGTATTAAGTACTATTTTATTTATGCTAAGTTTTTGGTTTTTAATTGCGATGGCTTCGAGTATTTGTGTTTTTTTTAAATTTGTTTTTGTAGATGATTTTGGCATTTTAGATTAGGATTTTTTCTTAAACAAATTTTTTTATTAAAGGCCATGATAGATTTAAAATAAAAACACTAGTTAACCGGTATCGTCCCCTCTCATCAGAACTGTTAACGGGGAATAGAAATTATGAAGAAAATATCTGTTATGGATGACATGAATGAATGGGCAGGGAAGAAAGAGATAAATAAAAAAAATAAAGAAAAAAGTGTATATAATCAAAGTAATACCACCAAAGATGCTAGAGACCCAGCACAGCAAGCCCAAGCAAACAGTCTCTCGCCTGGACCTGATGTACAGCGTCTCCAACACCTTAAGATGGAATACTGAGTGTGCCCTGGCCAAAACGGAAAACCAGGTCACACTGAAATCTAACGCACAAGTAGGATTATTTATTAAATGATCCGCAATCGACGACCCATACGTATTCCGAAAAATCTTTATTTAATATTTTCGCAGGTACGTGTTGTTTTAATTCTAGCGTCCAATATATATATATATATATATATATATATATATATAATTAAACATATTTATAGTTAGTAAATGCTTTTATAAAATGTGCATTAAGACAGTTCAGTGCTATGCTTTGCCTAAATAAAAATATATTTAATATAAAATAAATGTATACAAAACTAAGGTATTTTCATACATTTAGATTTTATAATTTTACGAGGTATATATATAAACTTGTATATATATATATCATATAATGTGTGTGTGTGTTATTTCAAACGTTATTTTTAGTGGATACCGGTGTTTAAAACTGACAGCCCGTTTTTTATTTTAAACTTGTATAATACGTCTATCGGTCTGTAGTACACACTGTTAAAAAAAAAACAGAACATTAGGTAATATTGTTTCACTAAGATATAGTAATAAAGCATCATCAGTATATCCGAAATATGTTGACTGTTTAGATAAAATATTTTGGATGCGATCAGTTTCGAGAAATTCTAAAATACGGACTAAATTACCTGTAAGAAAAGTCCTATGCTTAATCCAAATTTTGGTTTAGAAAAATTATTTTTCGAAAATGAAATAACATTGGTTTGTAATAACTCGGTAAATTTTTATTATTTTATATATAAAAGCTTGGTTTGATCGAATTAGGGGCTTTTAAAATATATTTAAGCATTTGCTACAACTCAACTTTACTGACAGTGATTTAAAACTAAGCAAATATCGAAAATCAATCCATATATATATATATATATATATATATATATATATATGTATGTATGTATGTATGTATGTATGTATGTATGTATGTGTGTATGTATGTATGGCTGACGCTCGACTCCTGTAGAGTAACACACTGCGCCTTCTTGGCCTCACATTTTAAACTGGCTTGAAGTGGGGCGACAACATCGAATCAATAGTTGCCAGAAAAAAAATTTCTTGTCCGAGCCCATCTTGCGCATTTACAAATCTAACATTCGCCTGTGCATTGAATACTGTTGCCATATCTGGTCTGGTGGTCCTGCTATTCATTTCGAGGTTCTTGACAACATCCAAAGAATGATCTGCAATGTAATCGATCCTGACCTGGCATCTCGACTTCAGTCATTTCCTTACCGACGTGAAGTGGCTGCCCTCTGTCTTTTCTACAAATATTTTCATGGCAGTTGCTCTGACTAGCTTTCTTTTTTTCCCTTAGTGAATTTAACCGTGCCACTAGACTGGGATTTAGGTCCCACCCGTTTACGGTTGAAATAGATAAATGCAACCGCCACTTCTACTCCAATAGTTGCTTGTGGTGAAATGATATATATATATATATATATATATATATATATATATATATATATATATATGACAAATGGAAAAGGTTTCAATGAAAATAGATTTGATTACGCGTTTAGTCATTTAAGGCTTCATTAGATCCAAAAACGAAGGCAAGAAATGTGTGTATGTGTATATGCTTAAATAATGAATAATAGTAGCTTTTCCCTAAGCTGCCGTTTCTCGCGATTAAAGAAAATGAATGACTTTTAAAAAAGCCATTAATATTTATTCGGTATCTTTTCTTTATAATTCTTAGTTCACTTCGAAAGTTGTTAATATATTATCCCAGCCTTTTTTGTATCGAATTAAAGGTAAAACCTCATCTCATTTTCAGAATGGCTCGAAAATAATACACACATTTCTTTCTTCCGTTTTTGGATCTGATGAAGCCTTGAATGGCGAAGCGCATAATCAAATCTATTTTCAAAATCTTGTCGGAATTCTCTATCCTATTTTAAAATATATATATATATATATATATATATATATATATATATATATATATATATATATATATATATACTACAGTTCAAACTTTTGAGGCCACCCCCAGAATTAGAATGGGATGAACTTTAAAGAAGAGTGAAAAAAAATGAAAAAGAGCTCTTAAAGTCATTGGAAAAATAATCGAATCAATTATCAAACTTATACTTTGAGAAACTTTTCCAACGAATGTCAAAAATTTGTGCTGCAGTAATCAAAGCTAAAGTAGGATATTTTGACGAGAGTAAAATTAATTCATAAAATGATTTTTTTTGGCATAATAAAATTTCTAATAAAAAAAATCATGTTTCACTTTTTTTTAATGCATAATAATTTTCATTTATTTAAAGTACAAAACAACTACTTTTTGGGCCATTTTAAAACATTACCAGGGGTGGCTTGAAACTTTTGAACTCTAGCGTATATAATCATTAGTGATGATGAAAGATTTGACGCATTTGTTTAATAAATTTTACCCATGATATAATGACTTATCAATCATAGCCGTTACATAAACAGTTTTAAAGAATCGTTGCCAAATAGCAAGGCGAGCAACCCCCCACTCTTCTACTGTTTTGCTAGTCACAAAGATTAAGACATCATCTGTGATGATGAACTTCATTCTTAAACAGAAGATGAAGACATCAGATTTAGCGTTCAACAACGACGCAGCAGGAGGTGGTTTTCTGAGAACACAACACATTTTTAAGCAGTTTCCCATATGGATAACGAATACTTCCCGCGGGTAGCGAACCGACAGGCCACTTTTAGCTTCAAGACTAATTTAACGACCTGACCATGTACAAACTGTTAAAATCGGCTGTTGAGTGATTGCCTTAACGAAATGGAGGAGGGAGGTAACTCGTAAAGGAATTCTATTTCTTTTTCTTGCATAGTGTTCAGCACACGCCCGCAGTGTGCATATCAATTGCGCATCTTTCTAAAATATTTCCGCCATAAATAAATGAGAAAAGGGAGAGAAGTCTGTAAGTGCGTTACTCTGTGCTGGAGAAGGCTGGTGATGGTTTCGTTTCTTTCACTCTTTTCCGTCACAATGACAAAAGGAGCAGAAACGGGGGGAGGAGGGTTTGGGGTCCCTGCTATGTGTGACTGCGCAAAGTTAAGGTAATTGTTTACTCACAAGTGCTAGCCGACTGGAAGCCCGGTTCATTTTCCTGACAACAAAGTTTGTTTGGATTTCTTTGAGCAAGACTTTGACCACTCTAACCCTCACTCCCATGACTTCCGCGAGGTTGATTCCATAACTTAGCAGTTGTTAATACAAACATAAAAAGAATCTAGCACTCTTGGTCCTTTTTATTTTAAAATTTATTGTTATCATTATTGTGTTTTATTTTAATGCAGTCATTTTTTTGTTGCTTCTTTCCAGTCTTTTAATAAGGTAATGGAAACTGCAGACTTATTTGTAAGGGTTAAGAAATGACTAGTTTAAAAGGAAAAAAATAAATTAAGCCTAACTCAAAGTGTTGGGAGGATTATTTGGTCTTACTTGCACCGCAGAGAATAAGCGAAATGAAATGCTATATCAAAATTCGAGAAATTTGACTATGAAAAAAAAAATTTTTTTTTTCATAAAAACCCAGTTTCTATGGTTTGCTTCGAAGAAATATTTTTAAGGAGGCACAGGAAATTAGGCATTTGGGTCAGCCAGTTAAATGTCATACGTGATACACGTTTGGGCGATGATGTCTCTTACAATTCATGACTGACTAGGCAGGAGATTTTCCTGCAGTTGCCATTTCTTTCCGCGGTAGACTGGTTGCCAACCAAGACTATAGGACCAAATCTACACTGCTATTCAACTATGATAATAACAGCAGTCAGTCATTTAAATGTCATACGTGATACACGTTTGGGCGATGATGTCTCTTACGATTCATGACTGACTAGGCAGGAGATTTTCCTGCAGTTGCCATTTCTTTCCGCGGTAGACTGGTTGCCAACCAAGACTATAGGACCAAATCTACACTGCTATTCAACTATGATAATAACAGCAGTCAGTCATTTAAATGCCATACGTGATACACGTTTGGGCGATCATGTGTCTTTCGATTCATGACAGACTATGCAGATTTTCCCGTAGTTAAGTTGCTGTTTCTTTCTGCGATAGACTTGTTACCAGCTAAATCTGTAAGACCCGGTCTGTCTTGCTATTCAACCGATAGCCGGTAGGAGAAGAGATGTATTCAAACCTTTCCATAGAGTATTTGCACGTAAGCGAATGTAACAAACCTGATTGGAATTAGAACTCTCAGCTTTTCGATTTCTCGTAATGATCCGACACCACAACGCACATCATCGGCTTTACTGCTCAGAAAAGGTAGTAGCAAAAGTCTGTATGGTATACGAAAGCTGTTTAAATTTCCCAATATTTTGAGCAGCACTGAGTAGTTATTACGACTTGAGAGCAAAAAAGATTGTACACTGAAATTGACCATTCAATATAAAATAAAAAAAAAATCCTGAGAATTACGATTTAATCTATGCTGAATGAGAAATACGGAATGCATGGTCATCAGTAAAAGGATGAGCCCGAAATGCAATTTGCAGGTCGGGAACACTAGAATCATGCAAACGCGGAAGTTTAAATATCTGGGAAGCTGTTGTGGCCTGTTTAGGGTCAGAAGGAAAGACACGGAAGACGAAGGTAGGTTGAACAAGTGTATTGAAATAACAGATATATACAAAGTAAGAGTATTAGTAAATAGCAGTTAGAAGTGTACATCTAAACGATCAGGTTACACTGCGTCTCGACTGCCTACACACGTTAGTATTTATGAAAGAAGGAAGAGTTCATTCTACTGTAGGTGGGTTACTACAACAGAAGCGTTCTGAGGATGGTAAATGCGACACTGAGATCCGTAGACGTATTGGGATGGCCAAGGACGTATTCTAAAAGCTGGGCAGAGTATTGCGAAACAGGAGGATTTCTTTGGTAAAAAAGAAAATACTGAGCTGTTACGTGGCATCTGTCCTTCTTTACGGCAGCGAATGTTGGACGATTTCCTCAAAGATGAAGAAGAGACTCTACGCGACGGAGATGTGGTTCTACAGAAGGATGCTAAGGATATCATGGACCGAGCGTGTGAGCAACGATGAGGTCTTTGAAAGGATGCAAAAATAATGAGACAGGAGGGCCTGGAGAATCTGATACACACGGGTCGAATAGAGGGAAAGAGAGACAAGGGAAAACAACGCATTACATACCTAGCGGTCTTAAGCAATTGGATAACAGAATGTGGTCTGGGGGAGGTGGCAGAGGGAAGGAACTTCTTAAGAGCTGCAAGGGATAGAAGGAAGTGGAGAGCCATGATCGCCTACGTCCAGAAAGGACACGGCACGTAGAAAGAAAGAAGATTAGGAAATAAAGACCCTAAACTTGATTTCAAGTATTAGTAAAATATGCACAATCACTACATTTTATTTGAAATAATATAACAAAGAAAATTTGTCGACCTTTTCCTTTGGGGAAAATTATTGACAAGGGTATTTCTGGAAGATAACGTTTTTAAGGCAAGTAGTGTATAAGCTACAAGAAGTCAGAATGCATTGTTATCAGCAAAAGTATTGCAAATGACAATTCGCGCATTCTAAAATTAAACAAGCACAAAATTTTAAATATCTGGGAAGTGTTCTAACAGAAGGCAAATAGTGCGACACTGATATCCAAAGACGTATTGGAACGGCCAAAGATGCATTCCAAAAGCCAAGCAGAGTATTAAGAGACAGAAAAATGTCGTTAGAAACAAAGAAAAGAGTATTAAACAGTTACGTGATATCTGTCCTCGTATACGGCAGCGAATGCTGAACAATCTCCTCAAAGATGAAGGGGAGACTTGAAGCAACAGAAATGTGGTTCAACAGAAAGTTGCTGAGTATACCATGGACCAAACATGTGAGCAACGATGAGGTTTTAGAGAAAGTTGAAACAAAAAGGAAACTTATACTTAAGGCAGTTGAAATTTCTGGGGCAATTACTGAGGAAGGAGGGCTTGGAAAATCTGATACTCACAGGACAGATTGAGGGACAGAATAAAATAGCACATAATATACCTGATAGGCTTGAGAAAATGGATGGTGGAACTGGGTTTGGGAGAAATAACAAAAAAGAAAATACTTATTGAGAAGTACAAGGAACAGGGAGATATGGTGGGCTATGATCGCCTACACCCCCACTGAAGGGACACGGTGTATAATAGAAGAAGTGTTTGTATTTAGAGTACTTGATATCAAGGTTATTATATTGCCCCTACTCTGAGCTTCGTGCAGATTATATTTACTCGTCAGGAGATTTGCCTCTAAAATTTTGCAATCAAGTCTCCTGATTAGGGGATGTAAATCTCCTCGAACTTCAAAGTAGGAACATGATGAGGAAACATTTTTATTTTTATTTATTACTATTTGTTGAGTCTTGACTCATTGTTGAATCTCGACTAATGCATGGAATAATAATGCAACACAAAATGTACTTAGAACAAGAATGTATTATAACAAGAAAGTGTACACAATATTTACATATAGTCTTTTGGATATTTCTGTATATTTCTGGGAAGACGTTCCTGGAGAATGTGTTGACTAAGTCGCAGTCGGGCAGAGTCTCTAGTTGGATCTCGTGATTCCCCTCCCTGTCTTCCGGTACCAACCATATTTATATCGTCGGTACTCCGCTATGCAGATTAGGTGGATCCTACCACAACACTATTAAAGCTCAGAAACAATATTTCTTTTAGTCATTTCACCTCAAGCATGACGGTAAAGGACTCAGGGTATTACAGGGAGGGAAAGAGAATGAGAATACTTTAGTGAAGAGAAATGAAGAAATGGACAATAAAGGAATATGATTCAAGAAAGAAAATGACGATTGATGATGCATTTAGATATTTGAAGATTGTAGGTGGCAAGGAAGTAATAAATCGAAAGGAATTACCACAGGCGACAAGTACGAGAAAAGAAACTATTACACTGGAACAGATGGTTGCATCTAGATACATGAGGTCGAAGCATTAAGGAAAAAAAATCTAATTAGAGCAGATGCCATGAATTTTTTTTTTAGAAAAGCTTGAACGAAGCAACGTCACGTTGATGAGAAGGTAACTGCTGCTGTTTATATATATATGAGTAGATCGAGCAGTTTAAAAGTGTCCAGACAAGAGTGATGTACGAAGAAAGATCTGGGCACCCGTCAACCTCAACTGGCGACAAGATTTAGCAACCTCGAGAGATGGTAATGGCGAACCGGCGAGTTATCATCGATGAGGTAGAATTTTCCCTACACATTGTTGTTTTCTCTTCCTCGGTGCACACTATTAACTGAGCGGCCATGTTTACACTGTAACAGCAGCAAAAAAACAAAAACTGGCGCGATCAAGTTCAAATACATGACCACAATAGTAAAGTTCGTGTGTCAAATTTAAAGATATGTTATGGCGAAAGTGCATTATTTTACATGTTAATATGGACTCAATGATATTTCCTACACTGATTTTATTAACTTTTTTCACCTATACGGCAGTGAATGCTGAACAGTCTACTCACAGATGAAGAAGAGACGTGGACCAAGAAAAATATGGTTCTACAGAAGGAGGCCGAGGATGCCATATGAGCAACGATGCAGTTTTAGAGAAGAGACAGTTGCAATTTGTAGGGCACATAATGAGAAAAGAAGACTTGGAAAATTCGATACTCACAGGACAGATTGAAGGCAACAGGGACAGAGGAAAACAACGCATAACTTACTTAGTGAGCTCGAGTGAATGGCAAGCGGAACGAGGTTTAGGAAAGATAACGAAAAGACAAAATTTATTAGGGGCGACAAAGGACAAGGAATTGTGGAGAGTCAGGATTGCCTACGCCCTGAAGACATACATCACACAGAGAAGAATAAATATATGGATTTAGTAAATGTTTATACCTTCCTTTTCGGACCTAGCACTTACATGCTCCGACTTGAAATCTATTCTTTGCTAAATTAATACCAAACCAGGAACTGTCAGCTTTCAAACATTTTTCAAGCTTTTCGATCCCCAACCCAATGTTCTATCATCAAGCAATAACTGCAAATTCGAAAACATTCCCCTTTCATCCATAAACAATCACCAACAAGTGGCACTAAAATCAATTAGGACCCAATACACCCCACGAAGTGTCCAGATTCTACATGCTGTAATTCTAACCGCTTTCTCTAATTACCGATGGGCATTTGGAGACCTCTGAGTAATCCCTTCCTTCCACTTAAATCACCAATGGCCAATTAAGGCTCAATACGCTATCTCTCTTGGACGATTTGTTTTTTATCGCTAAGCAAATATCGTTTTTGGCGTCGTTCCTAGTTAGTGGGCTTTCCACAACTCGACCCGGGCGGCAGTTTTACGGGTCCGTATTGAAGAAAACTTCGCAACCACCGGCAACCCGACCCCATACAGGTTTCTGTGATGGACACCCGTAAGTTCCCCTTAAATAAACGCCTCGATCCGAGAAATACAAATAACTGCCGGCATTGTGTTACATTTACATTTCCATCAGTTTCATGAAGGGACAGGGTTTAGCCTTGCATGAATAACGATGGGAAAACAGTTTTTTTTTAAAAAGATTTATCAGCATACTATAACAATGTTTGTTTAATTCGTCTATTTGTTTTTCTTGGATTATTGGGGTGACTGTTTTGCGAAAGAGGAAGTTGTTACTTCTTTGTTTATCACTAGATTGATCCTCATGCCAGATACAATTAGTCTTGCCAATTGCCAAGGTGACAAATGAAACTTTAGATCAGTCCTTGATGACAAACTTCTCATAAATTATGAAAATAGCCAGACGTTTATACTGCATTGGTAACGATAACTCTATCTTTTCTTTCAGCACAAAGAAGCTATTTTCTATTCATTGTCTTCAATTAATTTTCAGGAAGGAGTTTCATCGCCTTAGCATCTAACTTGATTGTAATCAAAAACTCAAGATAAAACGGTTTAAAAAAATATTCTGATATATTTTATTATTTTAAATTAGGCTCAAGGGAGATAATCCGATGATATCAGAACAGCAAATCGGAAACTTGGAGATGTTTTAATTATTTAATTTATTTTCGTTTTTTGAGTGTTCCGTATTCTCTAAGGAGAGATAAACGCAAACAGGTTGCAAGTAGATACGTGTGTGACAGTGTCATGTTTACCCTAATCACGAAACGAGGTGGGTGCTCATTTTAATGAGAATTTGTGTTAGCCTTTCTCAAAACCTCAAGAAAGAGACATACTTAAGCGTTACTTTAATACAGTTCTTTTGTTGTTTAGGTCTTGTCACTGGGATTTTGATTCATTGAAAAGAATAAGACGATATTCAGATTCGATGAAAATTACAATTGTTTTTCATTATATTGTAGACATACACAGACACACACACACATATATATTGAGTGTGTGTATATTTAGACAGCAAATGTTCTTTAAGGCAAGTGTTAAAGACAACAGATATTTTTGGCGATTAATTTTACTGATCGATCTTTCCAAATTACGAATAATACTTCTCAGATAAAGTAGAAATTCCGTCAGAAAAAGCATAGACCATATTTAATCTGAAATGAACTTTGGACAATTTCTGACGGGATTTCCTCCTTATCCGAGAAGTATTATTCGTAATTTGAATAAAGCCGATCAATGAACTTAATCGACACAAAATGTCTGTTGTCTTTAATAATATTTGCTATATATATATATATATATATATATATATGTGTGTGTGTGTGTGTGTGTGTGTGTATATATATGTGTGTGTGTTTATATATATATATATCTATATATCTATATATATATATATATATATATATGTATAATTTTATTTTAGATATTAAAATAAAAACATGTTGAAATATTCATGTGTATTAATCACTTCTTTAAAAAGTAAATGCTACGAACAGTGGAATTTTATTTCACTTTTCTTTTTTTTGGATATATATATATATATATATATATATATATATATATATATTTAATTTCATATATATAACTCTTAACTTGAGCCGTAAGAAAAATATGACCGCAAAAGAGAAATAGATTATTCAAAAGTTGAGTGATTTGAAGATGAAGTTAGGAATTGCTAAAACATTGGACCGATACTAACGAATAATAATAAAAAATAGAAAAAAATCCAATAGAAATTCGAAACAGAGGCAAAAGAAAAACTGGCTTTATGTACAAGCAATAAAAACGTATTCGTCCGTAAGTAAATATTTGAAGAACCTTGTATTGCGAATGTAAAACACAGAAAAACATGCAGAATGTTAAGAACATTGTCTAAGGACAAGAAAGAAACAATGTTATCCCTTTTTAAGTAAAAATCACAACGAGAAATATGAAGTTGGACGAAAATGTACATGAAAACTTATTTCTCGAGAGTATTTTTTAGTGATGAATATAAAGCTATATTCGATAGACCTAATGACTGGGTCAGAGGTTGGGTCCTTCTTCAAAATATTTAACCCATATGACTTAAACTAAAAAAGGCGTATATGAAATTATTTTTTATTAGTATGGTAGACAATGAAATTTTCGTGCGTTATTAAAAAAAATAATGACAATATTGTGACTATTTTATCTGCAATACTATTGTAGTTTTCCAAATAAACCTCATCAAAATAGATGTTGGTGCACAAGTATTTAAATACTCTCGTCAAAGAATTGGATGTGAAGGTGGTATAAAGGATAGCGGCTCAGAAATAAAAATCGAAGAGCCAAGTTCGAATTCCATTTGCATCCAAAACGGATGCAAATGGAATTCGAACTTGGCTCTTGACTTAAAAAAAATCATTTTACCCTAAGTAAGGCATTAAACCACTATGACACAAGGTTTTACTGACTGTTAGAGAAAATACCGCAAATATATTTGGGAAAAGTATCGATTAATCCCTCCCCCAACTATGGGTGAAATAGTAAGGTTTCTCCCTGGGAAAGTCATTCTTATTTTCAAAAGATTTTTAATACAATATTCACTTGCGAGAAAAAAAAATTCTTGCAATTCAAAATGTTTTAGCTTTAAATAACCTAGAAAGGGGGTGGATAAGCCGTAAATTTAAAAGTACCTTAAAAATTAGTCGCATGATACGCAGGTATATATATATATATATATATATATATATATATATATATATATATATATATATATATATATATATACACACGGTCTATATATATATATATATATATATATATATATATAGATAGATAGATAGATAGATATACACACGGTCTCTATATATATATATATATATATATATATATATATATATATTATATATGTGTGTACACTGTATATATTTACATACATACATACATACATACATATATATATATATATATATATATATATGTATACACGTTCTATATATATATATATATATGTGTGTGTATGTACACTGCATATATTTACATACATGCATATATATATATGCGGTATATATATTATACACGGTATTTATATATTCATATATATATATATATACGGTATATATAATATACACGGTATATATATATATATATATATATATATATATATATATGTATTATATATATATATATATATGTATTATATAATACATATATATATATATGTATTATATACGGTATATATATATATATATATATATATGTATTATATACGGTATATATATATATATATATATATGTATTATATACGGTATATATATATATATATATGTATTATATATATATATATGTATTATATATATATATATATATATATATATATATGTATTATATATATATATATATATATATATATATATATATATATATATATATATATATCCGTACATATATATATATATGTATATATGTATATAGGGTATATATATTATAAACGGTATATATATATATATATATATATATATATATATATATATATATATATATATCCATACATATATATATATATATAGGGTATATATATTATAAACGGTATATATATATATATATATATATATATATATATATATATATATATATATATACGGTATATATATATTATACACGGTATATATATATATGTATGTATATATATATATATATATATATATATATATATGTATGTATATATATATATATATATATATGTATGTATGTATATATATATATATATATATATATGTATGTATGTATGTATATATATATATATATATATATATATATATATATATATATGTATATATATATATATGACTGGCCCAGATAGCTATTAAAAAGAGTTTTCGGTAATCCTAGGCGAACGCAAACCATCAATCATGTGGTGGCTGTGGAAGTCTCTTCAAATCCAACATAGGACTCGTTTCACACAGAAGTAAATGTCGATGAGCTTACCAATACTCGGTAACGAGTTCCGCCAACGAACGAATTTTTTTTTATTAGTATCACCCCATGCAATTGAGTAAAGTCACTAAGACAGAAGGGGTTACAGGATGTGAGATAAGGACCGTATATAGCGATTTACATTATATTTAAATTTTTGAAGATTAAAGGTGGCCGGAAGGGAGTTCCACAAGCGAGAAGTGCGATAAAAGAATCTGATAACATAGAATTTACGCTTACATATTAGCCAGCTCGACTGTAAATTGATGAGATCTCGACGCCAGTCTAGTTCTCCGCTTAAATGAAAAAAAGATTATATATATATATATATATATATATATATATATATATATATTATAAGGGGTTATAATAATATCATTTTTTAATTGCTATACAAAAGCACTTGTTTACACCTATGTGCATGACCGAAAAACCTAGAGTTAAATTGTTTAAAACATACCTCCATATTCTGAAACCATACCCGCATTTTTGATACAGAAAGTATAAAAGTTAAGTTACCAGTATTCTTTGTCTGTGATCTTTAAAATTGATTGACTTCTTTTTACGGCCTATCAACCCTTTGTGGGTTATTTAAAGCCCAAACATATTTAGGATTATAAGACTAATACTTTTTAGAGAGTGAACGTTGTATTAAAAATATTTTTGAGAATAAAAGTTATTTTGCCAGATATAATTCATACTAATTCACCCATAGCGGGGGGTAGAGGAGATGGATCCATACCTTTACCAAGGGCATTTGTGCGTACTTCTTGGATAGGCATAGCATTTATGGTTTGTTCAAATGATCAGTGGCAAACTCTCTTCTCCCTCTTCTATCGTGGAGTACTAGTTAGGAGATATTTTGTCCAGATATGAGGCGATATGATGGGATGGGACAGAACTCAGAAAGACGTGGTTTCATGCCTTCTCCAAGTAGTATTTTCAGCCGAAATTAGAAGCAATTTCTATCTCGAATGCTTTTCAGTTCCTTAAAGTCCATCAAACTGCGTCTTTCTTTGCCAGTTATCCCGAACATCGAATTGTACATTTTCTAGGATTTAGATACCAGACTCATAGACTTAACAGTGTTATGGGTGGGACACATAATGGGGGAAGACGGCTTAGAGAATTTGACACTCACAGGACATATTACATACAAGAAGAAAAGGGGGAAAAGCTATTATGCTACCTAACAAGCTTGTGTAAGTAGATGGTTGAACAGAGACTGGTAATGGTGAAAAGATTAGACTTACTAAGAATTACAAAGTATATGAAGTTGTGGAGATCCATGGTCATTCAAGTCTGTAAGGGAAACGCCACAGAGAAGAAGAACCTAATTTATCATATAAGGCTGTGAGAACACGTAGAAAATTTCAGATTTGGTTCATTGATTAGATTAAATGAGTCAATCAAACAGGCCAGAGAGAGTAACAGTCAAGAGGGTAATAACCAAAGAAGATAAGGATACTCGTCAAAACAATTTTTGGAAGAAATGTGTCGATTGCTACGAATTCGCCATTGTGCCTCGATTTTCAGTTCGAAATTCCCTGACGAAGGCAGGAGTGCACATCGGCTGAGACGTTGTGATAACGACAGCAAAGAAGGGGAAATAATTCGCGTGTAAATAATGATAGCTCCTCATCTCAGAATTCAGACAAAAATTTCCTCTTGATTAATCTTTAATTTTATTCTTTATCTGTCTGACAGTCTGTTTCTCTCTCGATGACATCTCTACAAAAGGACATACACAGAAAGAGACAGTTGAAATTTCTAAGGCATTTAATGAGGAAAGAGGGCTTGGAAAATTTGATACTCACAGGACATATTGAAGGAAAAATGATTGATAAAACTAGGATTAGGAGATATAGCAAACTTTGCTAAGGGCTACAATGGATAGGAAGTTGTAGAGAGCTATAATCGCTCAGATCCTGAAGAGACTCGGCTAAGTGCTACAAGAAATATGAGACTGTGGAGAACCATGATCAGCCATCTCCTGAATGGATACGGCACAGAAGAAGAAGAAGAAGAAGAAGAAGAAGAAGAAGAAGAAGAAGTAGCAGCAGCAGCATAGCTTTTCTTTCTGCAGCCACCTATCCACCATCGGTTATTTCCGCTTTTTATTCTTATTTGTAATCTATTCCAGTCCGAGAACATTTTGTACTTTTCAACATCATTATTTCAACTCATCCCACCATTAATTCTGTTCCTGCTTCTACCAACAACCACGCCTCTCTTTCTTACTTTTCTCCCTTCCACAATTCCATTTTTTGTCGTTCCTTTCTCTTCGTTCTTTCTTTCTTTTCTCCCATCTCTTAATTCGAGATAACCTCGGCCGATGCGGACTGTTCGCGGTACTGGTGCAGAGACAGTGCAGGTGTTTGCTTTGCGCAGATTTATGTGTTTCGAGGGACCTTCGTATCTCTGACAATTGGCCTTGTGTCTAGTAAATTTACATTGATACTTTACTTGCGAGACGATTTATGTAAATATGCCATGACACCCACATGCACCTATTTACACCGATAAGCCGACTCACGCATGAACAAGCATAGGCGTAGGCACCTGTCGCAGAGAGATAGTCTCACAGGTCGTTGCCGGTGTTAAATTGTGTGATTCTGTTTCATGGTTAGAGCCTACTGCTACAATAATCCAAGCTTACTGAATATTTTCGCAGATACATACAAGGCGCGTGTCGTAGAGTGATAGCCAGCACACGCAGATCATTGGTAGCGTTGATAGTTCGATCCTGACTAACGATTGTGGTTCTTATTCAGATTAGTAAATGCTATATCAAAACACACAGTGTTTACCATATTGTGATGATGAGCAAATTAGATTTGCCCGTGTTATGTGTTCTATCCCCATGGGGCCAAATCACTGCGACCATGGAACAGGCCAAATCAAGCACAGTAAATACGAAGTAGAAATACACAGATCGCTAACAATTAGCAAACTAGATTTGCATATGTTGCAAGTTCGATTCCTATAGGAAATTATTCACTAATCAAAGTAATTAATTTGGAAAGCTTTCAAATCTATCTATCTATCTATCTATCTATCTATCTATCTATCTATCTATCTATCTATCTATCTATCTATCCCTTTCCCAAGGGTACGTAAGTGAATATAATAGATTCGACTGGAATTCGAACTCGGCTCTC
>OZ038488.1:92776016-92798516 GCA_964036315.1 Acanthosepion esculentum | reverse complement strand
ATTAATCCTACAGCCTCTTTCTCACAGACGAAAAGTTGCAAGCTTATCACAACTCTATCCCATTTTTCATAGCAAATCTTCAGAGGAGGTACATTGCTAAGTTCCACCCGCTCATATATTTATATCTAGGACCGCCATGCCGCATTCACAGAGTTGAATCACCCCCATTCCCTTCGTATTCCATTAGTAAGAAGCATTCTTATTCAAGTTCCGTTGTACATGTCTATAAGATATCTCGTCTTGTTAGTATTTCTAAGTCATGGCTCTGTTATCGCTGAAGCTGAGTTTTTACTAGCAGACCCAGCCTTTTCCTGAGAATAGCTTTGAGGAACAGTCCCGAGAGGATGCTTCCCCACTCCATACAATCTTAACCTCTTCAAGTCTCGAGTGAACTGTTATTTATACTACATATCCTCATAAACAGTACTAATTTCCTCCTCTTACGTCCATACAGCAACTTCACTCAGTAACCATCTACCTTGAGTGGCTCTTGTGTTGGGCAGACATTTCGAAAAAGATTTTATCTCTGATCCGACTTTAATGGCTGTAGAATCTAACGACCTGAACTTTGTGATAAAAAGCTGTTGTGGTGACCTATCTACATTAGAATGAACTCTTCCACCTTCATAAATACTAACCTGCGAGACTTCCTAGGGAGGCAGTCGAGACGCAGTGTAACCTGACAGTTCGGACGGACACTTCTATCTGCTGACTAATAACAGTCTTATTTTGTATATATGTTCTGTTATTTCAATACACTTGTTCAACCTATCTTTTTTTTCCGTGTCTTTCTTTCTGGACCTAACAGGCCACAACAAAAGCAACAATAATGACGTAAGAATAATTAGTCAAAATTATTCATGAAAATAATTCGTCTAAGATATTTATCAACTTAAAGGCTATTTTATCAACTACTACTAGTAGTAAAAGAGAGTAAAAAACAATATAGCGCGAATAATCGGATAAAGGAATTAGAAGCTAAACGCTTAGAGATCTAATTCCTTCATATTGCATATCATTTGTAGCCAAATCGGTAGTGGTGAGACATCCACATCAGACAGACATCCAGAATACGGTAGCTGTTTCTTAATCTCCAAATCACTTTATTTTGATGCCCGTGGAAAGTAACGACCTAAGAATTGTGATAACAAGCAACGACAAAGATAAAAGAAAAACTAGTTCGAACTAAAACAAAAAATATTTGCAAGATTCAGTAAAAGAAAGATTCTCTTGGATTGGAAAGATTCTCTTGGATTACTGTACATCTGTCTTTCCATAACCCAAGTATAGTTTCTTTTCTTTTCTTTTCTGGCAGGCAGCATAGGTACAGTTACAATAAACGCGGTAGCATCATAGGTAAATTTCTACATCTACTCATGAGGATATATTATTATTTTAACTCATCCGTCTTAAATAAAAAGACTGAATTTTCAACATTGCGTTCTTTCTAAGTGTCTCCGTTCGCACAGAAATCATTTTTTATTTTTTTCACCGTTGTCATGATTTCCTTGATTCTGTTTCACCCCAAGTAAAGGAATAAAGCCACTAAGACGCAATGGGGTTACTGAGTATAAGAAACTATGATAAAAAACATTGAGAGAGAGAGAGAGAGAGAGAGAGAGAGAGAGAGAGAGAGAGAGAGAGAGAGAGAGAGAGAGACAGAGACAGAGAACAATAAAAGAACATTAATTAAGAAGACAGAAGATAACGACTGAGATTGCATTTAAATTTTTGAAGATCAAATTTGACTGGAAAGCAAGAGGTCAAAAGAGAGTTCCACAAGCGAGAAGTGTGAGAAATGAAACTATAACTTAAGGTTACATCTAGTCACTTCAAGTGTAAAATGATGAGACTTTGCATCCAGTCCAATTGTGCAGTTAAATTCGTAAATTTTATGTACCAAAGAGGAAAACTCATCAGAATAATTACCATGAAAATATTTATAGTAAAGCACAGTTCTGAAAAATTTGAGAGTAAATTTGAAAAAGTCTCGAGAAATCTTGCTTGAAAATTTCGTTATTAAGATTTAAGTTTGGAATGGATCCTCCAGAACTACACACATTATATTTTGTCTGTTTAATTTAAAAAGAAATCTTAATGATTTAATTAATTTATAATTTAATATCGACATCCGTCTCTATTCTCGTATTTCTCTCCCAGTATACCCGTGCCGTCAAAAAATAACGGATATTTTAATAAAATATCAAAGTACAATGTAATTACAAAATTATTATCCATATATCTGCAAGCTAAAAATAATTTGACGTCAGTAAATGTCGTCTTATTTTGTGTTTTATTTATCGCATTTACAATACCAGAAAATCTATTTCCATTATGTTATCTGATTCCAGTGTATATAAATAAATAGTCTGCCTATCTGTATTTAGGAGACTTTCTGGTAGCGTAGAATAAAGTTACACATTTAAATATATAGAATAAATATTGCGCTATATATATATATATATATATATATATATATATATATATATATATATATATAATATGGATAAAACAACTGAAAAGTTGCAAATTAAAAGAAAAAATTGGGTGTTTTTTTGTGAAAGTATTTATTTATATGTTTTTATATATTTGATATTTCAGACCGCCTCGGTCCTTCCTCAGAAATTGATTGAATAACTGTGTCCGGAAGTTTGTTCACAAGTAGCGTCCGTCGCGAGACGCGGACGTCACGTGATGTGGAATGCAACTGTGTTTGAATATTTCTAACGTAAATCTAACGATAGTATTTTAGATGTTGTTTAAAAAGTTTTTTTTAACTATATCTAAATAATTTTTTTTAACTATTGAAATATTTATACAGATTTAAAATACCCAAGTCTTTGTTTAAATACTTTCACAAAAAATACCCAATTTTTTCTTTTAATTTGCAACTTTTCAGTTGTTTTATCCATACATATCAAGAAAGTATACGTGGCTTCTCATTATGTATATATATATATATATATATATATATATATATATATATATATATATATATACTAGCCGAGGTAACCGGCGTTGTTCGAGTGTACATGGTTGCAATTGTATAACCGTACCCCAATGTATACCCGCACCCCATGTCTAGAAATGTTTGCCTGCGTCCCCACTTACATGCATCGTTCGTTGGTATACTAAGCTACTCTCCCATCATCTTTTTTACGGTATGTCCTTCGCAAGTGTTTGACTGTTGTTAATAAAGGAATTCCATCGGTAAAACCTTCATGTGTGGTCGTTGCTCATGGTTAAATTGCTTAAATGTTTTAGATATTCAGTAAATTTCCTATGGCCGTAATAACTTTCAAATGGTATGGCATTGTTCACAAATGTAATAATCAAGCAAAAATAGGAATGAAGAATCAGAGCTTGATTCAACTGCAAATGCAAAAGCATGAATGCCCCCCGTTTCCTTATTCTATTTTTTTTGAATCATGACAATTTTTTTGCAACACGTTTGAAGAAAATCGGATCAAAAATGAGGAAGTTATTCAAGTTTTTTATTTTAAGTAGTACGAATTTTTTGTGTAAAGCCAATGTTGCAGGAAAACTATCAAGCACTCTACATAAACCTCGTAACATGAGCTATGTTTTGCATTAAGTCCAAAGAACATCAACTCATCCAGTAAAAATGTTGTTTGTGTGTAACTTTGCCTTGGTTTTTGCAAACAGTCGTACCTACTTTCAGTTTTGATTTTTTCTGCCAAAACCGGGGGACCTGGAAATTGAAAAGTTAGTCTTGACCTATCTTAGTAAATTTGCAACATGTCTGTACAATTTCATCAAAATCGGTCGAGATATGTGGACGTTCATAAATTTCATACATACAAACAGACACCTGTTATATATATATATATATATATATATATATAAACATACTTATGTATGTATGTATATACAGGTTGTATCAAAAATACTTTCACAAGCTTTGGGGGCGGGTTCCTTACACCAAAATAAGGTAAAATGTCCATATAAACATATGTGGAAAAGGCTATTGTTGTACCTCAACTCAGCAACAAAATGTTCAAAATGTCCTCTGCCTGCTTCCACACACGCATACACCCGTCGGATCATTGATTAGCGAACACCTTCAAATACTCCGACACGGTGTCAATGGTTTTACAGGTCCCTATAACACACTGATAAAGCGTCTCTGCATTATTAATGTTTGCTGCATAAACAAATTGATTTTGGTGGCTCCAGAGATAAAAATCCAAAGGATTGAAGTCGGGAAACGTTCAGGCCATCGAACCGATTTTTGTTTGTAGTTTAATATCAGTTCTTACTATGTGGTGTTTCTTCTAACAGCCCCGGAGTGTGTTTTTTTCTGGGATTCACAGTAAATAGCTTTTGTACTACTAAGCGATGGGGGATTTAAATTTAAGTTCGTTAATATTAATGTAAGTTAGTTGAGTTATAGATTTATAGATCGTGGTGAATATCAGAGCACTCAATGGAATAACTCGTGCTGTCCAACACCCTCATATGCATCCATATCTTTATACATACATATATGTATACATTTACATGATCATACGTACATGCCACTATACGTACACATAAACCCCCACATATATGCACATGCATTCTTATGTAATTTGGAATTTATTCGTATGTCTACATTTCGTAATTAACTCTCTCCGTTGATTTAATAGTTTGCATTGATCTTTATATTTCATTATTCTGATTTTTTCTTCTAAACATAGCTTGCATCTACGCCTAAAACTATTGGGGGTGTTCGTGAAACATAGAATTTTCCAATTTATTTGCGGATTCAGAACTTTTTCCTTCAATTCCCAAATTTTTTTCGAAAGGGCTGTTTGGTGTTTTAATTTTGGATTCGTGAATGAATGTCTATTCTCTTTTTAAACTCTCCTGCAGAATGCCGATGTAAATATTATGGTTTGTTGTATTTTCTTCAGGGGTAATGGGTGCCTGGTATACTGCCCTAGTAGATCTGCACTTGCCCTCTACTGGGTAGTTTTCCTTAATTTTACAATTACAGGGTAATTTTACAATTACAGGGTAAGTTAGATTTATCTTTTTTCCCATGGAATTTAGTTAAAATGTAATTATTATGGGAATTAATTATTTGGTACATATTATCAGTACAGGAGTAGCTTATTTTGACTGATTTCCTGTTGAATATCTTATTTAGAGTTTTTTTGTTGTTGAAGTGTTTAGTAATTAAGTTTAGGAAGTACTGTCCGATGGTGATATTTCTTTTCCTATTCTTACACCTACATTCCAGTTTTCATGTATCGGTACTACTGATGGTGGTTGCATAAGACTGTTTACTTTTAAACCACTTTGGTCTTTTCGTATAGTTCTTTATTATTATTAAAGATTTTTTCATTGGATGATAGTTTACTAATTCTGGTGCAGACGGTCGTGGGTATTAGTCTTAAAAAACATCGAGCTTTCTGTGGATCCGTTTTATTAATTAATATTACTAGGATCCAACCGGATTATATACCAACGGATCGGTTTGGTTTGGTTTGTTTTACGACATAGCAACCTCAATGGGTTATTTAATGTCGACAAAATTTCTATTGCTGGTAATGTTTTTCTTCAAAAAACTATTTCTGGGAATATTTTTCCTTGAATAAATCTATAGCTGGTCATATTTTTTTCGAATAATGTATAGCTGTTTGTATTGTTGGTATTTTTTAAAAGTATTGCTGATAATAATTTTTCCTTAAAAAATTATTGCTGGTAATAATTTTTTTATTACAAAGTATTTCTGGTATTGAAACCTATTTTAACACAAGTTTGGGTGTTAACTATTTGCCCATAGCTGGGACCCTAACAGGTGTTACGACCTCGTGTCAGGGTGGACCTGGGAACACCAGCAATTAAGAGGTAGTTCCACGCGCCTCAAAACCTCCTGATCAGAGGAATTGCTGTTCGACGTAGTTTATCGTCTTACCCAGGACGAGATCAACGGATCGATTACCTATATATATATATATATATATATATATATATATATATATATATATACAGACATAACAGAATTGAATAGACACCAAGATAAATTTTATTTCTGATTTTTTTAATAACCAAGAGAAATTAACTTTGATTTTTTTAGTAACCAAGATAAATTAACTTAGATTATTTGATTAAAATTGCAGATAACAATACTGGAACATCCCACGAACCAAAGGAGCATCAGACCTATCCGAACTTCAGCGAGTACGTATCGTGGGCCAACATGAAGGTGGTCTTAGTCAAAGAAAAATATCTGAAAATCTTTCAATACCCCTTCTACTGTTAATAGAGGGATCGTACAATTCACCAGAGAGGGCAAGAAGTGCACAAAACCTCATCCAGGCCGCCCTGGGCCCTCTGAAAGAACCATGCGTCTTGTCGAAAGAAATGTTGAACAGGATCCACATTGCAAGGCCTCTGACATAGCAACACAAGTTGATGTCAGTCCCAGAACCTCTGTCAGGTATCTTCACAAGCAGGGCTACTACTTCAGAGCTGCGAGAAGGAAACCACTTTTCCGTCCAGCCAATATCAAACCCAGAAAGGATTGTGCTCATGAGATGGTGGAGAGACCCGTGACCTTTTGGACCACTGTCATTTTCTCTGATGAGTCAAGATTCGCATTATTTTCCGACAGTGGAAGAGTATGGGTATGGAGACTCTGTAGTCAAGAGTTTGATTTAAAAAGACTGCAGCCAACGGTGAAACATGGGGGCCTTTCAGTAATGGTATGGGGTGCAATTTGGAGTGATGGTCGATCAGAGTTTGTGGAGAGTGAAGGAAACATTAATTCAACCAAATATGTTTCTATATTAAAGAAAGGGCTCCTACCAATATTCTCAAGTAGTAGAATGAGCAAAGTTGACTCCCTATTTATGAAAGATGGAGCTCCATATCACACTGCTCAAGCAACGCAACATTGCTTGAGACAAAATGGGATCAATAAACTTTCATGACCAAGTCAGTCCCCGGATATTAACCCTATTGAACACCTTTGGGGCATATTAGATCGAAAACTCCGCAAAAAGAATAGGAAGCCATCTTCTAAGCCCGAACTTTTAGGATTATTGCGTGAAACATGGCAAGAAATCCCGCAAGATGATATTCGTGAACTCATCGCTAGCATGCCTAAAAGAGTCCTTGCATTAAAAAAAGGAAAACGGGATGTCAACCAAGTATTAGTTATTAAATTTATGACCATTTATAATTACTTCATTTGTATAAATTACTTGTTTAATAAAATAAACGGTTTTTGTGAGCGTCTATTCAATTCTGTCATGTCTGTATATATATATATATATATATATATATATATATATATATATGAAAAAATCTTTAAGACCTTCTGTAAGTAAATCTGTTTTGACTTGAAAGTTATTTCTGTAGAGTTGCATATTTTGTAGAATTTATTTCTTTATTTTAATTAATTCATTTTTTAACACTTTCACTGCTGCATTATTATGACACTGTTACCAGACTGCGTTAGTACACTGTCTTGGAAAATAGGAAATAGTCATTTACTAGAAATAAATGGCTGTAAACACGCTAACAGACGCCTTTTTTGTTTTCGATTGGTTACTCCGTAGTACAAACTAAGTAGACGACACCGTAGATTGTAGTATATGCTACAATACGTATACGCTGGTTTAGGAATCGCACTAAGCACTAGTCTATAAAACGTACATATAGATCGACAGCCAGGCAATATAAGTTTCGTAAACAACGTATAAGTACGTTCACAGCAGCGGGAGAGTTAATTAAAGTATGATGTTTGAAATTTGCTTATACATTGTGAAACCCAACTCCCTTGAGGAGGGCAGATTAAAAAAGCACAATTCTAAAATAGCAAATTTTAATTGCTGTTCGTATTTATGATATTTTTATAGCAAGAAAATTTAAAATTCCAGCATTGGATACGCTTCGCCCATTTTTCAAGTACTTTCATTAACTTATATTCTTTCGTGAATTTTAATAGAAAGTCGGTTAAATTTGTTTGGCAATGTTATTACTGTTCCTGTAATAATTTAATCAACGTCTTATATGTTCATGTGTTAATTTGTTCAATAACTATATCGCCTCCAGCCAACTATATAGATTCTTATGTTAAATATTTTCTAATAATAATATCAATAGTAATAACTGAATAAATAAATAAGATAAAATAAATCTGTTTCTTTATGAATGTCTACTCTGAGTCTCGTGGAATAAAATCCACTCTTGAGAAGACTTGATTGTTATCTCCCAGAATTATTCTGGTCGACCATTTTTTTGATGAAATACAATGTTTGGTATTGTTGTACATGTTATCTATCTATCTATCTATCTATATCTATATCTATATATATATATATATATATATATATATATATATATTGTGTGTTTAAGCAGCAATCCCTCATTTATGACAGACAAGGTACTGTGATTAAGCTTTTTATTAAATTTTTATTGTTTTCGAACAAGTGTTTTCTTTTCTGGACAGAGTGTGGAGAACTGTCCAAATTTTCTGTAATTCTGAGTACTTTGGGCTATACTTTTAGCCCTTATCAAGGATGATTTTATTTTTACTTTTTAGCTGGATGTATGGGTTGTGTGTATGTTTCTAGACTTATAGGGATGTCTTATTTTCTGAACACAGCACACTATAGCCATGTTCGTAGTTAATATTATTAAGGGTTGGCTTTTTCTTTTTTATTATTAAAAGAAAGAGGACCTGAATAACTGAACACTCAAAAGGCAGAAAGAAAGAAGTGAATAACCTTCCTAATGAGTTTGGGTGAATTGGTGGTAGAGTCGGTTTGTTTTTTTGTTTGGCGGCATATCAACTCCTTATAAGTCATTTAATACCAAAATTTAATTTTCTTGTGAGCATTAGTAATTTTTTTTTTACAAAAATGTACTGCTGGTAATATATTTTTGTACTATAAAAATATATTGATAACAATTTTTTTTTTTACAAAAATGTACTGCTGGCAATATTTTTAATATCAATATGTATTGCTGGTATTTTTACTATAAAATATATATTTTTATACTTTCATAGTGCTTTGACACCTATTTGCTCGTAGCTGGGACCCTAACAGGTGCTACCACCTGGGGTACAGGTGGACCTGGTAAAAACAATTAAGAGGTGGTTCCACGCTCGTCAAAACCTCCAATCTCCCGATCAGAAGCCTTGCTGCCGGATGTAGTTTATCGTCATACGCAGGACGAGGCAGAGTGGTGATAAAGAGGAATGGCAAAGAGTCAAACGTTGCTTAGAGCAACAAGAAATAGGAAGTTCTGGAGAGCCATGATCGTCTGAATTCTGAAGGGACACGGTACATAAAAGACAAAGAATTAATGCTGGAGTTTTTTTTTATATCAGATTTGTAAAATTAACATACTTGTTAGCTTCAATGTATTTCGATCGGTACAGGAGAATGCGAGCGATCTGTGGGCCACCATGTTTTATTACTTTCAGAAATAGGACTATTTGGCACCAGGCATTTTGACTCCAGATATTTGGGCATTTGATTCGTCATTATTCACGCACAACGCCAACATTTCAATGCCCTGTCAGCCTTACTACTTTTTTTTGTCGAAGTTGTAGAAGAATCTATTACGTGTAACGTTTTCTCTACACGGTTCGTTAATATTTCGTCAGCCATAATACGCATAAACAAAAGATAGTGAAAAAGAATTAAAAAAAAAGATAGCAAACAAAAAGAACACATATGGCAGCTTACATGCAGCAAACATAACTTGGGCTAACGAGGAACTCACAAGTTACCTGTGAAGCAGAAACAGTTATAACATTTATAGTGTAATCTAACAGACGAACGAGGTTTAGTAGCTGAGTGTGTGTGCGTAGCTTAGGGGTTATCAGCATGAGATGTGGAATCGGAGAGTCAAGTACGATGTCCGGCCTGTTACTGTTTACTTTCGTACCAATGACCTCGAGAAAGGCATGAAACCATCTCTTTACAGCTGAGGATTAAATAGCAAAGTAGAGCGGACTTCTGGATATTAGTCCATGTTTAGAATATTACTTTCACATATGGTCCAGTGTTACTGCTGTTTACCTTGAGCTTCTTGATTAAATCTAAAGAGGAATCAGCAATATTATCTGTCCTTATCTGGTGGCTCGGCTTTTCCCACCGCCATAAGGTTGCCTCTCTGTGTCTTTTCTATAAATACTTTCATGATAATTGTTCGGATGAGCTCTTCGCTATTGTACTAGACTTTTTGAATTTAAGCGCAGTACAAGACTGGTGTCGAGATCACATCAATTTACAGTTGAGCTGGTTAGATGTAGCCGTAAATTTTATGCTAACAGTTTCTTTTCTCGCACTTCTCGCTTGTGGAACGCCCTTCCAACTCTATGCGTTCCAGCCAACTTTAATCTGCAAAAATTTAAATGCAACGTCAATCGCTATCTACTGTCCTCCTGATTACTCTTTCCTCTTCCAGCTCATCATTAATGTTTCCGTTGCTAAGTCTTCCACACCCAGTGACCCTTTGCGTCTTAGTGGCTTTTAATAAATAAAATAGAGAGATAGGATTGCCTCCGGCATGAATTAAAAATAGGGAGTTTTTTAGTATTAGTTATTCAGTTTGGTTACTTTCAAAATTACATAGAAATTATACTTTCTGTACTAAGACTCTAAAAGCTAAAGAAAGTACTAAGAAATCGGAAAATTGTTGTCATATCAGTCCAACTTTACGGCAGTGTATGCTGGGCAATCTCTTCAAGGAAAAATGGAAACAACAGACATGTGATTCTACAGAAGGAGGCTGAAAATACTATGAACGGAGAGCATACACAACAAAAAAGTCTAAAGAAAAATGGGGAAAAAAAACAGGACACTTATAGCCAGAATCAGAAAGAGATCTGAAATTTCTGGGACGCGTAATATGGAAGGAAGGCTTGGAGAATTTGACACTCATGGGACATACCGAAGGCAAAATAGTTAGGCGAAAGATGGCGGGCCACCTACATGACGAGCTTGTCTGATATGGATGGCGGGACGGGGGCAGTAGTCTTGGCAAAAGGACAGACGTTGCTAAGACAAATGAGATTGTGGAGAACCATGATCACCCATCACCTGAATGGACACGGCACATGGATGAAGAAGTAGAAGACGACGAAGAATCAAAGACGTTTTTTCTTAGCGTCAAAGCATCATTTACCAAATTGGCTAACACCAGAAATGCTTTGGCACCCAAAAACGCAAACTCTCACTCAGACCTATTGAGGTGTGAAGAAACTAATTTATTTCTTCTCTTCTTTTTATGTGCAGTGTCCCTTCAGGACGTAGGGAATCATGGCTCTCCACTTTCCCCTATCCCTTGTATCTCACAATAAGTTTCGACCCTCTGCAACCTCCCTCAGACCACATTCTGTTATCCACTTGCTCAAACCCGCCAGTTATGTCATGCATTGCTTTCCCTTGTCTTTCTTTCCCTCTATTCGACCTGTGAGTATCAGATTCTCAGAAACTTCAGCTGCCTCTTCCTGATTTTAAGTATAAGCCTCCTCCTTGTTTGCTTCCTTTCCACGACATCATTTTTGCTCACACGCTCGGTCCATGATATCCTCAGCATCCTTCTGTAGAGCCACCTCTCTGTCGCCTCGAGTCTCTTCTTAATCTTTGAGGAGACCGTCCAAAAATTAAGGAGGACAGATGTCAAGGAACGTTTATTGTTCTCAGATTCGCTTTTTTTTTCTGCAAGCATACATCGTAGAATTTCGGTCCATGTCAAATACAGATATCCAAATGAAAAACTTTTAATGATATTTCATTACTGCATTTTATTACGTCTGTTATGGTGAAAGACACCTAGTCTGTAGATAATAGACTCTCCCATCTATTATAAGTAGGAGTCGAAGACGAAAAGTAGTCAGCTACCATAACTCGATTACTCTGCGTAATACTTATTATTACAAGTTCCTAACGTTTTTGTACGTTGAACCTATTTAGGACGAATTTAGTCCAAATACAGTTTCCACTGAGGAAATAACTCTACAACAACGTCAGAGGACAGTAAAAACATTATTATTTCATTGCAGTAATCGGACACGTTAAAATGATAATTATCTTGATGATAATAATGATACTAATATAAATTACAGCTTAGACAATGGAGGCAACAATAATAGCGAGAATAATGTGAAAAAAAAAATATTCGCACTGCCGTAACGTAGCTTCCCTGTGAATTTCCTATATATATTTTCATAGCAATTATTCTGATGAGCTTTCTTTATTGGGGTTTTCATTTTTAAATGTTGTTATTTTTATTCCCGACCCCCCACTCCCGCAGAGAAATTGTACATATGGAAATTAGTTAGGACTACATAGAGACCTAGAGGTATTATGGTGTCTGTAGTAAGAATGGCAAGTAAGAATATGTTGTTTTGGTGTAAGGAATACTGTGGCATGTTTAGGTCAGTAATCGTGGCTAGTTAAGTTTAAGAGAAGTCAGTCACTCAGTTATGTGCCATGCGTAATACACGCTTAGGCGATCATGTATCTTTCGATACATGTCGAGGCAGATTTTTTCCCGCAGTAGGTTGCCATTTCTTTTTGTGATAGACCAGTTGCCATCCAAGGCTATAGAACCCGGTCTGTCCTGCTATTTACCCATAGCTGGGAGAAGAAGAAGAGAATTCATACCTTTCCCAGGGGTATTAGTATGTAAGTGAATATAATGGATTCGAGTGGAACTCGAACTCGGCTCTCCGATTCCTCATTCCGAGCCGTTATCCACTACTCCACAGAGCCTCGAATATAAGACAGATTGAAACCACATTTGGCAGTGTGCTACATTTTTGTATTTTTCAAAATAAAAATTGCTTTCTTCTTAGGTATAAAGACTTCATGAATTTAAACGTAGTGCTAGATTGGCAGTTATGTCTCATCATTTTACTTTTAAATAGCTAGATATAACAGTAATTTCTATTCTAATAGTTTCTTCTCTCGCACTTCTCGACTGTGGAAATCTTTTCCGGTTTCCAGATTTCTTGTTAACTTGAGTCTAATTGTAACGTCATTTGCCATCTTCTGTCTTTTTTAATCTCTTTTTTTTTTTATTGTCCTTTCTCCTAACGTTTTCTCATTTTCTTCCGCACTCAGTAACCTCTTGTGTCTTAGTGGCTTTATCGCCTTGCTTGGGGTGAAATGATAAAAAAAGCAAGATTAAAAGTAGACGAAGTTTATATCGACTCAGTTATCAAAGGACAACAGATGCCAGAGTTTCGAGGGGTTGGTTACGACAGTCAGAAACAGAAGCAAGAAAAATGGCAAAAAGATAACAAAAGTTAAAAGTAAACAAAATCCTAACCTAACTCTAAACGCCATGTGGACATTTGAAGTGTCCAAAAAGGAAGTACACGTATAAAATGTACTTGGTAAAGCAGAGCACCCAAGGAAATCGGATTACCTATTAACAGCAGACCAGCTCAAGCGTAAAAGATGAAATCATATTAAAATTATGATAGAAAATGCAAAGAAGGAAAGAATAAGAAAACAGAGGACCTTGAATTGAGAACCACTCAAGGCAGAGAGTTATTGTGTGTTATCTGTCTATATCTCTGAGATGAGGTATTATGATTACATGCATTATTTACATTATTCGGACTGTTATCCTCATCTTCATTGCCATATTCATAACGTTTCGGCCGTTGTACGCCCCGGCCTTCTTCAGGTGATTGGATCTTTGAGACGAAGTATTATGATTACTTGCATTATTTACATTATCCTCATCTTCATTGCCATATTCACAATGTTTTAGCGGTTTTACGCTCCTGCCTTTTTCAGGTGATTGGAATATCGAATCGAACCCTTTGATTCGTCCACCGGAGTAGATTGTTCTAGTTCCACGTGCCAGGCAACTTTCTGATATCGCAGTTATTTCCCTATAAATTGAATTCTCCAAGTTTTGGTTCCCCACTGCTGTAGCCTGGCATTGAACTCACAAGAATTTGGGGTTAGTCACTGGATCTAACCAACGCTTTTATCCAATGGGTCATGGCGCATGGAACTAGAACAATGTGGTCAGGTGGACGAAATAAAGGGTTTGGTAGGAAATTACATTCACTTGAAGAAGGCTGGAGCGTACAACGGCCGAAACGTTGTGAATATAGCAATGAAGGTGACTATAACAGTCTGAATAATGTAAATAATCTACTGTGTGATGTTTTCTGAAATGAAATGAAGTGCATGGGGCTATGCAGGAAAGATAACGATTAACCCTAGACTTTAACAGGTCAAGATTCTAGTTTTCTGGGAAAACATTCTGCCGGGAGCATGTTCCAAAAAGAAGCTATCCGAGTGGAACTTACAAAGTGCCCATAAAGTCTCTTTACAATTTAAAAAATATATTACAAAGTCAACTGATGAGATATCTTAATCAGATTTGTTCTAGGTACACTGTAGTTATGAAGGTGTTTAATCACATTGCATTTGTGTATTTCAGGTATCCTGTTGATGAAAGAGGTACTTTTAAATGAACCCCTAACATTTCTATAATGGTGGATTGGAAGGGATGGTCCAATTCCCTGGCCACCTTGGTCACCGGATATCACTCCCCTGGATTTCTTTATATATGGTTATGCTAAAGATATCGTGAATCGAACAAAGATACAGGATATCACTGATCTAAAGCAAAAGATCAGTGATAACATTGCCAACATTGATGAGGCTATGCTACAGCGAACATGGCAATAAATTTAATCCCATTTTTAATCACATTGCATTTGTGTAATCAGGCACCAGATTGTGGACTGCATGTTTGTAGGTTCCTAAATTAAACATTTCCAGACCGGTAGATTGGAAGGGATGGCCCAATTCCCTGGCCATCTCGTTCACTAAATATCACTCACTTGGACTTCTTTCTATGGGGTTATGTTAAAGATATCGTGTATCGAACAAAGATACGGGATATCACTGATCTAAAGCAAAAGATCACTGATGCCATTGCCAAAATTGATGAGGCTATGATACAGCAAACATGGCAAGAAATTGAGTACCATCTTGACGTGCTTCGTGCAATGAATGGTGTCCATATAAAGGTGTACTAAATTAGTTAAAAAAAGCTTCAATATCTACTTCTCATTTTGTAACAATTTCCACATATTTGTCTGTTCATTTTCTTTTGTAATATTTTTTTAAATTGTAAAAAGATTTTATGGACAACCTGTATTTCTTACAAATGGAATACGAACGTGATAGGGATGGTGATTTTCTAAGCGTAGCTTAGATATGGAACAAAGTAAAAATATGGAGCGCGCAGCGAGGATCGAATTCACTACTCAGTCGTAATTTTTCTAGCGAGACAATTGTTAAACATTACACCACTCCTAGCTGCTCAAAGAGGAGATGGGGATGATTCACACTTGTGTTCGTGGAATGGCGGGTCCCAGTTTCAAATGTTAGGGTGAGTGGAATGTAGCTCGTCGGAACACATGTCATGGGAATAACGATAAAGCAACGAGAGGCTCGCAACATTTCATCTGTGGGAAAGACGCTGCAGGGTAGAAAAGAATTCTTCACGCAAAAGTCCGCGTAGACGCTTTGGAACACAGGCAAGTGAGGTCCGGGAAACTTCAACCCAGATATGGCAGCAATACTCCATTTTTGGTCTGATGTGGCTCTTGTAAAGATAGAGTATATCAGGTTAGTTTACAAACAGCGAATAATTTGGTTGAGTAGCTCGTTAACTGTCGCCCTTCGGTAGGCATCTTATCATGGCATTTGCCTATGCAAGCATGCATTTAGACCGCACCGAAACGATTTATGACTAATAGTCAATATTATTTCACCCTGATATCAGTTCTCGTTGAACGAGGACTTATCGTCTAAGGGTCAAATGCCATTCTTAGCTGAAAGTCTTAGTTATGTTGTCATCAAAATTCCAGACACAATCGTTCTCATTGCCAAAATCTTAGAGGGATGAAGGCAGTAGTAAACAATAGACATGCCATGCCAGTCGTCGACTCAGAAGAACAGAGTCAACGCCTGTCAGGAGAATAATCACGCGTTCTCTAACATGCACCTGCCGACTAACCTACGAATCGTGCCACATCTGTCATTATATCTGGCGTTCTCTGGTGGGCAGACTGGCAGTTGATGCCCACAGCGTCACTTGAATCCAGACAAAAATATAATTTTCGAATTTTTTAACGTACTCAGGGACATTTCCAATTTATTTCTAAGTATTCAGATAAAACATTTTTACTATTATTATTTCATTACGAGTTTTACTCCATCATAATATTTTCGCTTTTTAGATTTAAGTTTTTTTCACCATTAATATGTCATTAGAAATTTTACCCCATTTTATTATTTTTACATGTTAGATGAATCGCCTTCTCCTTCGCCACCAGTGAGCAGTTGGGTCTCATTCAGACCACTAAGGCTGGTGACAGCTTGGGTATTACAAATATTATTCATGTACAAATGAAACTCAAGCAATTATATGTAACTGATATACGACTATTTGGGTTTCATTTATTTATAATGACAAGAATTTCCTTAAGATGCACATAATGGAAGTGAGTGCAATCTTTTGCACTTTGCATATGTTAAGTTGTTTATATATAGTGTTGAAAAATTTACCGCCTTTCTTTCTGTGTAGTCTTGGTACTCCAATAGCTACTGGTATTATTATTACATTTCCAAAAGTGCGTAATTTCCAGAAATGAGATAGAACAAAAGAAAAGAAAATACACAGTGTTTAATAATGTTGAACAATCTTTCGCCATATTATTATTATTATTTTTTTTTACTAATGTTCACCCAGTAAAGAGGGTTACTATGTGGACTTATATAAACGTAGGAAAGGACAGACGTTAGGAGTAAAGAGCTGAAGCAGACTTTATAAAGAACAGGAAACTCAATCCTAAACAAGAAACAAAAGATAAACATCTACTCCTGTTCAAAAGACCGGGAAGGAGTGTCAAATTATTATTATTATTACAACACTTCGAGAAGAGCGCAATTTCCATAAAAGAAATAGAAAAACAAAAGAAGATTAAAGACACAGTCTTTAATAATACTGAACAATATTTCGACATATTATTAATATTATTATTATTATTATTACAACACTTCCAGAACGCAATTTCAAGAAAAAAAAAGATAGAAAAAAAAGAAAAGACACAGTGTTTAATAACGCTGAACAATATTTCCACATATTATCATGATTTGTGTATGTTATGTTTCCTGCTTTGTATTCTGTAAAACCGGGTCCAAGGCCCTAGAGGAGAATTGTCCTTTAAGAGATAGCACTCTTCTTAGTATATGGGATGTTCCTAGTAGGGCGATCTTCTGGTCAAGTTGTATGTTGATTGTACCTGGGACACTGTTAGTAAAATTGTCCATTCCTTTTCTCAAAAGGCCTTGAGCTCCGATTACTATTGGTACAGTCTCAGTCTTCATTCACCACATCCTGTTAAATTAGATCTCCAGGTCCTTTTGGAGAATTTCTCGATAATTTTCATGAAGGTGGTTCTCTCAGATGGCACTGCTATGTCAATAAGTATACACTTCCTGAATTTTATTTCATGATGAAATTAGGTCTGTTGGATTTTATTTCCCTATCAGTCTGAATTGACATGTCCCAGAGGATAGTTACACCGTTATTTTGGGCAATGGTGTCAGATTGGTGGTCACAACATCTCTCAGTGGTTTTGATTTTGCGCTTCTTGCATATCTTCTAGTGCACATATGTTGCTACCTTGTTATGTCTGTGGGTATATTCAGTTTTTGCTTGTTCCGGACATCCTGAGATAATATGGTCGACAGTTTCACCATATTTTCCACAGATCAAGTTAGTTCCATCCTTGATTATGTGACACTGATAGGATACTGCAATAATTATGCCTTCTGTCTAAGCTTTCAATCCGGTGTTCCTCAGCCACTGATCTATTTTTAGTTGGTCCACATCTGCTTCTTTGTTTTACTAGTTTGGCAGAGATGTTATTCACTTCGTTTTTTGTTGGTAGGCTTTCAGGTATATTACGCTGTTTCTTGAAATGTGCAGCTTCTTTGTTGATGGATTCGATTTGGCGTTTTACTATTTGTAGGAGATGGTCATTGATTTTTCTGGGGTATGCTTCCAATCCGATTTTTGCAGTTTTTAGAGTTATTTCAAGTTGGATTAGACCACAGCCTCCTAAAGCTCTTGGTATGTACAGCCTATCAACATCTGATTTCGGGTGGTGCAATCTCATTTGATAAAGCATTTTTCTGGTCTTGGCGTCCAATCTTTTAATGTCATTCAACTTCCATTTAATAATGTTTAAGCTGTATGTTACTACGGGTATAGCTTAGATGTTTATTATTATTATTATTATTATTATTATTATTATTATTATTATTATTATTATTATTATTATATTTCCTTTGATTTCTGGTGTGTACTCATTTATTTCCGGGTTTGTATTCGTTTAAGGCATGGGCTACTAGGAATTCCTTAAATAAGTATATTGGAATCTTTTTCAATCAGTCCGAGGGTTCCAACTACAACTAGAATTATTGATGTTCTCATGTGCCACATCTTTGAGATTTCGATTTCAAGGTCCTTGTATTTTGATAGTTTTTGAAGATCTTGAAAGATACATTGCAGTCTGCAGGGGCTGCCATTTCAGTAAGGAGGCACATTTTGTCTTTGCGGTCTTTAATCACGATGTCTGGTCGATTAGTTTTGATTGTTCTGTCGGTGTGTATTGTGAAGTCCCATGAAATTGTTACAGGTCCTATTTCCGTAACCGGGGCTGGGTGGTGTTCATACCAATTTATTGCAGTTTCCTCTCCGTAAAAGCATTTTTTCCAACTCTGTCATGCCGGGTTTTATATTCAGTGGGTGCCAATACCGTTCAACCTGATACAAGATGGCCAATTGTTTCTGGATATTTATCACAGAATCTACATTTTTTAGTGTGTGTGCTTAATTTCTATTGAGCAAGCATTGGCCCTGTTCCGCAAGAATAAAGACTTTGGTTTCAGCTTTTAACCCTGCACTACGTAGCCACGGATGGGTACAGGGTTTGTCTACTTTAGCATGTGTTATGGTCCAGGTTAGGACCAAGGAAAAACAACACGAACAAAAGAGTAGAAATAACGAAGATATATTACACGAAATAATAATACAAGATGTGGAAGGTGTCAGTATGACTGTCAGTCTGGTTTGGAGTGAACTACTATCGGCTCGACTCGATTCGTCTCTCTCTCTTGAGAGGCGTAGTATACATAGTGTTAGGAAGAGTTCATTCTGTAGTTATAGATAAGGACCCATAACAGCTTGTTTGCTACAGGCAGAGTATTGACCGTGAAGATTTATCTTGCCATCGTTTCTGTATCTGGTCAGTTGCATTTGCCTTTGCTTTCTTTTTTTCTTTTAAGTAGTTTGCATCTTCAGTCGGTGTATTGTACTTTACTAGTATTTCTTCAACCATTTAAAACTCCATTATTATTATTATTATTTCTTTTGATTTAATGTTTAAAACAATCATTTATGAAATCTTTTACATGAGATCTAAGATAAGGTATTTCTCAGGAAGTTATTGTGCATACGGCATTGAAAGAGTTTCTTCTCGTTGAGTGAGAGAGCCGCAGGCTTATAAAGTGACGCTGGGGTACAAATATACGAAGCCTAATATACTTATCCTGACACCCAGTCTGATAAGAGTAGACCAGGCATATATATCAGAGCCAAACGCGCGCGATATGATGACAGGTTTTGATAAAAAGCGGCGTATAAACTTGCAGGTGGGGCTCAGCTTGATATACATTCAGATCAGGTAACCCAGTCGGCTCAGACGATATCCGATTGAAGGTGTTTCCACTTATGTAGATGTAACTCCCATCTAACGTTACCTGCCTCGTCCATCAAACTAAAAAAAATCTCGACACAACTCCCGCCCATGCATTGAGTTGCACAGTGCATCAATTCAAGTGACATTCCTAACAGATTAAGGTCAATCATCTGACAAGCAAATTTGGCGTACTGAACGGGATATTTACTCTATCCCATCTTAGTTCAACAAGACAAAAGATGTACATGTTAACATCACCAATCAGTTAAGATCAGAAGTCATGAGAGCTATGCCTGGTACAGCCTTTTTCGTCCTCTTCTTCATCATCATCATCAGTAGTAGTAGTAGTAGTAGTCTCTTTGATTTCTGTTGTATACGCATTTCTTTCCGGGTCCCAATTAAAGACCTAAGGTCAGAAATTTCTTCATGATATTTTCCACTGCTCAGATTTTGCACCCCCCACAAAAAACAAAAAAAAACAAATAAAAAAACCAAACTAAGATCACACATATTTTATATAAAGCTCTTCGTAATGTGTGAGCTGTACTTGTGAGCACATTTTTTAAAATTTATTTATGGCTTGGGCTACCAGGGATCTCTTTAATGAGTCTATTGGAATCTTTTTCAATCAAACCGAACAGTTGTAGTTGGAGCAACTACAACTGAAATTATTGATGTCCTCATGTGCCACATTCTTTGTGATTTCAACTTCAAGATACTCTTATTTTGATAGTTTTTGAAGATCTTCAAAGATACATTACAATCAGTAGGGACTGTCATGTCAACAAGAAATTATTATTAATATTATTATTATTATATGTGGTGGGTGGCCTGAAAACTAGTCATGATGTTCCCCCGCTACCCCCACTCATGAACAGAGATAAACAGAGTGCCATTCCCTAGGAGACACGCCATACTGGTTAGGGTCATGCAACTGACAAGCAAATATGTGGTACTGAACGGGATATTTACTGTAGCTCATCTTAATTCGTAAAGATAAAATGTGTACATGCTAGCACTTCAAATCAATTATGTTCAGAAGTCATTAGCTGGTATAACATCAGAACGTTTAATATTATTAGTTTTATTCTATCTTATTGCATTTTACACAGTATATCTGGCAAACGTGGACCATCGTGCCCGCAACCCACCCCGCAATAAAACGGAGTATCAAAAGCACGTTTTTTCCTTTGATACTGCTATTATTTTAACTACCTCCACTCCTCGGCAATGTTTATTCTTTTTAAAAGCGATGTCACAATATTTTGAATGTAACGTCATTCACCATCTTTTGTCTTCCTGAAACTTGTTCCTTTATTGTCCTTTCCCCTCACTAAAGTCTTCTCATTCTCTTTAACTCCCACTAACCCCCGCGTCTTAGCGGCATTGTCGCCTCGTTTGAAGTGAAATGAATAAAAACATATATTTATATTCCAAGAACTCAAGTCTCATTATTACTGTTAAGGGGTCTCCCCTTTGCACACAAATGGACTCACCCAAGGTATACATATACTAATGCCAGTGAATACCCGACAGTACGTTAAGTCAAGGAGTCGAGACGGAACGACAGAAGAGTAGTAGAGTTCAGTAGTAGTAGAGTAAGTCGCACACAGAGACGGCGGCAAGCATCACAGTTAGCGAGCACGTAGACTCAGTAAGGAGTCATACCGCGATACTTCAATACCAAGACTGTATATATATTAGTGCTACTAACCCGCATTCCTGGATCTACTAACCCGTATTACCAGTTGGTATTATTACGTTAATACATTTATTTTCCTTATCCATTCCTGGCGTTTGTTATTCATTGATATCGGATTCATCCCGGAATACACAACAATTACCAATGACGAAAAAACACTAAGAAGCAATGTTTGTTGAAAGGATTTGGGGTTTTGAATGAAAAACTTCAGTCAATATCTAAACCAATGCTTCACCACGGTAAAGTCTTGGTGAGCAATCAGTAGAACAGTGTAGATTTATTTACCTTATTTACAGTCAAACTAATGTTCTTATCTTGGTTTCGCGCATTTTGCTCTTCTGCCTTGTTTAAGTGTATGTCGATATGTTGACCTTAGAGAATTTCGAGCTGAACCATTTATTTAATTAGATTGTTCTTGTTTGGATATCCATGTCATTTTTCTAGTACTTCTAAATTATTTTTTATTCCTGTTTCCACTGAGTCTATGTTTTTGCCACCCAACCCAGGGATTGAACTCTGTTACATTCTTAAAGCTAGTTTTGGACAAGTCGAGATATCGCCATATGGCGGACACGACAACCGAAAAGTTGGGATAATAATAACAAAGACTAACGTTTGACTGTAAATAATGCAAAGAATAATAACCCCCCATCCTAGAAATTCAGACAGTTGAGATTTAAACGAATAAGAACTTTTAGAATAATGTGAAGAATCTCAGTAGATTATTGTCAAGAATAAGTGCACATTTACACAAATAAGGATCTAATTTTGGTCAATAGAAAGTGTTTTTCTTCAAGATCATAAATGCAAGTCCACACTCAAACTGTTGATGATGGATATTTAAATATGAAATCCGGTATCAAATAATAACAAACGCCAAGAATGAATATAGGAAAATAAATGTATTAACGTAATAATACAAACTGGTAATACGGGTTAGTAGTTCCAGGAATGCGGGGTGAGTTGACAAATATATATAAAGTCTTTGGTATCGACGTATCGCTGTATGACTTCTTAC
>OZ038488.1:92736016-92768516 GCA_964036315.1 Acanthosepion esculentum | reverse complement strand
TATCTATCCCAGTCTTTTCATATCTATCTATCTATCTATCTATCTATCTATCTATCTATCTATCTATCTATCCCAGTCTTTTCATATCTATCTATCTATCCCAGTCTTTTCATATCTATCTATCTCTCTATCTATCCCAGTCTTTTCATATCTATCTATCTATCTATCTATCTATCTATCTATCTATCTATCTATCTATCTATCTATCCCAGTCTTTTCATATCTATCTATCTATCTATGTATCCCAGTCTTTTCATATCTATCTATCTATCTATGTATCCCAGTCTTTTCATATCTATCTATCTATCTATGTATCCCAGTCTTTTCATATCTATCTATCTCTCTATGTATCCCAGTCTTTTCATATCTATCTATCTATCTATCTATGTATCCCAGTCTTTTCATATCTATCTATCTCTCTATCTATCCCAGTCTTTTCATATCTATCTATCTATCTATCTATGTATCCCAGTCTTTTCATATCTATCTATCTATCTATCTATGTATCCCAGTCTTTTCATATCTATCTATCTATCTATGTATCCCAGTCTTTTCATATCTATCTATCTATCTATCTATCCCAGTCTTTTCATATCTATCTATCTATCTATCTATGTATCCCAGTCTTTTCATATCTATCTATCTCTCTATCTATCCCAGTCTTTTCATATCTATCTATCTATCTATCTATGTATCCCAGTCTTTTCATATCTATCTATCTATCTATGTATCCCAGTCTTTTCATATCTATCTATCTCTCTATGTATCCCAGTCTTTTCATATCTATCTATCTATCTATCTATGTATCCCAGTCTTTTCATATCTATCTATCTCTCTATCTATCCCAGTCTTTTCATATCTATCTATCTATCTATCTATGTATCCCAGTCTTTTCATATCTATCTATCTATCTATCTATGTATCCCAGTCTTTTCATATCTATCTATCTATCTATGTATCCCAGTCTTTTCATATCTATCTATCTATCTATCTATCCCAGTCTTTTCATATCTATCTATCTATCCCAGTCTTTTCATATCTATCTATCTATCCCAGTCTTTTCATATCTATCTATCTATCTATCTATCTATCTATCTATCTATCTATCTATCCCAGTCTTTTCATATCTATCTATCTATCCCAGTCTTTTCATATCTATCTATCTATCTATCTATCTATCTATCTATCTATCTATCTATCCCAGTCTTTTCATATCTATCTATCTATCCCAGTCTTTTCATATCTATCTATCTATCCCTGTCTTTTCATATCTATCTATCCATGTCTTTTCATATCTATCTATCTATCCCTGTCTTTTCATATCTATCTATCCATGTCTTTTCATATCTATCTATCTATCTATCTATCTATCTATCTATCTATCTATCTATCCCAGTCTTTTCATATCTATCTATGTATCCCAGTCTTTTCATATCTATCTATCTATCCCAGTCTTTTCATATCTATCTATCTATCTATCTATCTATCTATCTATCTATCTCAGTCTTTTCATATCTATCTATCTATCTATCTATCCTAGTCTTTTCATATCTATCTATCTATCTATCTATCTATCTATCCTAGTCTTTTCATATCTATCTATCTATCTATCTATCTATCTATCTATCCTAGTCTTTTCATATCTATCTATCTATCTATCCTAGTCTTTTCATATCTATCTATCTATCTATCCTAGTCTTTTCATATCTATCTATCTATCTATCCTAGTCTTTTCATATCTATCTATCTATCTATCTATCTATCTATCTATCTATCTATCTATCTATCCCAGTCTGTTCATATCTATCTATCTATCTATCCCAATCTGTTCATATCTATCTATCCCAGTCTGTTCATATCTATCTATCTATCTATCTATCTATCTATCTATCTATCTATCTATCTATCTATCTATCTATCATAAACCAAGCTATTATTAAAGTGTCAAAGAACAACTCTACCAAGATTAAGCCTGCCATAGGGAAAATATTTAAAAACAAAAGTAAAAGAAATAGTAGGAAAAAAGAAAGAAAGAAAGAAAAAAAAACAAGAGACAAAAGAACTATGACAACGACCGTAAATCCTGAAACTCAGTCTTTACGATTTGGATCGGACTTCCTGAGCACGTTTGGTTTGTTAGTATATACGAAGTCTATTCAAAAAGTATCGGGACTGGTGCTATCAAAAGAAAGAAAAAAATAAACCTACAACACATATCAATTCTGTATTTAATCTTTTTCAAATTAGTCCCCTTTATCCAGCGTCGTTTCTAGTGATGAAAGCATTCCGGGAACTCCATTTTTGGGATAGCGAACAGTTGCCTCGTCGCATTCACTTCGATTTCCTCGGCGTCTTGAAATCTTGTTACTTTCAAGTAGGATTTGTTTTTTTTTTAAGGGAAAAGACGCAAAGTGCAAGATTTGGGGAATGTGGTGGTTGTTGAACCTGGAGAATGTTGATCTTGGCCCAAAACCGCTGCACAAGACATAGTCTGATGGAACGTCTATGATGTGAGACGACCACACACCACACATGTTCCTTCCAAGCACTGCTATAAACAACGGAAGTGACCGTGAAAGTTATAAGGTAGTGTGTATACGCGGCAGAGTGCAAGGTCAATATGTGCCAAGCAGCTTAACTTTGCGTATTTTAGCTCCGTTACCATAGCATACTTTTTGATCAGACGTCGTATGTATGTATGTATGTATGTATGTATCCCAATCTGTTTATATCTAGTTATCTTTACATCAGAAGGTTTACGACCATATTACATTGAAACACCATTTCTCATAAGATCACTGAAGTTAAGCAACGTCGAGCCTGGTCATTACCTAGACGGGTAACCGCTTGTTTTTTACTAAGTGCTGTAAGCTTGGATGTGCGGGTGGTGCAATAGATAACGACTCGGAATTGAAAATCAGTGTACTAAGTTCCAATTCCAGTCGGGTTCGTTATGTTCATTTACGCGCAAATACCTCTGAAAAATGTATCATTCCACCTCTTCTCCCCACCCAACTATGGGTTAATTAATATTTGCTGTATCAGCAAATTATTATTATCTCTAAAGAAATTCTTACAATCCCTCCAAAATGTATGGCTTTAAATAACCTGCAAAAGGTTGATAAGATGTTAAAAAAACAAATCAATCAATAAGTTTACACCAGAAGCAGGAGTTTATCAAATACAGAGTGTGTCTACAGTCTGGGCACATAAAAAATCACATTAACTATATTTTTTTATCTTCACAGATTAAACATGGTTTTGTCGAAAGAAAAAAAAAGATTTTCTTTCTGGGGTGTACTCAATGAAGTTCACAGATGCAACACACTTGATTGAACGCATGAAGAGTCAATGTGCTAAAATAGACGGCATTGTGCAGTTATTGCATCAAGTTCATGTGAATCTTGCAAAGCCCATCAACCTTTGCATCACAAATGATAGAAATCTCATTGAAGATGTTATTTGTTATATATTCCAATTCAATAAAATGTTGTTGAAAATTTAATTTCTTGAAATATGCATTTTTGCCGATGTGTCCAGACTTTAGGGGATACCTTGTAGAATATAAACCGTTTCACCCCGGCCAAAAATTAATAAAAAAAAATGCATGAACGAAGCACTCCGAAATTTAAATAAAAGAATATACGAACATAAAAGGGAGCTTAAATTAAACAACTCACTCAATCTTCGTGATCGAAATTTTGAGATGGAAAATGTCGTTTTAGTAAAAAATGCATGTAATTTTCTCAGATGTAGATGCACTGAAAATGATATTATTAAAAACAAATCTTGATGTAAAACAGAGAGTTAATTTTTCATCGGAAGCAGGAATATACCAGAGTGTAAAGAAAATGTCGACGAAATAACCAGAAATTTAATGAAAAGAATATACGAGCATTAAAAGGGACATGGAATTAAACAACTACCTTAATGCACTTGTATGCCAACGGAATCTTCGTAATCGACATTTTGAGCTGGAAGATACCGATTTAATAAAAATTGAATATAAGCATTCAGATAAAAATGCATTGTAAAAGCCATTATCTACAAATTACCTCCGATTAATATACGACTAGCGTATTCAGCTCATCTCCTGTTATTATTTTCATTCACAAACTTGGCAAAGACGCATTCTAAATGTGTTTCACAATTAATGAATTCTCTCAAAATTGTTTAATGACAATAAAACTAAAATATAGAATGTAAACAATGCTACCCACAAACAAATACATAGGAAAAACAGTGTGGAAAATGTCATTTTAATAAATAAAACGAAATGATACGCGAGGACTCGATACTTGAAAAAACCGATATGACACTGACTGACACGCGAAGGAAAATTCCCTGGCTATATTGAAACTACACATCAAGACCTCAGCCACAAAATGAAAAATCGGTTGCAGTTGGTGCTTCCAAATGAACTATGCCACGAAACACTCTTAGGATTCTGGAAAAATTGTTTAATGACAATAAAGCTAAAGTATAAAAGGTTAACAATGTTGCCACAAAAAATACATCGTTGAAACATCCAGAAATTAAAACAAAATAATATACGAACATCAAAAGGGTCTTAAATTAAACAATTCACCCAATGCACATGTACACCGACGAAATCTCCGTGATCGCAATTTTGAGCTGGAAGATGTTTTAGTAAAAAATTAGTATAATTTACTCAGACGTAGATGCACGGAAAGTGACATTTTTTTTAATCATTTCACCCCAAGCAAAGAAATAAAGATACTAAGGCAATAAAGACACAAGGGGTTACTTAGTGTAAAAGAATACGAGTAAAATAAAAGCATTATTAAGGCGAGAGAACAATAAAAGAATTAAGAAGACAGAAGATAACGATTGACCTCGCATTTAAATTTTTAAAGATAAAAGTTGACTGGAAAGCGAGAAGCCAGAAGAGAATTCCAAACGCGAGAAGTGCGAGAGGAGAAACTATTATAATAAAACTTACAGCAGCATTTAGCAATTTCCATTATAAAATGATGAGACCTAGCCGCCAATCTAGTACTGCGCTTCAATTCGTAAAGTCGAGGTACGAAATAGGAAAGTCCATAAGAAAAATGACATGAACCTATTTCCTACGATTAATAGACGGCCAGACTATTTCAGTTTACTAAATACTGAAACAAGAGTGAAATATAGAAACCTTGAAATAAATATAGCGATAAATAAAAATAATAGTGAATCGAAGTCATCATCAAATTTCTAAATACTTTAAAGTAAAAATCAAATGTTCAGATACTTAACATTTTGTTGGCACCAGTGATTACATGAACATTCAGTCGTAGGCACTACAGCACACATGCCTTTATCCAGACTTCTATTTACGCAGCAACACCAGCGATAGGTTGACCTTAAGGTGACTAATGTTGTCGCGAGAGGCTTGCCCGAGGAATTGAATGGTGCCATGTAGGTTTTGCCTTCGTGCACATTGTCGTACTTGTATCAATGAGGAGATAACATTCTTCTGCCAAAAGGGTGCAATCACTATTATCAGGGGCGATCATTTACTGTATGTTGAATGCTGAGTAAACAGAAACACACATTTACGGTACTGCAGTTTCATTTTCTCTCAGTGTTTATTGCTTCCTGTTTGCTGTCAGTTCTGACGGGTTTTTCTCACTTCTACATATGCCATCTCTTCCCACTTCTGAAAATATATCAGACCAGAACGTCAGCTCAAAGAGCAGTGGCTTTTAATTTTAGGTTGGGAATTAATCATCAGCCTGAAGACATTCCGGAATGCTGTTTCTTCTTATATTTGCATGTAAAGCAAATACCGCGCGCAGCACAAACAACAAAACACATATATTTACGATCGCATGAGTAGCACGAAAGCAAAATACCATGGTCTTATTCTGACACACACTCACACACGTGTGTGTGTGTGTGTGTTTATAGTCTAAGATTTAATATATTCATAGGGGAAGATTGTTCAATATCGATGACAGAGTGTTTATAGATTGAGACTGGAAACATAGGTATTAACACAGCATGGTGAGTCAATGTGATTTTCAGACCAAGTGTTGCTTCTACTTTAGGCAATCAGTTTTGTTTTGCCGACACACGCGCTCAATATTCTGACTGCTACAGGAAGTATTACATCCACAATATTGCTTTGAATTTACAGCTTCACAAAAGTTTAGTTCCATACGCTATGGACATGCCTCGTTATTACGTTTCAGGCACTCATATAATTATCTCACTCACTGTTTGTCAGACATTCTATCTATCTATATATATCTATCTATCTAGATCTGTTTCTATCTATCTATCTAGATTTGTTTCTATCTATCTATCTAGATTTGTTTCTATCTATCTATCTATCTAGATTTGTTTCTATCTATCTATATATCTATCTATCTAGATTTGTTTCTATCTATCTAGTTCTGAGAAACTAGAAGTTCCGTTTATATATATATATATATATATATATATATATATATATATATATATATATATATATATATATACGAATACAAGCTTGGTATAGATGGAATAAACTTCCAGTAACCAAAAACACTATTTTTAAAAAGTGTTCAATACAAAGTAGAGCAAATAATATTTATTTAAAAATTATAACATAAGTATGTTATAACATCACTACAAATTTAGCCATTTTTTTCAACACTTCTGGTGTCTTGTCAGGTGATGGTGTTGTGAAATAAGAAGTTTCTAATTGAGACAATGAAAAGCTATAAATCATTAAATTTAAGGACAAGGTAAACCTATTAAATCAAATAAGGAGCTCACTGTTAACTGCAGGCATAAATGATCTTTTAACTTGCTTTCTAGCTAGATAGAATATTGTATGTAAAGATGAAATGGTATTGTAAGTCTGTTAAAATTTTTTTGTCCTTAGATTTTTAATTATTATTGTTGAGGGGTCTACCCTTTTTACACAAATGGACTCACCCAAGGTATACATATACTACTACCAGTGAATACCCGAATGTTAGTAGTCAGTAGTAATAGTAGAGTCGAATCGGTCGAGTAGAAGCGTAGAATAACGTAGCGGCAAGAGTGACAGTAACGAGCACATAGACTCAGTAAGAAGTCATACAGCGATACGTCGATATCAAAGACTTTATATATATTTGTCTACTAACCCCGCATTCCTGGAACTACTAACCTGTATTACCAGTTTGTATTATTACGTTAATACATTTGTTTTCTATATTTATTCTTGGCGTTTGTTATTATTTGATACCGGATTTCATCCCGGAATCCACAACAACTATCTACTTTTATTTGTTAAGAATTCAATATAAAGTGGATTATTTAGTTAATATTGAAGAGTTGTAACTCTTATTGAATTAATCTTACAGAGAGTCTGAATTTATTATGGCTATTTCGGTAAGGATGTACATGTGTATATTTATTTATGTTCCTGTTCTATATGGGCGAACTTTTCTAGGTGCTTGTTTTTGTGTTTGTGTTTATATGTGCCTAATTTTTACGTCCACTTACATCTGTTTCTTTATGGGTGTTCCTGTTCGTATATTTATATATATTTTTCTTTATTGATATTTTTTATTGCTGTGCGCTTGTGTATGTATATATTGTTTATATATGCTTTTACATGCATTTGGTGCACCTAATATATGTTGCGTTCATTGGTACTCCTCTCACCAGCATCGAATTTAACTGATAAACTGATACTTGGATATGAATAGCAATAACGGTATAATAATATAATAATGAAATAATGTGTTCATATGTATATTTACCTTTGTTTTTATAACCTAACATACAGCTTTCTATTTCATGTTTCTTAATTTACTTCATAAAAAGAATTTATTTATTTATATATATGTATGTGTTTTTATGTTTTGTATATATATATATATTTATAGATGTATTTATGTATGTATGTGTATATATCTATTTATATCTGTATGTAGGTATGTCTCTATATGTATGTATATGTGTGCCTATGTTTATATATTTTTATATTAATTTCTGCAATTTTGACGGGTAGTTTGCGTTGTCTTTGTAGCTATTTGGATGGTTGAATTTTGATGAGTCTGTTTATTTGTCGTTCGTATATTTGCGTGCTCATATATTCAATCATATTTACGTGTTTGTGTATTATGACGTGATGTCTGTCTGTCTTGTCACCAATAAACATTTCTCCCTCGTCCACTAAATCTCTAATCACAACCCTGTCAATGAAACTAATTTTGTAGCCATTTATTGCACCTCTTACTTCCGCTCAGATTCGGGCGGAAAATTTAACTTATTACTAAGAACAATACATGAAAATTTAGGCATATATTCTCCGATTTTTCTTTGAATAATTTTGTAAGTTTCTAAACTTGAGGCATGGTTATATTTAGAGTATAATATTCGTAATTTTTATTTTTTAATTTCATAATAAATTGGATATTAATTAGTTATCCTGATTTCCTATATAATAACAATATTAATTTTAAAGCATTAATAAATTGTATCTAGGGTCCATGGTCGTGTTATTTGAATTATCATATACTTGTAATTTGATTGGCCATTATATCTTACGTAAAAATACTGCCCCTAGTTGGTTTTGAACACTTTAAAATCTTTTTCTATTTCACAATCAACGCCATCACTTGACAAGACACCAGAAGTGTTGAAACAAAACGGTTATTTTTGTAGTGATGTTATAACATATGTTATAATTTTTAAATAAATATTATATATATATATGTATGTATATATATATCGTTCTGTCTGTCTGTCTGTCTCTCTCTCTCTCTCTATATATATATATGTATATATATATATCGTTCTGTATCTATCTATCTATCTATCTATCTATATATATATATATAAAAGTGAACACTGAAGTCAATACTTAGAGGCGACAGGCTGTTTCATGCTAGACGCAATCGTCAGGCCACGTGTTGACTTCAATGTTCACTTTTATATTTAAATCTCTGATATTGAGCACTTTATCCCATAAATATAGCTTACCTTAAGACTATATATATATATATATATATATATATATATATATATATATATATGTATATATGCATGCATATTATTCTCAGCCTATCTATCTATCTATCTATCGTTCTGTTTCTAATTTGTTTTACACAAATTCAAATATATGCAACGCTAACCTGCTGCACGGAAGTGATACTCTTCTAGATTAACTTGATAACCATTTCAACGCGGCGTGGCGCTACGTGTGTGTGTGTGTGTGTGTGTGTGTGGTTGGGTGTGTGTGTGTGAGAGAGAGAGATTTCAGATAGTTAAATGATTGTAATAATAATACTGTATCTATTTAGTTTCCAATACAATCGTGTAAAAGTAAATAATAATAACCATTATCAGATTACTGCAAATCATTTTATCCTAAATGCCATAGGCGACCGACTTTCATCCGCTTTATATCCGAAGTGTGCACGCGGAACACACGAAATCAGATTCTTCCATTGAAAATGCAGTCATAACGTCTTGTGCCAAAGCATCTCACCATTCCGACTCCAATCGACGATGGGAACGAGGCTGGCTGCCAGCTAAAAAAACAAAACCTTCCTGTCACTCAAAGGCTGGCGCCGCCATGCCAAGCAAATCTCATTTATGTTTACAAATCGCCAATATGAAACATCATTTTTCGTGCTTGCCAAGAAAATAGTCTGTAGTTGCCCGGCCAGTCTTGTACATTCTGTGTTTGGTTGTTGTTTTTCTTTTAGAAATTATCGTGTTTATAATTACATCAACAGTTTAGACTCTGGTGTCTTCAAAACGGTTTTGTTCTTGCAGCGTTCATTTTGCACCATTCCAAACAGACCTTTTTACAGATTTTTTTTTCATGGTAGCAACTGACTCTATCCACGCTCAAGCTATTACAATAAACGGATTTCATTTCAAAAGATGTGTCTAACTCAAAAGAGCTCTGACAGCCAATTTCCTGTAATTACTCGAGTGCGAAAGACCTCAGAGGTATTTTTAACTGGTGAGGCTCCAAGGTTAGCGGTCCGCTACCACTTGCATATGCATTTAAGAAATTAGAGACAAGTGCACGTTTTGATTAGTGGGCATGTAAGGAACTGAAGTTACAGCGAGGGAAAGATTTTCAGGATGGAAACTATATATGTGGAACATACGACTTGGTAGGAAAGATAGTCTCTAGAGGTGGGGGCATGAGACTTTTTACTGGCACTTCTGTATGCGACGTCAAATATATGAAACTTAATAACAAACCTTGTGATTGCAACTCAGTTAAACTTAAAATAAGTGCTTGCAATTAATTATATGTAATGGTACGAGTGTGACAAGTGCTATACTTTCGACATAAAATCTTTTTTCAGTTTTTGTATCAGCTTTTGAACGAAAATAATAGAATCCAGATCTATTTTATTATCAAATAAAAAATGTAAGCTATTAGGTTGAGTAATAAGTAATTTAAATTTTTAAGAACCAATTGTAACGAGAAATGTATTTTTCCTAACTAATGACCATATATGTCAGTTAAGAATAAGTTTAGAGTACACTAACATTCATTAGATTTTGCACTGCAGTGGTAGCGTACACAGTGGATTAAATGGAACAAATGACGATGCAAGACTACACGAAGAAAGAATAACACACAAACATTTTTGGAACTCGGTTGGTCTGTTCTACTCCATTCGCCATATTCAATTAGCCCTGAACTATCGAGTGTTAGCTTTCTCGATCTGCAAAACGCTTTGATGGTGGAAACTTTCTCTAATGGAATCCAGATTCAAGATTGTAGAGGTCAAATGACCTATCTTCTAACATGGCTGAATCCTTGTGTCACCTTTTATATTTATTGTATATAAATACAATTTTGGCACATGGCCTAAAAAGGGGAGGGGTTGAGGCTGGTCGACACTAACTATCCTATACCTACCTAATCCGATTCACGACCCATTCACACATTACAATTTTTACATTCACCATAAAACTCGTCCGTCACCACTCAATCCTCCATACACCACAATACCGCATCCACTCAAGGGAAACCTACAAAACGCGCCCCATGCCATAAAAATTTAATGATAATAAATTATAATACATAAAATCTAATAATGAAGAATGAGAGGGGAGGGAGATGAACCCAATAATAAACTAAAAATCAACACAAAGTAAATTAAACATAACTGATGTTAGTAGGGCCCGTCTAACCCTCAAAAAGGAGAGGCCACTGTTTCCTGCCCATGGGACAAAATGAAGAAGCTCTCTCGCCAAGGGAGTGGGAAAAGGATAAAAAATTATACGGCCATGGGAAAATATAAAGCTGACCTAGTCGAGATAAAAACAGGGCCAAAAACAAACTGGTGAGGATGGGAATCTCAACCTGGATCATAACCAAAGATATGGCCGAGGACAGGCCAGGAACAACACTTACTCACATTAACTAGGTACACAAGGCTTGTCTAACCTAACCAAGAAGAGGGCTCCACAGGAAACCACCCCGATGGAACATAGGTAGACCTAAAAGAGAAAATCAAGGCTAGCCCCGTTCAAACGAACCAAGCTCGCCTCAGTCACCCACCTTTCGCTAAAGACTGTCGAATGCAATCGTTTTCTATCAGTTCTGATCTTCATCTTGAGCTGATGCTCAAAGAATCGGATCAAATCCTGATGAAAAAGACGGTTGCCTCAGAAGACTTCCTCCTGTCGCGTCGTCCAAATCACCATTCGGGCCGTGGCCAGCAGCGTCAGAAACACCATTCGTTTCACCCCAGAATACGGGGGCGACACACTGTCACACGCGTACGAATACTGCCGAAGGGCACATTTTCTTTAATACGATTTCTCAAATGTTTAAGCTGGTAGACGAAATAAAATACTGTTAATTATTAATGGTGTAATATGTTATCTTGATGCCAGAACAGAAGTGGTAGCAGGTGGCCTTGTCGACACAGGTTTAGAATTTTGAGGGGGATGTAAAGTGGGAATACAAAAATAAAATAAGGGCTAAACAACAGCGGACAGTACGCAGTGGTCGAGTTTGCAATACTCATGAACAGCTTTTTAATCGGAAGTAGCGTTTATAACTCTTTTTTTCTTCTATGTACCCTTTTCGCTATAAAACTTATATACATGACCCATTGTTAAAAATGCTGGGAAAATGGCCGGTTCAATATACCCCCCACTCAGAAAAGTATCTGACTTCACCTGATAAGCACTATCTATGTGTTATATAGGAATAAAGTGTCACTGCCGACACTTGAGTTTGAACATAGTTCGCCAGTGAGCAAACACAGGCGATCCCATTATTGAATTAAGTAGACCACGTGACCATAGCGGAAACGCATATATGGGAAGTCGCGTGACGTCTAGTGGATCTGCATTTCTACTCTATCATCTATTACTATACGGATCTTTATTTCTAGTCTATCCCCTATACTATACGGATCCCTATTCCTAGTCTATCCCCTATTACTATACGGACCGCTATTCTCTACTCTATTCACTACACTATTTTTATATTCAGATCACTATACGGTGATTACTATTCGATCGAGTATTATCGAGTAAGTACTATTAGTGCGAGTAATATTGGAAGGCGTCTGACACCAGCATTGATCAACGACGTACTATGAGTTGTATCTGCGATTACAAAGTCTCTACTGCAACGAGCATTACAAAAGTGATAAAGAGTATTCGTTGGCTTCGTAAAAGTGGCAACGTGTGTTCGTTGACATCACAAAACTATGCAAAAACCAGATTAGACCAAAAATGAAGCGTGATGCCATATTTGGGCTGGAGATGACCAAATTCCAACTTTCCAGCTATGACAAAGTTCAAAAGCGTTTACGCGGTCTTGTGGGTGATGAATTATTTTCAAATCTACTGCAACTTTAACGCCGATGAAACGTCGCAAGCCGATCGCTATTTACCTTGCATATTTTCAAACGAGGTACATTCTTAAGTGCCACCAGTTCGGACCTTCACAGCTAGGACCAGACGTACATAGCGTCGGATCATTCTCATTTCTTTCCTCTTCCATTGGTAAGGAGGAAGTTCCTCTTAGACAGCTCCTCTCAGGTTGTGGAACAAGACTCTCGAGAGGATGCTTCCCCGATCACTACAATCTTAACCTTTTCAAATCTCGGGTCAATCGTTATCTATCCTACATAACCCCATCATCTGTACTTACTTCATCCTCTTACGCCCATAAAAGCTCATTCAGTAACCCTCTATCTTGAGTGGCCCTTGGGCCTTGGATTGGGTGAACATTTAGTAAAATAATCTTATGTGATACTTATAATATTCCTTTTTATCATCTGAGTTGACATATTAATTTATCGTTCACCAGACTATGTTTTGATAAATAAATGCATTGGTGTGGGGATTCTGACCCCGGGTGTGAATAAAACCCATCATCAAGAGCAGCATAGATATGGGAGATGTTACTTGATAGTGAATATGTTACTTGATAGTGAATATGCTAAAGCGTAGTTCAAACGATGAAAAGATACGCGGTTCGAAAGAGACGAAAAACGAAAACGCAAAAAAAAAAAAATGAGGAAAAAGCGACAGCAGAAATAATCAAATGTTAAGAAAATAAAATAATTGAAAAGTTAGTGGTAAACAAAGAGACGAAGGAAGGGAAGAATTGAAGATGTTGCTCGAGTTACAATGCTTGGGTGTGTCCTGTGCTCTTATCTCGAATAACTCGGAAAGGAGCAAACGTCTTTGGCAGGTAACAGGTGCGAGCATATGTTTCAAATCTGCGTGCTATTCAGGTCCCGGTATTCGTTATCTTCTGTTCTTAATCTATTTCAGTATTTTCATATCTATCTATCTATCTATATATCTATTTCAGTGTTTTCGTATCTATCTATCTATCTATCTATCTATCTATCTATCTATCTATCTATATCAGTATTTTCATATCTGTCTATCTATATCAGTATTTCCATATCTGTCTATCTCAGTATTTTCATATCTATCTATCTATCTATCTCAGTATTTTCATATCTATCTATCTATCTATCTCAGTATTTTCATATCTATCTATCTATCTATCTCAGTATTTTCATATCTATCTATCTCAGTATTTTCATATCTATCTATCTATCTATCTCAGTATTTTCATATCTATCTATCTCAGTATTTTCATATCTATCTATCTATCTATCTATCTCAGTATTTTCATATCTATCTATCTCAGTATTTTCATATCTATCTATCTCAGTATTTTCATATCTATCTATCTATCTATCTCAGTATTTTCATATCTATCTATCTATCTCAGTATTTTCATATCTATCTATCTCAGTATTTTCATATCTATTTATCTATCTATCTCAGTATTTTCATATCTATCTATCTATCTCAGTATTTTCATATCTATCTCAGTATTTTCATATCTATCTCAGTATTTTCATATCTATCTATATATCTCAGTATTTTCATATCTATTTCAGTATCTTCATATCTATCTACCAATCTATCCCAGTATTTTCATATCTATCTAAATGTTTTCATATCTATCTATTTCAGTATTTTCGTATCTATTTCAATGTTTTCATATCTATCTATTTCAGTGTTTTCGTATCTATCTATCTATCTATCTATTTCAGTATTTTCCTATCTATCTATATCAGTATTTTCATATCTATCTATTTCAGTATCTGCATATCTATCTACCAATCTATCCCAGTATTTTCATATCTATCTACCTATCTATCTATATCAGTATTTTCATATCTATCTATTTCAGTATTTGCATATCTATCTACCAATCTATCCCAGTATCTTCATATCTATCTATCTACCTATCTATCTATATCAGTATTTTCATATCTATCTATTTCAGTATCTGCATATCTATCTATCAATCTATCCCAGTATTTTCATATCTATCTATCTATCTATCTATTCCAACGTTTTCATATCTATCTATCTATTTCAGTATTTTCGTATCTATCTATGACAATATAAAAAAAAATTCAAATTTATATAACACTAATGATTAGAATAATGATGATCAAAAATATTTCTCCAATCAACCATTCTATTCCAATAACACATAAATTAGCGTAAGACTTGGCATAAATACCAGAGTCCCAATCAAGTACAACTAAAATATTGAATATGAAGGATGCTCCTTTTACTTGGAGTCAGAATAATAAAAAACAGCTGAACGTTTATTGGAAACATTTAAGAAAACATTAAAAAGCAATTACTTTAATAGCTTGATAAATGTTCACTTTTGCCCCTTTATAGTGACCATAAAAGAAAGACTCTTGGTTAAATCCGTGTCGATTTAGAAATAATTAGTACTTTGTTTTTCTTTCTCTGTCTTTTTGTTATTTCGTTAAATTAGTCGCAGTTTGAAATATCCATTCCAAAATAATCAACACCCTAAAAGTATATTTAACGCAAGAACGACTGGCAACGCAATGCAAGAAGCGATGAAAAGGAGATTGTTAATGCGCATGCGTCATTTTGAATTCATAGTTGCATACATTTTCCTCTTATATTTCAATTGACATCACTTTATTTAATTACTGTAGATGCTTTTTTTTCTGACTTCTGAAATGGCAGGTAATCATCGAAGAAATGTCAGTCCATAGCTTGATTTCAAGCATAATTCTTAGTCTGAACGCGTGTGTTTCTATTTAAGCGAAGATTACAAAAGAGGTCTTGCGCGTGCAAATTGATTCACTAAACAGGAAAGGTGCAAGATTGCTTGCTCATTCGGTAAAGACACTGTCCTTATAATGAATGGCACATGAATTGAAAAAAAAATGCTTGTTTCGAATTCGAATGAATAAAATTTTTCTCGTCAGAGTCCATCTTGCACATTTACAAATCTATCATTCGTTCGTGCAATGAATACTTCTGCCATATCTGGTCTGGTGTTCCTGTTGTACATCTCTAGATACTTGAAAAAATCCAAAGAAGGGTCTGCAATATAATTGACCCTGCCTTGGCATCTCGACTTCAGTCATTTTCTCACCGACGTGGCGTGATTTTCTCTGTCTTTTCTACAAATATTTTCATCGCAACTGCTCTGATTAGCTTTCTCTCCTTTCTCCCAGTGAGTCTTTTAGTTTTCATATTTAGATTTCGGTTGTTATGCAGATAAACAAAAACAACCAATCAATCAAATGTCTCAGATCTGACAAAGTAAACGTGACAGCTGCTCTTGAAAAGGGCCTCCAATCAGTTGTTAACTAGGGCAAGAAATGACTTGTGTATTATAACATCTCCATAACAAAACTGCCTTCATTTAACCAACACAGAGAACCTTTTCTGCCTGCCATAAGCATGGCCGTTGCTAAACTCCAGGAACGCTACTCCTTCTTGGTTTCAATTTTTTCACTGACATGAAGTGGAGCGACTATATCGAATCAATTGCTGCATCTACTGCAAGGAAAGTTAGCTAACTGTGTCATGCCAGAAGATTTTCCTCGTCAGAATCCAATTTTCACAATTACAATTCTATCATTCGTTCGTGCAATGAATACTGCTGCCATATCTGGCCTGGTGCTCCTGTTGTAAAAAATCCAAAGAAGGGTCTGCAATATAATCGGTCCTGATTTGGCACCTCGGCTTCATTCATTTTCTCACTGACGTGGCTTCTCCCTGTCTTTTCTACAAATATTTCCATGGCAACTGCTCTGATCAGCTTCTTTCCCCTGGTGCCCCGACTACATCAATTTAAACGTGCTACTACATTGGCACTAGGTCCCACCCATTTACAGTTGAAATAGCTAAATGGAACCGTCACTCCTAGCCCAACAGTTTCTTTTCTCGTACCTCCCACCTTTGGAACTCCTTTCCGTTTACTTGCTTCCGTACAACCTTCAACAATTTAAATGCAACGTCACTTGCCATCTTCTAGAATCCACTTCATCTTTTGTCCTTTCCTCAACCCTCTCTATACTCATTCTTTTATCTAACTTTAACTCCCTGTAACCCCTTGAGTACTAATGGCATTTTTACCTTGCTTGGGGGGATGATTAAAAAAACAAACAAAAAAAAAAAAAAACACATACTCGTAAAATGTTATATACATATTTAAGGAAACGAAGCTAATTTACACACAGAGTTATATATTCGTTTTAATAACGATTATAGAGTAAAAATGGTATATATTAATGAGTAATTGTTTTTTAAAGTTCTCTTTGCATTTGTTTTTCTATTTGTATCTATTATTGCTGTCCTGGCTTCCATATTTCATCATTTTATTCTTGAGATTGCCTAGTGTAACCATAAGTTGTGTCCAAATAGTTTCTTCTCATCTGTGTAACTTTCTTTCAGCTTCTTGCTTTCCGGTCAATAACATCTTCAAAACTTTAAAGGTAACGGCAATCGTCCTCTTCTATCTCCTTGAATCTTGTTCTTTTTATTGTCCTTCCTCCCTAGTAACTTTCCTCGGTAATCCGTTGTGTGTTAGTGGCTTTATCGCCTTGCTTGGGAGTGAAACGATTTAAAGAATCGATTGCACTACATGCATTCTATCTAAAGTACGATGTAAAATTCTTGTTGTTTAAAAATTTCCAGCTTATAAGCTGATGTATTGCATAGCATTTAGCACTGCCATTTTTGCGCCGCCATTTTGGGTATTCATCTTGCATATTCCCTTCTTATTCAGAACTCTGGCTACAAAAAAAGGTGCGGAAATGACTTCAATATGACCAATGCAGGAAACGAGATTCAAAAGATCCACTTATAGGCTGGCAGTTATAGAAATTTACAATAGGTTATTTTTTATATCAATGTTCCCTCAATATAGAGGATAACTGAATATAGACCAATTTTTACGGCTAGTTCATCTAATACCAAAGGTTACTCAAGGTAAAGTGTTACCGAGTAGCATCATTGTAAGGGAGGGGGAAAGATGAAGTAAGACGTTCATATTATGAGGATGTGTAAGATAGATATCAGTTGACTCGAAGAGACCAAAATTTGAAGTCATCAGGGAAGTATCCTCTTGGGAGTTTGTGTCACAGAGTAACAGTTCTGGAGAAGAAGCTGTCTGAGTGGAACTTGCTTTTTATCAAAGGGGGTGGGGATGGCGTGTCACCCAGAATATGGCATAGCAGATACTAGCTGTGAAGGTCTGAGCTGGTGGTACTAAAGAATATAACTCATCCGATCATTTGCGAAAGGCTGGCAACAATTTGTCTGTGGGATAAGATTTGCAGGGTGGAAAATAATTTATCACCCACAATTCTCCCAATACAAGACACAAGAGTCACTCACTGTAGAGGATAACCGAGTAAGGGAGAGGGAAGGAGGGATTAAGAAGTGCATGTGCACATTAGATATTGATTAGCTCTGGAGTTGAAGAGACCAAGATTGAAGTCTTAAGGGAAGCATCCTCTTGGGAGTTTGTTCCACAATTTAACAGTTCTGGAGAAGAAGCTGTCCAAGTGGAACTTGTTCCTTATCAAAGGAAGACGAAGGAAATGGGGATGATTTTCCACCGTGAACATGACATGGTGGATCCCATATGTAAAGGTCTGAACTGGTGTAACTAAGGAATGTAACTCGTTTAAACATCTATCTATAGTAATAGCGAATATAGTAGCGTGAGGCTGTCAAAGTTTCGTCTGTGGGATAAGTATTGCAGGCTGGAAAATAATTCATCACCCACAAGGCCGCGTAATCATTTTTTGAACACTGCCGTGTCAGGCGTAAGAGAAGGACGTAAGAATTGAAGATTTTGAAGCTGTAGAGGAGAAGATAGATAAACATTGGCTTCAGACTTGAAAAGGTTAACATTGTGGTGTTCAGGGAGTTATAAACGTGGCAGACCGTTCTACAAAGTAGTGCTTCTCGGAAAGAAGCTGCCTGAGTGGAACATCCTGCTTACCAAAGGAATACGTCGGGAATAAAGGTGATTCGACCTTGGCTTCGTAGTAAAGCGGGTCTTGGTTGTAAAGGTCGGAATTGGCACTAAAGAATGATGCACGTCTGAACATTTGCCGTGAAAGTAGCGATGGGCTTGCAACGTTGCATCTGTGGGAAATGGGCCGCAGAATAGAAAATATATAATCGCCTACAAGGCTGCGTAAACACTTTTGAACTCTCTTAGAGTTGGAAAGTGAGGGTTATGCAAGCCCAACCCAGATATGGTAGCGATAGCGCATAAACAATGAGGTTCTTGCCAATTAAATATTGTTTAAATACGTTATGTAATACTTTGTTTATACATACAATAGCCATGTAAAAATTTCATTGGACACTTTTCTTGCTCAAATCTGAGCAATATTTATCAGGGATTGTGTATAAATCTTTACGTTTTCTATACAAATACAAAATTCCCATGGTTTTCAAACTGGCAAGTGATTTGCTTAAAGTCAGCTTTGTTGATGGTAGACACAGAAGAAAAAAAATGCTGGGACATCGAGACAAGGTAGTTAATGAAAGCGGAAAGAAAGGTTTAACCATCAATTTATTATATAGGAATAAAGTGTCGCTGTCGACACTGGAATTTGAACACAGATCACCAGAGAGCAAACACAGGCGATCCCATTTTGAATAAAGTGATGGTAAAGGAAATGGGAATTAGCGTGACGTCTAAGTGATCACTATACGAATTACTATACGGATCACTATTCGGTGGTTACTTTTCGAGCGAGTATTAGCGAGCAAGTACTATTGGTGCGAGTGTTATTGTTCAACGGCGTTACTATAGTTGTATCTGCGATTACAGAGTCTCTACTAAAACGAGCATTACGAAAGTGACAACGAGTATTCGTTGACATTGCAAAAGTGACAACGAGTATTTGTTGTTATCACAAAACAACTGTAAGAATACATAATGTATGGTCGTTATCAAGGAGAGCCCAAGATGTAAGCGACAACTTACAGAGACATCAAAATCAAGCATGAAGAAAAGTTAATTTTATCTGGGATCTGTTTTAACAAATGACGGGAAAATGGGACATAGAAATTCGAAGGCACATTGGAATAGCGAAAAGTGTCTATGAAAAGGTAAAGAAAGTATTAAGAGAAAGGAAAAATGAGTGCTGAACCTATGCAATATCAATCTTTTTATACGACAGGCAATGTTGGACAATTGAAGCTACTCGGTAACACTTTACCTTGAGTAACCTTTGGTATTAGATGAACTAGCCGTAAAAATTGGTCTATATTCAGTTATCCTCTATATTGAGGGAACATTGATATAAAAAAATAACCTATTGTAAATTTCTATAACCGCCAGCCTATAAGTGGATTTTTTGAATCTCGTATCCCGCATTGGTCATATTGAAATCATAGATGAAGAGGAGTCGTTAGGTAGCAGAGATGTGTTTATACAGAAGTCTTTTGAGAATACCATAGACATAACATGTGAGCTAAGAGACATTATAAGGAAAACGTGGACAAAAAGGAAACATATTTAGAATTAGAAAGAGATAGTTGAAATTTCTAGGACACATAAAAAGGAAACATGACATGGATAATTTGACACTCATAGGACATACTGAAGGTAAAAAAGCACAGGTAAACAATCAGTGATCGGCCTAACGAGCTTGTACAAACGGACGCCAGAACGGGGATTAGTAGAGATATAAACAGATCGCCCATGTTCTGAGGGGACACGGTAAAAAAGTATAAAATAATAGAATGAGCGCAGAAAGCCTGATAAGGCAGCTAAGGAATCCCTCTCAACGAACATATCAAATTCAAAAACCCTCTTTACAGATTTGGAAGCCACAATTAACTCTGAATTTCCTGTTAAATTTTAATTCTTAAGTTAATAATTGAATAATCTTATGTGAAACTAAAATATCCATCGAAATATCCCTATAGCATCGTAACATATTTGAGCTTAACAACTTCAAAATAATATTGCAATAATAACCAAGCAGCGTCTCTCCCTCACATTACACGCGATCAAAACCGAATAGTCCATTATTTATGGGGCATTGGCAGGGCGTAATGGTCATGCAAACTAACGAAGAGAGGAACAAGCGCAATTATAATAGAATGTTTTGCATGTAAAGAGGAGTGAGTGAATAACAGGCGAAAACAGTTTGAACATGTGATGGATTTATATATTTATTATTTTTATGTTGATTATTGATGTTGTCATTGGTATAGTTGTATAAAAAATAGAATTACTTTTGGTACGTCCGTTTTGTTTTTCATTACGCTCAAAGTCTTGTTCACTGTGACTTGGGTTAGGATTAGTTGAACCAATTTCATTCACAAGGTAGGATTTTCAACCACTTTCAGACACGCTGAGATTGATAACATCAAGAAGTGACCTTCATATATACCTACGTTTGCAGTACGACTCAGACTTTCCTGACTTTACCATTCACCACAAAGAAATGTGGAACATCAGTATAAGACATTAATAACGCCAACTGGACAGAAATACATTAGCTATATTAAATCTAAATAAACAAAATAAAATAATCACGAATCATGGAAGACACACACAAACAACAAATCATATCAAATAAAACCCATACTAACTGTACAACATCACAGTACCAGGCACTCAATAAAAGATGTCACACTTACAAGAATCAAAATTGAACATACCCACATCACCCACTCCTTCCTCTTAAAAAAAGAAGACCTTCCAAATTGCCCAAACTGCCAAGAAATACTCACTGCTACCTATACAGAAATATTTCTACAATGTACCTAACCTTAGGGCCCTCTTTGAGAGTGTCGAACCCAGAGCCATTTTAGACTCCTTAAAGTAACAAAACTCTACCTCAAAATATAAAAAGGAAACTGAATAAACACCCGGCTACAAAATGCAATTAAAACCGAATTACATCCCAACCCTTATATAATAACGCATTTTAAAAGAATTTGTCTGCAAAATAAACACAAAATAAAAACAAATTTTAAAACTACTCGGCGCGATATGACCTTTGGGGTGACTGTGTCGGTAAAATAACCCGTGTAAGTCTAAATCTACCATGAAGTCTTTGTTTAAACATCGAATGTATTTTATCAGTTTTTGATTTACATAGTGTACTTAATAATCAGGCTGTTTGGTTTAATGGGTAGCGGCTTGGTATGAAAAATCAGAGAGCCGAGTTTGAATTCAGGTTGGATTTGTTACATTCACTTGGGAAAGATATGAATTCATCTCGTCTACCCCCAGCTATGGGTTAAATAACAGGACTTGTGTCGCGAATAATCATTGCTATCGCTTAAAAAAAAAATTTATTGGAATATTCACTCTCAAGAAAAAAAAAGAATTATTCTTACAATACAAAATATGTTTCAGCTTTAAATAACCGCCAAAGGGTTGATAAGCCGTAAAAACAAATCAAGCAGTCAACTTAACCGAAGGGAAATTTAATCTGGTGGCTCTTGGCAGGCCTTTATGCTTACAGTATTAGTGAAAAAAGCGGGAAAACGAAAGGAAACGCAGAGAGGATTATTTGAAATAAAAAAACAGATTCGCTGTACTTATATTTTTAATTATCAATTTTATAGACATTTTATTTTAATCCTTATCTTTAAAAGATTGTTATCTTTACGATTGTCCTTTAGAAAAGTCCAGTAACACTCACACTTAATCCTATAACCCCTTACGCTTTCTTTTATCTTTCTATAGTCCTTCGTTTCAACCGTCCAAACATTGTGGATTTTATCACATCACTGACCTATTTGAATACCATACTCACCACACCTGGCTATCCTGTTTGCTATCGTCGTCCACCTGTGTGACTAACTTTGTATCTTTCCATTCTCTCGCCGTGTCAATCATTCTCCTACTCATTCATCTGTTAACTTTTTTTGCTTATTCCTTTTTCGTTTTCAAATATCATTTTACTTATTAAAGTGACGTATAATAAAAACTTTTTGTAGCGTTTTTTTTCTCTCTCTCTCAGAAAAGAGCATGCGTGCTGAAACCTAAAAAATAAGGTCACTTATACTTAGCATCAGAAAGAGACAGTTGAAATTTCTGTGACGCATTATGAGAAAATAAGGCTTGGAAAATTTGAGATTCACAGGACATATTGAAGACAAAAAGTACATAGGAAAACAGCGTGTAATATATTTAACGAGATTGTGTAAATATATTATGTAGATAGTAAGTATAACAATATTATTAAGATCTGTAAATGATAGGAAGTTGTGGAAGGTCATAACTGTCCACACCCTAATGAGACAGCACATATTATTATTATTATTATTACAACAACAACAACAATAACAATAATAATAATGGCTCTACACAATAAACACTGACAGAACAATCAAATTCAACCGCCCAGACATTGTTATTAAAGCTCACAAAAAAAAATGTCTCCTTATTGATATGGCAGTCCCTGTAGACTGCAATGTATCTTTGAAGATATTCGAAAAGCTGTCAAAATACAAGGACCTTGAATTAGAAATCTCAAAAATGTGGCACATGGGAACATCAACAATCCCTGTTGTAGTTGGAGCCTTAGGATTGGTTGGAAAAGATTCCAGTAGACTAATTGAAGAGATCCCTGGAAGTCCATGCCTCAAAGAGATACAAAAAATTATTCTGACAAGTACAGCCCACACTTTACGAAGGGCTTTATCTATGTAATATTATTATTTTTTTTTTTTATTTTTTGCAGTGGAAAGTGTCATGATACCATTTCTAACCTTAGGTCGCTGGGCGGGACCCGGAAAGAAATGTGTAAACGGCAGATATCAAAGGAAATAAAAATAATAATAATTATATACACTGTCATTTCTTCCGAAAAGAAGGGTTTTGCAGTTGTTCAGGAAATTCTGAAAATATGTAACCGTCATAAAGGAGAGCCTTCAAAATTATTACTTTTTGAGGGGGCGGGGCTGCTCAAAGGATAGGATAATTCCTGACAGAATTTGATTGGCGAGGCTTTTAAATAATTAAAAGGATGCAACATTTAACAAATGTATCCATAAAAAAGTGTGTCAAAAGGAGGATTTTTCATTGGCACCGCTATAACAGTACATTCCGTTGGTAACTTTAGTGCTACTATAGTATGATATCTACCGAATCATTTGTGACCTACCGTAGATGATGATACACTCAATGTTGCTGGAAAATGTTCAGGTAAAACGTTGACCTGTTTACTGTTTTTTTTTTAAATGACATCAAATCAGATTACAGACATTAAAATCACTATTTGATGATTGTTTTTATTTTTTGTATAATTTTTTTAAATGGTTTTCGTGTGTCGTATTGAGCATCAGTACGAACTGCATGTGATATTTTCTCCAATACAATAAAACGTTTTTATTCTCAATTGAAGACATTCATATTTTAGAGAAAAATCAAATTTTTGTCTTAAGAGATACGTACACTTTTATGTATCTTTACTATTTCTGGATTTTTATATATACTGATAATAAATTTCTCGCTTTTTATTGTAAATAATGTGCGATACTCTCTCTCTCTCTAGATTGGATTAAAAAAAATGTATCAATATTGTGATTTTCTTTCATTGTTTAATGATAATGTTATTAAGCTTATCAGACTATATGAAAAAAACTTACATAAAATATATAGACAACACTTATCTATATTATTTAATGAAACATGTATTAATGAAAAATACTGCCGCCTAAATACACACAATATATAAATTTTATAAATCTTTTAATATCTATGATAACCTTGCTTAGTTGTCAAATTTTTCGAATCACCCTATACTTGTATTTTGATTGGTCGCTCTAGCTTATGTAACAGTGTTTACTCCTAGCTAAGGATCGTTGATTAATTTGAAACTTTTAAAACCATTTATTCTATATTCTACATCGTCACTTGATAAGACACTAGAAGTGTTGAAACAAAATGGCTACTTTTGTCGTGATTTTATAACATATTTATGTTGTAATATTCAAATATATATATATATATATATATATATATATATATATATATATATATATATATATATATATATATATATAGTAGAGTAATTGATAGTGGCTCAGATTGAGGAATAGGGTAGTTCGAATTACAGTCAAAGTTCATTATATTCACTTAAGTTCTAATAACATTACATCTATTTTCTTCTCCCACATGGGTAAATAGCAGGACAGACTGGGTCCTATAGCCTTGCGGGGTGACTGGTTTAAGAGAAAGACAACTCTGAATTCAGAATCTGTGGGAGGTCGTGTTCTATACCGTGCACCAGTTCTCTGTATCCTACTATTTCAAAAGGTGTGGTTGCTTCTGCACTAGCCGTCACCACTATAATCAAATGATATGTGCGCGGATAGACTGACTGTTGGTTCTAAGAACTGAGCTGGTTGACCCTCATACGTCGGAAACGATGGGAGAGTCCAGCAGCAGTATATATATATATATATATATATATATATGTGTGTGTGTGTGTGTATGTGTGTTTACACATGCTGTATATATGTATATATATATATATAAATGTGTGTGTGTGTGTTTGGAAAATAAAATGTTTATATATATATATATATATATATATATATATATATATATATATATATATATATATATGTATGTATGTAATTCTTTATTGGAAAATTATAACAAATATGTTATAAAATCACTACAAAAATAGCCACTTCTGGTGTCTTATCAAGTGATGGTGCTAAATGTAGAATCTACTCTGTATTGAGCACTCCTTTAAGAATAGAATTTGTTGGTTATTGGAATTTATTCCGTATACACCAATCCTGTACTTGTATATATATATATATATATATATATATATATATATATATATATATATATATATTATTTTCCAAACAAAGTCAGTATATTGTGGCCATGTTCATAAATGATATTATTGATTGTTGGCTTTTTCTTATTTATTAATAAACTTCTATTATTTTTAGCTTTTTTGTACATGGGGATGATACTATTGTATTTATATTATCAACGTGTATGTTACGGATAGAATTTTGTTGTTTATATATATATATATATATATATATATATATATATATATATATATATAACACTTTTCTACGTCATCAGAAGATTCAAACACAAAGATATTGTCAAATTAACAGTTTTTATTGAGTCCTTTTCTGATGATGCCGATGAATCAGAAAACGTAATTTGCATTAAGCACAGGATGGTTTGAATTTTGTTTCGTTATAGAAATTAGATTTTAATTAATCTAAAGTCAGTTTTTCTTCTTATTTATCTATTCATCTTTTTAAGGTTTTCATATCCAACATTCCAAAGCTAATTTATTAAGAACAGGAAGCTTAAAATAGATAAATATATATAAAACAAAAAAGTAAATAAAATCTGAGTTGAAATTAGTTCAAATCTAATTTCTGTAACAATAAGGTAAAGCATCAAGTGTTCATATGCTTAACGTGAATCACGTTTTTTCTCGTTAATGAAGATGCAGTATATTGCGTGCGAATAGACTTCTCCCTCAGGTCCCATAAATGCTCGAATGAGTTCATAATGGACAATACACCATTCATCGGCATTTCTTTAGAAAATTTGAACGTTTGTCAACTGGTATGTTCTTATATAAGGATGACTTCATTTTTCATATTTAGATTTTACAATTTGTTAACGAGATTCCCAGAAAAACCTTCTAAAAATTTTTACTCAATCTAGAAATATATTCATAAAAGTTTGTCTACTTTTTACAAGCAATTTTTTTTTTTCACATACAATACTATTTTTTTTTACAAACTATGAATACGGTCTTAGGTGCTTTATCTTGTCTCTTACAATATGGCGTATTTTAAAATACTTCAGCCTAAAATGCTGAAATCTTTCGCTTTATAGCTGACGCTTTACTAATATATCCATAATAATAATAATATGATTATTATGTGTGGGACACTGTTGAGTGAGAGACAAAAAAAAAAGAAACTCCTTGAAACATGAAATGAAAGCAAGGATTATGAGAGCATTCACCAACTTAAACAAGGAGACCGTCCAGAAGAGTTGCAGGAGATTCTGAAGTCTTCTGGACGTCGCGGTTGAAGCAAATGGTGATTTTATTGAATAAAATACTCTTTAGTATTTCAAGATATTTTGTGTAATTTTGATATGTATATCTGTTAAAATGAGATGTCAGTGTTATTTTTACTTTTGCGTAATTTAGACGAAGATTTATCCATCTCACCCTACACACACACACACAACACACACACACACACACACACACACATATATATATATATATATATATATATATATATATATATATATATATATATATATATATATATATATTAATGTATATTTGGGCAGCAATCTATCTTTTAAACATCTTTCGTTAAATATGACAGACCAGGAAAATTTAATTAATCTTTTATTTTCTTTTTCCAGTGTTTTTCCATTTTTCCATTTTGTAAGCGAGTGCAAAGATTGTCCATATTGTCAATTGTCCCAAGCGCCTTCGCCCCCTATTCAGCAATTTTCAAGGGAGTTTGTTTTAGGTGTTTTTAATTTCTCTTAATTTTTATTTATTTTAAGACTGTTTAAGATTTATTTCTGTGTTTTGAATACTAGTAGGAGCGTTTATTACGAGCCTTCGCGTGTTGAGCGCCGCTGAAATTCTAGTGAGCGTTTTTCTATTTAAAAATAAAATCTTTCAACTTCATTCCTAATGTTAAGTAAGGTGAGGTTGATAGTGGGAGAGATTTCTTTTTTTTTTAAGCTTATCACCCCAAGCAAGGCTGGAATCCACTAGCACGCAAGGGGTTACAGAAGGTTTGGAGGAAGAGCAGATAGGAGTGGTAAGGGAGAGGATGTGGAGAAAGATAGTGGATCGATCAAGGCAAGGGGGTTACAGAAGATTTGGAGCGAGAGCAGATAGGAATGAAAGGTGAAAGGATGTGGAGAAGGGAAGTGGATAGATCAAGGCAGCTGGAGATATCGATTGACGTTACACTTAAATAGTTGGAGCTTGTATTTGTCAGGGAAACAGGAATAAGGAAGGGAGTTCCTCAGGCGAGATGTGCGAGACATGAAGCTATTGGAGTAGAAGAGACGTCTACATCTAACAGTTTCAACGGTGAAGGGGTGGGAACGGGATGCCAGTCTCGTGGGACGTTTAGATTCACGAGGCCTAGGAACCAGCGAAAGCAGCTCCTCGGAGCAATTACCGTGAAAGTATTTGTAAAAAAGACAGAGCGAGCCAACGTCGCGTCTGTGAGAGAGCGACTGCAGACGAGATGACAGATCAGGGCCAATTACATTGCATATCCGTCTCTGGATCTTATCAAGCTCCAGACCATATGTTTAATATACAGAGCCTCTCTTATATATTATTATTATTATCATTATTATTATTATTATATATAATGTTAAACAAAATGTATGTGCTGTTCACAAAACCAGAGAAAACTAAAAAATGTACAAGCACTAAAACTTGACACTTTATAAAATCAACAATCGAACTGGAAAGAAATTTAGCTAATCTCAATGTAATTATTATCACAAACACTTCCAAAATGGTTAAAAATTGAATCAATATAACACTGAAAGCTAACTTTACACCATTACTTACATGGAGAGTGTAAACAATGTCGATGCAACGTTCCACAATTCAAAGAAAAATATATAAACATAAAAAGAAACATAAAAGTAAACAACACACTCCATGCACTTTGTAATCACATTTTTGATCTGGACAGCCTCGTTTTAATAAAAATTGAATACAATTTACTCCGGTAATAAAAATAGCGTCAAGCAAGGATGCTTTGAAAGCGCCATGATTTACGAATCTCTCCCAACTGATATTCATAGAGACCGATATGCGGTGAAACGTAATCAATCAACCAAGCAAGAATTGATATTGACTGACAGGGCGATTTCATTTTATCGCCAGTTCTTATTAAATTTGAAACAATTTGTGATGCGAGAATTTTAAAACAAACGAACAATTAAATTAAAAGAGAAAGCGATTTGAAATTAGTTAAAATCTAATCCGTTTGGCTTGAATGCACTTGTTGTAGAGCAGCAGCCACTTCCTGAAGGCCCCATGGAAGACATCGAAAGTGAAAATGACCAGTAGCTTTTTCACAGCCTCCTTCAATGTCTTCAAAGCGATCGCCCCTGAGTTTCTCCTTCAGGTAAGGGAATAACCAAAAAGTCACAGGGAGTAAGGTCTGGGCTGTAGGGAGGGCAATGGAGAGTTTTGATGCCCATCTTTGTCAACACAAAAGTTTACTGCATAACGAGCATCCAAATTGTCTTCGCTTCCCGACTGCATTCTGCAAACTAGTCAGTTGTGAAAGACAGTGTTTAGTAAGGTGTATTGAGAGAGCTGTCACAGCCGTCTCTGCAATAACGAAAGTTAGCAGGTCAGTTTATTAGATTAATGATAATACTAAAGTTACAATTATCTAGGAGAGAAAAAGTCTCGAAACTTCTGGAATACACCGCGTATACGTATAAAATCAACAAGTTGTATTAAATTCAACTGACAAAATCTCTTTAATTTTTTCTTGTATTTTACAATTTCAGAATAAGTTCTTGCACGTCTGGATCAAAATTATGGATAAACTATCCAGAATTCATGTTTTTGTTTGAGTCCGTTTAACCGTAATTATAAGGAGCTAAATATTTTCTATGTAGTAGTAAAGAATTTTTGGGCTATGTCTTGGCATTTTTTTTTTTTAGAATACTATATTTCAAATTTAAATATACATGTATCGTGTAACTAACGTCGTGTGTAGTACGGTTTCACAGAGCTTGACAACACCAGAAACATGTAGATAAGTAATAATAATAATAATAATAATAATAATAATAATAATAATAACAGCCACGGTGACATAGTAATTGCAAGTTCAGTCCCATGCATGGGTAGTACAGATATACTCAGACTAAGTGGAAACAAAATAAGCAATAACTGAGTAGTTTTAAAAGAATAATTAACCAAGGCGAGATATCCCTAGACATGGACAGCATAACGAGTAACATCTTCCGTCGTCTTAATTCCTGTTCTTTCTCCTTAATAATGTTTTCCTTATATTCTTTCACACTAAGGAACTCCCTGCGCAGTAGTGGCTTTGTTGCCTTGTTTGATTTTTTTAAAAAGTACTCTGCAGTGGTAGTTATATATACAAACTATTTACTACGAAACCTTACATTTTGATTTACCAGACAGATTTACCTAAAGATATCGATATCACACCATAGCTCAAGGAAAATTTTTATGTTTTGACGAAAGATCAATCAATACTGGACTCAAGAGCCATACAAGCTAGAAAGGTACTGAATAAATTGTGTGATATAAATACGGAATAAGAGGAAGGAGTAGTGAGAATTATGAGGACAAGTAGTATAGATAACGACTGACTCTTGACTTGTTGAGGTTACGATTGTAGCGTTCAGGAAAGCAATTATTCAAGAGTCTGTTCTTCAATGAAGCAGTTCTTGGAAAAACTGTTCGAGTGGAATTTTCTCTTTACCATTGGTATAAGAATACATAATAGTAACGACGACTCCGGGTTCGGAACATAGTGGCTCCTAGCTGTAAGGGTTTGAACTTGTAGAAGTAACGAATGAATTTCATTTGGACATTTGATGGATATAGCGATAAAATTGTGACGTTGAGTCGATGGGAAAGAGGTTGCAGTCTGGAGAATAAGTCGTCTACTACAAAACCGGAGAAAAGACTTGAACTTATCAATGCTTGAGAGTGAGCACTGAGCAGCTCTAGACAAGATATGACCGAAATACTCAACTGTCATTTGTTAAAAATAAGATTAGGAGTGCTAATAAATAAACTAACTAAATAAATTTATTTTAAATTTATTAATAAGTAAATTCTTTATTTATTTTGTTTTGTATATTTATCGCGTGTTTCTTTGTTTTGATGCTGTTGTAAAGTTATGTGATGGAAATTAATTCTTTGTTTATTGATATATGATGCAGTTGTAGATAGCGTAGAAGGAATTTGTTTTCATATTTGCATTCAGAAAAATGTTCGAATCAGAAATAATTTCCAAACGCAGACATAACCGATATATATACACATAAATAAGAAATCTGGATTTAATACCTGGCCTACTTACAGGTACACTTCTTCCAACCACTGAACCAGCATAAATAAACAATCCCGAACTTATGCCGGTAAATAATATTTAGCATTAGTCCTAAATAAAAGAAACTATGATGGACTGGTTTCTACTTCTTCCGCTTCCGTTAATCCCATCGTAACCTATATATACAACCTCCTATGTATACAACCCGCTAAAGGAGTAGTGGCAATTTGTCTGAAAGAATGAATTTCAATACCTTGTCTGTGTAGTACAAATATACTCAGACTAAGTGGAAACAAAACTAGCAATAAGTGAGCAGTTTTAAAAGAGCAGGTGTTACGGGATATCCATAGATATGGACAACGGAACGAGAAACACCTACCCCTGGAGATTAAATAATGGGTTTAGTTCGAAATTCGCTGAAGGTTAGCTGGGTCGACAGACACCTGGAGAAGGCTGGAAGGCATAGTGGCCGAAAAGTTGCGATCGTAACAACAAAGATGAGTCTGACTGTAAATAACGATAAATCCTCATCCCAGAAATTCAAACAGAATTGTCCATTTCTTGTTATTCTGTATCTTTTCTGTTATTCTCTATTTTTACGTTATACTTTGCATGCTCTCCACTGAGGAGTAATGGTTGGCACATTAATATCGCAGATCCTTACCAGTGACTAATGGGTTCGATCTTCACTAATTGCCATGACCTTGTACTACAACTACGCTACCGTTATGCATTAACCATTTTCTTAAAATGTTTATCATATCGTAATTAATATTTTGTTGTGCATATTTTAAAAACTTACTGGAGGAGCCTTAGGTTTTTGACAACACAGGCGATTGCAACTTTAGTTGGAAATTTTTTGTATTTATTAAACTTAGCTTAATCTAACACATCTATGGTAGCATGACGGCTATTAGTGTGGATTATGGAAACGTCGTGTCGAGTTCAAATTCTGACCGTGTCTGTTTTCGTTCACTCTGCACTAATTCCCCCGGAAAAGACATAAACCCATTTTTCTCCAGTTATTCGTTAAATAATAGGGCAGACTGACCTCTCTTGCTATCGGTGGCAGCCAATCTGTCATCATCAGTCTCATGGCTGGGTGTGCTCGCAGGTTCACATCGCATCTGAGCACCTGACCAAACCCAACCACATATTTCAGTAGGTATTCATTCATGCATCGCGGGTCTAGGCAAAGTAGACCTGGCGGAGCCCACCCCTCTCCATGTCCAGTTTATCAAATGGACAACTCTGAATTTAAACCAAAATAAATAATAGGACAGACGGAACTCTTGTCGTGATGGCAACTAGTTTAGCTAGAAAGAAAACTAAATTTAAGTTCCCTTAAATAATACATCTCTTTGGCCTTGGTAGAGCAACCAGTTTAGGAAAAGGACAAATCTGTGTTCAAACTCAGCCTGAAGTGCGATACGTTTCGTCAGGCTATTTTGCCCTAGAGACACCCGTTGCTACCCCGGTTGAGGTAAATATAGTACATTAGCGCCCCTAATGGATTACGGGATTCACAATCGTGGATTTTCCATGCAACCATTTGTGGAGGGTCGGCCAGTGAGAATCCGACTCTCCACACTGTAGTAATACT
>OZ038488.1:92706016-92728516 GCA_964036315.1 Acanthosepion esculentum | reverse complement strand
TATATATATATATATTTCTGTACATTATATATATATATATATATTTCTGTACATTATATATATATATATATTTCTGTACATTATATATATATATATATATGTATGTATGTATGTATTTTCGAATTTTACGATGGTCGCTTTCCCAGCGTGTAGCACTTTTGGAAAATGTCCAAAAACCATACAACGAATTGACCCAAGATTTGCGAATGAAATTGGGTAGACGAAAATGTTCGAATGTCATCGATGGTTAGCGTTAGCATGAACTTACAAGTAATCATGACTGAGATTTAACATACTGGACTTATTCAAATAATGATCACACTAAAATATTCGCCGTCTCATAGAAGGTGTAACTAAGGGCCGTTCAGCACTTACAGTATAAACCACTGGTTGGTTCTGGAAGTGTGGAAGAATCACAGATTTTCCTGCTATAAGTATTAACAGCCACCCTAGCAGATGGACGCCTTCAGAAAACGAGTAGCTAGGCATTATGTATGTACGTCTGTACGATGATAATAATAAGAAGAAATGGTAAAACAAGTGAGTCTTGGCAATATTTGTTCATTAAATTCGATCTCTCAATATAAAGGGAAAGATAGAAGGTTGTGAATTCTTTCTTCATTGTATTATCACGTTGCAGTGTCCTTTAATATGACCAAGTTGAATTTAATAAGTATGGTAATAGAGTTTTTGGATATTTTCCAACGATGCCAATGTTTGTCGTTCGTAAAGGCCAGGTTTTCGAATGCTGATTTTCAAAGACGATTTATTCTTGTCGCGTGGAAATCTAGCGCGAAATATTATGTTATACATTAATCGGTTCTCTTTGGTCATCAAGGACTTTTTTTTATCTAAATAAGCGTATTGATTGAATTTCATATCACGATTGTATGATTGTCAGTAACATAATAAGGTTATAGTCAGGTAGTCGGGTAAGGTCATAGGGTTACTACGTAGCTGAGCATTTCCAGCTACATATCTGGGTTGAAAGCAGGAAAAATAAGCATTTATTCTGGTAGAGACTATCCCTCTCCAGATCAAAACAAGCCAATGTTCTCCGTCTTGAAAGCTCGCCATGGTTGCGGATCGGCCATTAATTTTATCGGGAAATCCTCCGCCCTGATCGTTGACTTTATTCTAGAAAACTCACCAGCTACCGATTGCCGTGTCATTACCGCATTGGCTTTGTGTAGAGTTATGGAGAGCTCAGCCCTACCCGTTGTGCTAGATGATTGTAAGACTTCCCGTAAACTTGATACGCTTGCTCAAGAGTTCGATCTTGAATCAGTTTTAACTGCTCGAGAACATAAACAATAATTTCATTAGGTACAGTTGCTGTTGCATGCTTAAGTAAACAGCAAATGAATTTGTATTCGTTCGTTTCATAAAATACTCCACGACTCTTTTATTGGTTAGAGATGATAGACTTTATTACTTTATATTCCTTCAAAAACGATCGGACGGAAAAGAGAATTTTATTTAAATAAATGTATAGTATATTGGCAAGTCAAGTCTTAAAATGAGAACACAAGCGTAAAGATAAGGTAAAATATGAAGCAGTTGGAAATTGAATTCTTCCTATTGAATTTCGTCGTTGGGTATAATTGTGTAACCAACCAATCAGAAATTGTCGCAAGATTAAATTTCTCACATAAAGAAAAAAATCTATTTTAACACTTTCTATTGTTCTTGTTGAGTGATGATAGCTCAGTGGTTGTATTGTTGGGTAGTTTGCAGTTTAGACCGGGGGGAGAAAAAAAAAAACGCACAAAGAGGTGATTATTACACAAGGCTATCGTCGATTTTCATAGGAGTATAATCTGACAACGAGGTATGCTTTCTCTCTTGTTTAAAAACAGAGTTTACTTTCCCTGGGCCGAATCAGAGGTCACGGGTTTCACGAATTTTCAAAATGTTACAAACCTGAAGTATATTAACTCGCAATACCAAACAAATTATATTGTACTTCAGAAAACAAAATTAATTCTGGATTTTGGAGACAATGAAAATTATGAATTTCAAAGTAGGCGAATGTATTAAATACTGTATGGCAATACATATTTGATGCAATACGCAAGATTTAACGGTGTTGAAACAGGATTTTTTCATTCATGTTATTTCTGGAACACTTTTTGTAAGAAATCGATTATCATTACTTCAAATAACCATGGAATATAGATTAACCAAATCAGTTATCTGGTTATCTAACTTAATAACTATAAAAGTATTTCAGCATTCATATTCATTGAAAGTGAATGTGGTTTTATTTCTTTCCAAAAGCTAATATATTTGATAATGATTATATGTGTGTGTATATATATATATATATATATATATATATATAATCATTATCAAAAAATATGGTGCGATGAATAAATTGTCACCTAAGTTACGCAAAATGGAAAATAACACTGATATCTCATTTTAACAGATACATTTACCAAAATTACACAAAAATATCTTGAAATACCAAAGAGTAAATTAATTCAGTAATATCGCCATTGGCTTCGACCACGTCCTCCAGACGATTTCAGAATCTCCTGCATCTCTTCTGGATGGTCTCCTTGTTTAAGTTGGTGAATGCTGCCATAATCCTTGCCTTCAATTCATCGTAGGTGTTACAAGGAGTTTTGTTGGACCTTCGCTCAACTGCGCCCCACTCATAATAATCAAGGGGGCTGCAGTCTGAGGAGTTAGGTGGCCAGATGTAAAGGGTGATATGGTCGCAGAAAATGTCTGACAGCCATGACTGAATTCATCCTGCTTGTGTGGTATGGTGTAGAATCCCGTTGCCAGAAATAGGGTCTTTTAGCAGCAACCCTCTTGACACACGGTAGCTCTATCTCTTCAATATTGTTGTGTCTGAAGCCCAGTCGGAAGATGAGTGAGGCATAACGTCGCCATCACTAGGGATCACTTCAAACACCTTCGTAATCACCATCAAACTCATCCAACTTTTTCCGAACACCCTGCTCTGTCCTCAGATTGACATCCAGACACTTTGAAATGTTCGTATTGAAGCTTCTGGTGCAAATGCAACGTAGTACAGCATTCCGTTTCCAAATTTCTGGCAGAGTGAATTGTGTCGTGGTACTGTTTTTCTTACAGGTGGTACCCAACTGACCCTACTTATGCGATGCAGTCGACAAAATAAATAAAAAACAAACAACGCACTTGCGTGAAATTAAATATATAAAATGGCGACAATTTACCCATCGCATCATATATGTAAAAAATGCATATCAGTATTTTCAACCTGGAATTTGTTTTTTACGGTTTATCAACCCTTTGTGGGTTATTTAAAGCCGAAACATATTTCTTGATTGTAAGAATAATATTTTTTTTACGACTGAATATCGCATTAACATTTTTTAAGTATAATAATCATTTTTTCCAGATATAAGTATTACTATTTGACGACTAGCTCATGGGAAGACATGGATTCATAACTTTCCAGAGAGTATCTGTCCGTAAGTGAATGTAAGGAACCCGACTAGAATTCGAACTCAGCTCTCTGAATTCTCATTCTGAGATTATAGCCATTACAACACTCACAGAAGCAGGCTCAATCCGGAAAGGCTTAAGCATGTTAAATAGAGCTTCAAAAATTATCTTGACACTTAGTGGTCAATATAAAAACCTATGCGTAGTAAAGTTTAAAAACAAACAATAATTGTCCTTCAAGTATTAATTACATGCATATAATTTAAAAATAGCAAAATGACATCGATAAAAGTATTACTTGAAGCGAGAAAGAGAAAAATGTTGACTATGATTGAGTAATCTCATGGCATCCGCAATTTTATTAATCATTTCAAATGATTCATTAACATGCCTAAGCCTTTTCCAGATTGAGTCTGCTTGTGTGAGTGGTGTAATGGCTATGAGCTCGGAATGAGATTCAGAGAACCGAGTTCGATTTCTAGTCGGGTTCTTTACATTCACTTATGCGCAAATACTCTCTGGAAAGTTGCGAATACATGTCTCCCCAAGAACCGGGATTGAATAATAAGATTGTCAATACAGTATTCAGTCGCAAAAAAAATATGACTCTTACAATCCAAAAATATCTTTTGGGTTTAAATAACCCACAAAGAGTCTATAAATCGTAAAAGAATAGACAATTAAATTCCAGATTGAAAAATTATCTGATATACACTTTTTATTTCCTCTCTTTATGCCCTTACAACAGCCTCACTTAGCAGCCATTTATATTGAATGGACGTTAGACATTGTATTAGGTAAACAATATATATACCGGATGTAACAACAAATCGTGTAAAAGCAAAATTGTCCCTTTGTTAGATTAAGCTCTGAACCGTTGTATATTAGAAATGATTAAAGATATCTTACTGGAATTCTCCGAGGCTTTTATAAAACATTGGACTCTACTTTGAGCAATAAGAATGTATAATTACTCTCCAAGCTTAACAGAAGAATCGTGATGAAATCGATCATAAACGAAAATGACATGTTCATCATTAATTAATCACAGCTAAGGATCGGAAGCTCATGAAGGATTGAAATTAAGTTCAAATATATGTATATTATTCCAGGATCATTTCCCAACTTATTCAAGATGATCTACGCACTCTCTAGCCTTCTAAATTTCTGTTCTGGAGTAACAAGGTGCCTCACAACCTTTACATACAATTTCATTTTCAAGTGTTTTTCCTTGCTCTTTGGACTGTCATAGCTGAAACTCTTCACTTACGTGCCAAACAACTTATGGATTGAGTTGGAAATTTCTAATTGATCTCTTTAGCTCTAAGTTGAAATGATGACCCTTCTCTTGACAATTATCATTTTACTGTATCATTTTTTAGTACGGTTACATAACTAAAAGATTTTTGTTCGAAACCCCTTGGAGTCTGAGGAGACAAACACCGGAGGACGGATTAGTGTTTTGGTTAAAAACAAATAATCGATTCGTGGCCATTGTTGTTATCTACTTTGAAAATTAATGAATTCCTCACATTGGCATATTAATAAATCCAAAACTTAAAGATGAAAAAACAAAACAAAACAAAAACAAAAAACAGAAAAAAAGAATAAGTACGAAAGAAAAAGCATTTATTTTACAAAACAATTTCTTTTCGATAAAATTCATTTCCTTGTCAGTGCACGTTTTGTTTTTTTTTAATCATTTCACCCCAAGCAAGGGAATAAAGCGATTAAGACGCAAGGAGTTACTGAGTGTGAGAGAATATGAGAACCGCAACATAAAAAAAAAACACTATTAAGGGGAGGGAACAATAAAAGAACAGGATTTATACTATTTATATTCAGCCTATTGTCCGCATTTGTGTTGTTGTTACTACAACAATGTTTCGGCCGTTGTGCTCTCCGGCCTTCCTCAAGTGTATATCGATATATATGTGTATTCATGATGGCCGGAAGTCACAAATACCGAAAAGTTGTGATGACATTCAACAAAGATGAGGACAATAGTCAGAACATAAATAGTGTAAATAATAATTCCTCATTCCAAAAATTTAGACAAAAAAGAACAGAAATTCAGAAGACAGAAGATAAGGATTGGCATTGCATTTAAATTTTTGAAGATCAAACTTGACTGGGAAGCAAGAAGCCGGAAGAGAGTTCCACAAGCGAGAAGTGCAATAGAAGAAAATGTTAGCATAGAACTTACGGTTACATCTAACCATTTCAACTGTAAGATGATAAGACCTTGCCGCCAATCTAGTACTGCGTTTAAATTCATAAAGTCTAGGTACCATAAAAGAAAGTTCACCAGAACAATTACCATGAAAATATTTATAGAAAAGTCACGGGCGAATTACATTACAGCAGGGTGGGAAAGTGAATTAATTCAGTGGTGAATATCAATAACACAGATCGTACTTTATGACATTCATGAGTCAGATAACCCATTACTTGTCCTGCAGTTACAGCAACAGTGGTTGTGTCTGGAACAACATAATCTCATGGAGCGCATACCTATTCAGCCTATTCAATTTGCGTTTCCCTTCTCCTAGATTGGTTGTCTTACTAAAGCTAAAGATTCCAGTTTACACTGTTATTTACGGAAGTTTGAACCCAGAGTCTTCCTTCTCTTAGACAGGTTGCGATTTAAAACAAGAACGTCCAGTCTACTCAACAGTTTAATCCATAGCTGGAGGAAGATGGATTCATCTCTTTCCTAAGGGCTTTATTACGAAATCTAAGAAAAGCACTCCTTCTCTTCTTGTCTTACGTTCAACAACCACAATCCGTAACTATCTACCTCGAGTGGCTCATGGACCATGTATTGGGTGAAGTTAAAAAAGGGAAGAAGACAGACTCGGTCAGAATTTGAACTCATCACGCTGATTTCACTTTTCGCGCCGATACACGTACATACACTAGTATTATACAGTGAAACAATCATATGAAAATTCAGCTTATAATTAAGTACCAGACGACTGATTTATTAATTTATCATCCCGGTCACACATTATAGTCATAGAGTTATATGTACAGTCATATATATTATATGGTCATGCAGTTAAGATCTTCGTTAAAATGTTGGTAATAGAGCTTAACTTAGCCGTTTACTGTGTCATATTAATGGTAGCCAGAAAAGTGCAAGTACTTATAGACGTAATAAAGGAAAGAAAGAAGAAAAGACTATTGATTATAAGAAGACAGACTGTGTAGCCATTAGCAAAAGAAAATATCATAGGTGTTTCAAATTGGAGGCATCAAAATCAAACAAATACAGAAATTTGAATATCTAAGATGTGTTATAGCAGATGATGGGAAAAGTTTCAAAGAAATCCGAAGGTGAACTGTAATGGTGAAAGATACTTTCCAGAAACTAAGCATACAATCTTAAGAAATAAGAAAGTTTCTTTGGATACAAAGATAAGAGTGCTCAATTTTTCTGTGACATCAGTTCTCCTGGATGTGTGTGCCGGGCAGCTTCTGTGAGGCATCAGGTTCTACAGAAGGATACTGAAAATATTATAAACGGAACACGCGAGTAACGAGTAAAGTCGAAAGAAAAAAGAAGAATTGTACTTAGGATCAGAAAGAGACAGTTGGAATTTCTGGGACATTTAACGAAGAAAGAGGATTTAGAGAATTTGACATTTACATGAAGGCAAGAGGGAAACTGAATAATTTACCCAACGGGCTTGCATAAATGGATTGCAGAAAAGTGACCGGTAAGGATATTAAGGAGACAAATATTACTTAGCGCTACAAAGGATAAGAAGTTGTGGAGAGCCACAATCAACCTACTTAACGAGTTTGTGTAAATGGATAGCAAAAAAGGGACTAGAAGGAATACTGACAAATATTATTTAGATCTACAAAGGATAGGAAGTTGTGGAGAGCCATGATCAACCAACTTAACGAGTTTGTGCAAATGGATAGCAGCACAACGACTGGGATGGATAGTAAGGTGACACACACTGCTTAGAGCTATACAGGATAATAAGTTGTGGGGAGCCATGATTCAACTACCTAATGAGCTTTTGTAAATAAATGGCAGAACAGGTACTAAGGAGAGATACATTACTTAGAAATGCATACGACAGGAAGTTGTGGAGACCCATGATCAACTTATCTAAAGACCTTGCATAAATGGGTGGTAGAATAGGGACTGGATGTGATACTAAGCAGACATATATTACTCATAGCTGTAAAGGATAGGAAGTTGTGGAGAGCCATAAGCAACCTGCATAATGAACTTCTGTAAATGGATAGCAGAACAAGTACTGGGAGGGATACTAAAGAAAGGAACATTACTTAGGACTACAAAGGAGAGGAGGTTGTGAAGAGCCGTGGTCAACATCCATAACGAGATTGTGCAAATGGATAGCAGGACGAATACTGGGAGTGATACTAAGGTGATACACACTGTTTAGATCACAAAGGAGAGGAGGTTGTAGAGAGCCATGATCGCTCACTTCTTGAATGGACACGGCACATAATAGAATACGGGTTCGTCTAAATCTCTCCTTTTAGCAGCTGCTTCGAATTGTTGATTTAAGAAGCCTAAAAAGAATCAGAAAAATTATCTGCGCAGTCGATCAACTATATTTCTTTATCTTTTTTCACTTCGTATTCTCTTGTAAATTTATTCATGATAGGTACGACTGAAATAGATGCGTGCCATACAATAAACAGGCAATATAAACACACGTGTTTGCATATGTTAGTCGAAAGAACGTGTTGGGGACATGTCCCAGGATGCCCGCATTTTAATTGTGCGCTTCTGTTTCCGGTGCGCGTTTAAATTTCCGACACCTGCATCATATCCTGACATCCGGTTCTTGTAGATGACTGTTAGAAAGTGGGCTTCTAATATTTTGCTGGATTCCGACCAAGTAATGCCTCAAATGAAATTATTTGGCAATAAAATATTTGCGTCGACATAAGAAATTAACCTATAAACGTAACGAAAAAAATTACCCCCCCCGCCTAAAAACAAAACAAAACAACCAAATAAACGTAAAAAACAGACAGCAATAATATCACCGATGTTCGCTTTTTTATCGTTAGACTACGTTCCACTCTACGATATTTCATATTTGTTTAAAATCTAACTGAAGTGTAATATATTTTTGAAGAGAAAAATATTTTTAAATAATTCATTATATAAAAAAGTAAAATTAATATTGTTAAAATTTCTTCGAAAGAGTGTTTCAAGAAATTTAAGAAATAATTTCCGAGTTCAAAAATTCTCTACGACGTGCATAGGATGTTACAAATATAGGAATTAGAAGAGCATGCTCCGATGGATGAAATAAAAAAGTCCGGTTGAGACTTCCGTTGGAAGGATACACGACGTGTCAGTTACAGGAATACGATGAGTATTGTCTCAGGAATCTGATTCAGTATTCCGTTCAACATTTCCCAGAGTGCATCCTGAACATGACAGATATAGATTTACCTCCGTATTCCCTAGGAAGGACACTTTATAGGGAGCTTGTTCCTTACATAGATTTATTATACTAGATGTCATTGTTCCCTATATATATATATATATATATATATATATATATATATGTATATATGTATGTATGTATATACTGTGTGCGATGAGTAGATTGTTGCCATTTTATATTTTTAATTTAGCGCATGCGCGTTGTTTATTTTTAATTTTGTCGACTACATAGTAAGGTTAGTTGGACACTGTCTGTGAGTAAAAAGCACCATGACGCAATTCACTCCACCAGAAATTGGGAAACGGCATGATGTACTGCTTGGTATTAGCTCCAGAAACTTCAATACGAACTTTTCAGAGTATTGAAACTCAACTGCCTAACTCAAAAACGAAGGATTTGCGGACATATGTTTATATAGACTTTTGTCCTTGTTTTGGTGTGAGGAACCCGCCTCCAAAGTTTGTAAAAGTATTTTTGATAATAAATGGTGTACAAGTACTGTTGTAGATGGTATAAGAGTTACTGAAAGTAGATATATTCTTAATTTCCAACTACAGCCAGTACATTGTGGCCGTGTTCATAATTAATGTTATTAAGGCCTGGTTTAGTGTCTTTTCTTCATAATAAGGGCTTCCATCACTTTTATATATTAGTAGATAATACTAAAATAATATACAACATTCACTGCAAGGAAAGACTCCAAATTCTACAAGCCATTATTATACAAATGAAACATTCCACATATATCTTTCACCACAGGAGCCGGTATTCTCGAAGTGTGTATCATATATGTAAAATGTATTTCAAATAATAAGAATATAAATAAATATTTGATGTATACATTTCCGATACTGTCTCACTCGCGTTGTTATATATGACATCAATTTAAACGGATTCAAATTCCCACACTGTAAAAAAAAATTCCGTGTAAAATCAAAATCATGTCTACGCACTGACAACACCCAGTTCTTGATAATGACTGTGACGATCGAAAATATTTGAATGAAACAGGACAAAGCCTGAATTTCAGCATGACACCATGGCTGATTTCTCTTTTACTTTCTTTTACAGAAAACAACAGTTTTGGACAAGAAAATCACTAATGCGAAAAGTGGAATTCTTAGAGGGATAAATAAAAAGAAAAGAAAAAATCGTGACTTGAACCAGAACAATATTCTACTGGGAAATAATATTCTTTTTATTTGGAGGGATTTATAGGGAATTCTCTATTACATATTGCTATTACCTGATCGTATGTCAGCGTGGCCGAGTGATTAGAGTGTTCGCTTTCCGACCATGGCACCATAGTTGATTTCTTAGGAAGATTACTTCTTTATGTTATTGACCTGGAAAGTGTTTGAAAACCACACCACGAGTTAACTCCAGTCGTGTGAGGGAAATTGGGTAGACAGAACGAGCACGAATTCATGTCATCGTGACCGAGACTGTGAGCGTACTGGCTTTGTTCAAATTGTTGAGCATGCCAGATAATGTGTCCCCTCTCCCAGAAACTGTAACTGAAGGTCGCTCAGCATAGTTTTGCCCTATAAACTACAGATTTGCTCTCTTCGTGTTGAATAAGCATAAATATGCCCGAGCTGGTTTCTGCAACAGAGACTGGACAGCCGCCCTAGTAGACGACCATTACCTTAACTTACCAGAGTGAGCAAATGGATCCTCTGAATAGCTGTGTGTTTGAATGATGTATTGAAACAGAAAATGCATTTTCTGAAAAGGGAAGTCGACCAGGAATTTTGCTGCATAACACCGATTTAAAATTTTATCAATGCGCCCAGTTATTCGAAGAAATTTGGTGAGAAAAGTGTCTAGACTGGGATTCCAACTCCGAGCTATCTAACGAACTATTACTCTCTCAATACCAGGTGAGTATTAAAACCATTTTATAACTGAATGTCGTCACCCTATATTGTCAAAATTTATAACTGCAATTTACTTCATTTACTAATACAGAACAAATACAAAGTTTACAATCTGAAAAATTTGTGCATAAATCCGAATCGCGTTATAAATCTTAGCCTCGTTTAGAATCCTAGCCTCGTTGTGAAAAATGTTTTATGATTAATCATCCCTCTTCCTTCCTTTTTTTTTTTTTTTTTTTTTTTTTTTTACTGGAGAGTTAATTTATTTAAATTAATTTACCAATTTATAATCCGTTCATTTATAATTTTACGACTTCCTTTTAATTTCGCATTTGGTAAAAGGATATTTAAAAGCTTTGAGAAAGAAGTGATGTTCAATAAAGTTGACAGAATCAGAGGACCAAGACAAAATCTCAAGCATTTAGAGGATATCGTTGTAAACACAGGAAAATCAGCCAACGATTTAAAATGAATGTCAATTAAACTGAACAAATAAAAAACAAAAACAAAAAACCCAAAAAAAAACAAAGATGAGAATGAGGTTAGTCGGAACTGTTCACAAGAGGAATGCTGCTGCTGCTAATTAAAGTTTGTTTACTGTTGAGATGAACCAATTCCATACGTTTTCAAATGAACAGAAAAGAACAGCAAAACATATCGATGTTAGAACATTTTTAGGTTTGTGGTAATGTCTAGCGATGCTTATTTGTCGCACTTTCACAACTCACAGATCATTTTCAATTAATACAGGAAAATAAACTTGACTTTCTTAAACAATACAAGCAAATTGGATTCTATTTTGAAGTATACATGTAAATTTCACTTTACGACTTGTGTGTTGTCAAAACCTTAAACAAGCGCTACAAACTACTTGACAATCAGCTTTGTTAACGCCTTTATAAATTTATAAATAAAGCAAACCTTGGCCATCACTTTTCAGTGTGTAAAAGGCATCTGTTGACCTCATATAGTATCGTCAAATGCTTTCAGTTGTCCTGTCGAAATCCTACTCTGCTGACGCCATTCTCTTGCAAATTTACAACTGACTGCAGGTACACTGTATTTTGTTTGTTATTTATTTTTTTTTGTGTTGCATATATTCTTTAGTTTCTTTTCCTTAAATATCCCCTAACGTTGTGTATGGAATGGAAATCGCCTGTGCCAATAGCATCGCCTGGGAAAAGAGACGTTAAAAGCATCTGTGATGATAGATGACTCAGGACATTGAAATGAAATGCCAATGAATTTATCAAATGGATAATGACAGCTACTGCCTATGATGACGTAATAGAAATCACTGTCCAAGTTCCAGGGTGGTCTGAAGGTCATTGATGGAATTAAGGAATTTTTTTTAGTTCAGTAAGAATTCTTATGATGATAAGCAGGCTTGTCTTCGAGACTATTTCCCTATTGAAGTAAGTTTATGCCTCACTGGATGTCACAGTACGGTGTTAGTATACTAGTCTAAGCTGAGCGTAGTTAATAGTTAACCATTGGTGCCAAACGTGACACGATGGTGAACTGACTAGTCTTGAATACCAGTTTTATAGTGTAGTGAGTTCGATTCCCACAGTTTAAAACTGTGGCAATATGCCAGAGTCAAGGCTAGAATTTTTAAATAACTATATAAAGTTCTGCAATTTTCATTGCCACAGGAGTTGATAATTTTAGGTCACAGCGCATTCTAGTATTAAGCATTTAAGGTTAGAGAAAACACAGATTTCTGTTGTTATCCCAACAGTTAGCGGGGATTTATTGTAAAGTTACAGTTCTATAGTCTTATTAAATGTGATAAAAATGTTTCTATGTTAATTTTGTCATTAACTGTATTTCTTGAATTAGTTTAAGCCAAGCTATCTGAAAGTAGCGTCGCGACCAACTTCGGAGGCATGTCACGTAAAAATTCAGTAGGGGTCGCGTCTTGCAATTGGAATTATAAAGAATAATTTCCTACAGATGAAGACGAAATCTGAGTTAACGGTGATGTGATTCTACAAAAAGATGCTGAGAATACGATGTGAGCAACGAGGATGCTTTCAGAAAAAAAATAAAAAAACAACACTTATAATTAGAGAAAGAAAGAGCTGTAATTTCTGGGACACATAATAAGGAAAGTGTTATATAGGAATAAAGTGTCGTTGCCGACACTGGAGTTTGAACACAGGCGATACCATTTTGAATAAGTAGATCACGAGATGGTAAAGGAAATGTATATACGGGAATTAGCGTGGCGTCTAAGGGATCACTATCCGGATTACTTCGGAAGTGTACTTGTCAAACTCCCTGTCTCTGGGTAGAGAGGATCCCCAGACGAGGCTATGTCGAGGGGCAGAGTCTACGGCGTCTACAAGGAATTTTTGACCGAGCCTACGGGCTCAGATACCCTAATATAAACTCGGCCTTGTGACACATCCGACCGCGTGGGGCGGTTAGTGAATATTATTCGGATCACTATTCGGTGGTTACTATTTGAGCGAGTATTATCGAGCAAGTACTATTAGTGCAAGTGCTATTCGAAGACGTCTGTTCAACAGCGTTAGTATTGTTGTATCTGTGATTACAAAGTCTCTACTACAACGGGCATTACGAAAGTGATAACGAGTATTCGTTGACGTTATAAAAGTGGCAACGAGTGTTGACATCACAAAAGAAAGAAGGTATGGAGAATTTGACACTCACAGAATATAGTGAAGGCAAGAGAAGCAAAAGGAAACAGCGAGTAATCTACCCAACGAACTTGTGCAAATGGCTGAACATGAACTGGAAAGGATAGTAAGGCGGTAAACATTGCTTAGAGCTACAAAGTATAAGAAGCTGCAGAGAGTCAAAAGACCGCGCACACATGAAGGAACACAGCACATAATTTTAGAATAATTTTTGCTTTAAGGCCATTAATTTTTATTAAAAAAATCCTTTCACCCCAAGCGAGGCATTAATGTCATTAAAACACATAGGATTATTTAGTGTAAAAGAAAAACATTATTAAGGAGCGGGAAGAGGCAGCAAGAAGACAATAGATAACGATTGACATTGCATTTAAATTTTTGAAGATCAAAGTTGGTTGGAAAGCAAAAAGCCAGAAGTGAGTTCCACAGGCGAGATGTGCGAGAAAAGAATCTGCTAGCAAAGAACTTACGGTTACATCTAGCCAATTCAACTGTAAAGAACTTGTTGCAAATCTAATACTGAGCTTGCTGGTCATTGCAATTTTCTGCAAAATAACTTTGCGATTGTACATTTGAAATATAAAAAAAATCCATAAATGTAAAATTTAATTACAGTTGTGTCGAAAGGTCCCGTTAGTATTAAAATAATCAAATTACGCTTCTTATTTAAATTTCATGTCATAGGGGTGAAATTTATTTTAACAAAAGGGGTCCCAATTCATCAAATGTTGGAAGCCTTGGTTTAGGCACATGGTAATTGGGTTTGAAGTCATAAGTTCCATTATTAATGGGAAGTCACAAGTTCCATTATTAATGGGAAGTCACAAGTTCCATTATTAATGGGAAGCCACAAGTTCCATTATTAATGGGAAGCCACAAGTTCCATTATTAATGGGAAGTCACAAGTTCCATTATTCATGGGAAGTCACAAGTTCCATTATTCATGGGAAGTCACAAGTTCCATTATTCATGGGAAGTCACAAGTTCTATTATTAAACAGATATTTTTGTTTACTATTGTTCACTCAATATAAGATCCAATAGCCACCCAAAGTAAGGAGTTACTAAATGATGTTTTTGTAAATTCGTACAGGCAGGGAGCAAGAGGTACACAAGGATATGTAGGATAGATAACGTTTGACCCATTGTAGCGTTCGGGGAAGCGTCATTTCGGAGTCCGTTATGGGAAGAATCTGACTGATTGAAATTTACCCACCAGTGGAATATGAAGTGAATGAGAATAAATCGTTTCAGTGTACGGGGAATGATGGGTCCTAGCTGCAAAAATCTGGAATGGCGAAAAGCAAAGAATGGACTTCGTTCGAACATGAAAAATAGAGTAGCGAGAAGTCAGAAATGTTTCGTCTGTGGGAAAGTGGTTATAGGGTGCTAAACAGTTCATCGCCCACAAGGGCGCGAAAACTATTCTGAACTAGGTCGTTCACTTTTGCAAGGTTGCGCTGAAGAATTATCTGCCCAGACCGCTTCACAAATGACCAAACGTCAGATTTATTTATTTTTTTGAACGAGTTGGTCAGAGTGAGGACTTTTTGCTATATACTCATGGATATCTATTACAATCGTAATCTTAGGCTGGAAATAATTTTACTGGAAGTCAGTAATTTACGATTAATATAAGACGGAATTAAATTTCGAACAGTACGAGCAGATACACGTACACTCGCATTCATTTTGGGATTAGAGAAAATACCATTTTTGTCAGTGATTAATTATTAAAAAAAATATACTCCAAACCACGTTTTACCAGAAAAGATGAAGCACCTGAGAATTTCGCTTGTTTATAAAAACGTTTTTGGCACCAAATATGCAAAATAAAGCAATGATTAGTATATATATATATATATATATATATATATATATATATATATATATATATATATCTGTGTGCGTGCGAGAGAGAGAGCACTGACACGCAAACATAAATAGACAGGGTGAGGAGTAGTTGTTTGAAATGACTAGTTTTTAGGAACTTCTTTAAATGCGACACGATGATCTACGATGTCACCACCTTTAAGAATATGAAGAAGAAAAAACTATGCAGACAAACGAATTCAGCCAGACATATATATATATATATATGTGTGGGAGAAGAATGAAATGGGAGGCAGAAATAAAAACGGGTGTTGATAATATAGGAATCGTGTCGAAAGCAGAGTGAAGAAAAACTCCTGTGCATTATGAGTCATTGTCACAAAAATAAAAACAAGAGAAAAAAGTGAAAGGAAAATGAGCTGGGGGTGGGCGATGGCGGTCATTGTACTGGAAGGTACTTCGATTTTAAAGTCATTAAGAAAGAAAATGTTTATTTACGTGCGGTGATTTAATTACTTCTTTCTTCACGTACAAAAGAATGCAAACAAATTCATGTACAGGTGGATATATATGTATGTATATATATATATATATATATATATATATATATATATATACGTATGTATATATATGTACGTATGTATATATATATATATATATATATATATATGTACGTATGTATATATATATATATGTACGTATGTATATGTATATATATGTGTGTGTGTGTATATATATATATATATATATATGTACGTGTGTATATATGTGTGTGTGTATATATATATATATATGTACATATGTATATATATGTGTGTGTGTGTGTGTATATATATATATATATGTATGTATGTATGTACTTATGTATATATGTATATAAAATGTAAAAGAAAAAAGGAATCAGCAATTTTATACGGTTTCACATATATATACGTATTTACGTGTATACAATCATACATATTTAGATATAACTAGGCACAAACATAAGTACAAATGTCCTTTTCTATCTCTTTCTCTCTCTCTATATTTATATATAGACAGATGTGTATGTATATATATATATATATATTATAATTTACGCTTTACTTATGTATTGATCACTGTTTTAAAAAAATAAAAACAAAATACTAAAGAACTTTGTATTATTAACCTAACGGTTCTTTACTATTTTTCTATATTTGTATATATATATATATATATATATATATATATATATATATATATATATATATATATATATATATAACATCCATATATCTTTCGTTTTAAGCATTTCAACCGATGCAAGGCGGGAGTGCCACTGGTTCCCAGGGGTTACATAGAATGAAGGTGTATGGGGCAATGTGGAAACTATAAAACATGAACGGGGTTGAAGACATCAAAAGATGGCGATTGACGTTGCATTTAAATTTTTTATGATTGTAATTATAATAGAAGCACGTAAACGGAAGGAAATTCCACAGGCGGGAAGTACGAGAAAAAAAGCTGTTGGAGTAGAAGTGGCGGTTACATTTAACTATTTAACTAGATGCCAGGCTAGTAGCATGCTTACATTTATGTAGTCGGGGCACTAGGGAAGAAAGCTCGACAGAACAGTAGCCATGGAAATATTTGTAGAAAAGTCTGAGGGAAGCCACTTCAGGTCTGTAAAAAAGATACTGGAATCGAGATTCCATGATCGATTACATTGCAGACCCTTCTTTGGATTTTCTCAAGAACCTCGAGATGAACAGCTGAGGCACCAAACCAGATATGGCAACAGTACTCAATGCACGGACGAATCGTAGATTTGTAGATATGTAGGATGGACTGTGACAACACAGTGACCAAAAGTTCCTTGTAGAAAATGCAGCTATTGATTCAAATTGATTGTTCCACTTCAAGTCATGCGAAAGCGTAAGGCCAAGAAGGCGCAGACACTCTCTTGGAGTTTAGCCCCAACAATGCTAATGGCGTACAGGGAATTTTCTTTGTGGGGCCTAAATGAGAGCAGTTTCGTGTTAGAGGCATTAAAATTTACAAAAAATTCCCTACCCCTGTTAACCAATGATTGAAACACCTTTTCGAGAGCAGCGGCCATATTGACTTTGCCAGTGCTGCCGGGTTTACTATTGAGAGAGGAGTAAATGGTAGTATCATCTGCAGATATATATATATATATATATATATAGGTATCTATGCATATATATATATATATATATATATATAGGTATCTATGCATATATATATATATATATATATATATATATATATATATATATATATAGGTATCTATGCAGATATATATATATATATATAGGTATCTATGCATATATATATATATATATATATATATATATATATATATATATATATATATAGGTATCTATGCAGATATATATATATATATATAGGTATCTATGCAGATATATATATATATATATATATATAGGTATCTATGCAGATATATATATATATAGGTATCTATGCAGATATATATATATATATAGGTATCTATGCAGATATATATATATATATAGGTATCTATGCAGATATATATATATATATAGGTATCTATGCAGATATATATATATATATATATATATATATATAGGTATCTATGCAGATATATATATATATATATATATAGGTATCTATGCAGATGCAGATATATATATATATATATATAGGTATCTATGCAGATATATATATATATATATATATATATATATATATATAGGTATCTATGCAGATATATATATATATATAGGTATCTATGCAGATATATATATATATATATAGGTATCTATGCAGATATATATATATATATAGGTATCTATGCATATATATATATATATATATATATATATATATATATAGGTATCTATGCAGATATATATATATATATATATATATATAGGTATCTATGCAGATATATATATATATATATATATAGGTATCTATGCAGATATATATATATATATATATATATATATGTATATATAGTAGTGAGCATAAAGATCAGAACGATGTTAAGAAAAAGTCTAAATATAAAATAACTTTTTATTTTTAAGCTTCATAGAACATTTTATCAAGGAAATATAAGGATATAAAGGAAAATTCTACTATTCCAAAATATAAAGCTCAATAAACTTATTTTGATAAAAGTATAAGAATAATTATATAACATTCAAAAATTAGATGATCAGAAACATCTGATCGATTAACAAAATCATACTATTATAATGGATGCATCATATCCAAATGAATATAGCGTTCATAATTCATTCCTAATTTATGTGTAAACATTTACTTTCAATAACAGGTTGACATCTTTTGCTACATGAGCGAATTAATGTCTTGCATTCATTAACGGATATTTTCTCCCATTCTCCTTTCAAATTAGTCCATAGTTCTTCGACGTTTGTTGGATTCTTTTCCTGAGCTCTTTCATTTAGTAACTTCCAAACATTCTCAATAGGATTCATGTCTGGGCTTTGAGCAGGCCACTCCATAACAGTGACATCCTCCTGAGAAAGAAATGTCTTAACAGACCTCGCTGTGTGACATGACGTGTTATCTTGCATAAATACAGCTGGTTGATTAATTGCAGTTCTCAAATTAGGTACAACATGTTTCTTCACTATCTCTTTGTATACAGTTGCGTTAATTTTACCGTGTAGCCTAACAAGAGTTCCCGTGCCAGCAGCTGGAATCGTGCCAAACGCCATCACGCTTCCTCCTCCAAGTTCAACGCTGCTTTTAGTGCACCGAGGCAAATATCATTCCTTAGGACTGCGTTGAACGAACCTTCTCCCGTCAAAACCGAACAGGTTAAACTTTGACTCATCGCTGAAATGAACACAATCCACTGTTCTTCTGTCCATCTGACGTGTTCGGTGGCATATTTCAATCGGCTCATTTGATTCTTTTTAGAAATGTAAAGCTTTGTAGAGGCTACTCGACTGTTGAAGATTTATTTCATTAAGTCTTCGGGAAATAGTGCGCCTTGATATTTTAATGCCAAGGTTAGCATTAGCTCTTTTAGAGATAGCGGTTGCTGTCGCAAATCAATCCTTTTTTGATTCATTACCAATCCATCTGTCTTCCCTTGCAGTAGTTTTCCTAGGACTGCAAATATATTTGTTTACCTAAATTCTCAACAAAGATACACGCTGTTTCCTATCCTTGGGCTGGTTGCCGTCTTAGCAAAAACATAAACCAAATCAGCAGGTTCATTCTCTGTTTAATTTCTCAATTCATTTTCGCTAACAAAAACACAATTCCTGTCTACTTCTCTTTTCGCCAATGACATGTGGTTTTCTAATATTATATATATATATATATATATATATATATATATATATATATATATATGTGTGTGTGTGTGAGAAAACTGAGGTCAACAATGAGTAACGACAGTCTCTTTCATGATTGTTCTTTATCTTATTCGACATGATTATCAGATAAAAACAAAAACAGAAACGTTTGTCAATATAATCTGTTTCACTTTTATTAAAGCTTCCTCATAGATTGAGAGAAAACAGAGATAACTTTGGTTTAGATCGATTCTCATTGGTCAGTCATGTGTATTAAATTAATTAGAAATTTTATAAACATGTAGCTTTTTACGGGCCGGCACATCAGCAAGGGGCTACTGGGGAGGGGGGTTGTTTTTATTTAATCACCCACTCTAGATAGAAGCTTTTCAGTCTGTCAATCTGTCTACCCAGTAGCATATATCCCCATGCATGCCCCCAGCTCTTGGATGATGCTGAGTTTTATCACCATTTTGCTAACCAATACTGAAGGAGCTTCTCTTTATACAGTTTCGCATCTGAAGACTTGGCTTAGCTTTATTGTTTAGCTTGTTTTGTTTTACGGCATATCAAACCCAATAGGTTATTTAATGCCGGAAAAGGTTTCATTGCTGGTAATATTTTGTTTTGTCAAAAATCTATTTCTGGTCATAATTTTTTTTCAAAAAGGTGTTGCTGTAATAATTTTTTTTCAAAATCTATTGCTGGTAATATTTTTTCCTCAAAAATGTATAGCTGGTAATAGTTTCTTTTTCTTCAAAAATTTACTGCTGGAAATAATTTTTTTTACAAAATATTTCTGGTATTTAAACCTGTTTTTACACTTTCATAGTATTTTTACCACAGTTTCGGGGTTAACTATTTGCCCATATACCTAACAAGTGCTACCACCCCTGGTCAGAACGGACTTGGGAACACCAGAATTTAACGGTGGTTCCACGCTCCTCAAAACCTCCTGATCAGAGGCTTTGCTGTTGTTGGACGTAGTTTATCGTCATACTCAGGACGGTGGCGTCTGAAGAGTGGACTCTTTTAAATATGCGAGAAAAACTTATTTCGCAAAAAAAGTCATGTAAATCTGTCAGTCAGTTATGTGCCATGCGCGATACACGCATAGGCGATCATGTATCTTTCAATATATGACTGACGTAGCAGATTTTTTCCCTCAGTAGGTTGCCATTTCTTTCTGCGGTAGACCAATTGCCATCCAAGGCTAAAGAATCAGTTTACCCAGAGATGGGGGAGAAGAAGAAGATTCATACCTTCCCCAAGGATATTAGCATGTAAGTGAATGCAAAGGATTCGACTGGAATTCAAATTCGGGTCTCCGATTCGTCAATCCGAGCAGCTATCCATTACTCACAACTTGCTTATTTTGGTAATCTTTTCCGTTAAATTCAGAAATTTTCACGATGGCTGTCATAAAATAACTATAGCCTGCCATGTAGTAAAATAAGATATTTACTTAAAGAATTTTAAAGTTTAAGATTGTTCTAGTAAAACCGTAGTCTATATAGTATTATATGTGTTCAATTTTGTCAGATTTTCTGATTCGAACTATTTCTAGAGAACCTGGGTGCTTGTAAAATAACATTTGGGTATGTTCCAAGATAAATACGTATATTTTCAACGTTTTGATTTTTAAACTCTCTGACGATCGGTCGGGACTGAACCATGCAACTCAAAATATCCTGTCACTCTTCCCGTATTCATCGCTCGGCATCACCGTTAATCAATTGGTATGTGTGCGTGTGTACTTTAATTCTTGCTCTCCTTAGCCAAGCCAGAATTAAACTTTATATCGTAAGCTAAAGCGCTGGCAGAAAACGGAACTCTCAACTTCGACACATTGTAATTTTATGCATCATCCTTGTGCGTTGTTTGCCGTACTTCGAAGTTTCGAGTAATATAAGTATTTACCTGGTTTGGATTATGGCTATTTGTTCTTTCAGTATTTTTTTTGTTGCTGTCAGCCTCGCTTTCAATAATATCCTGACCTCTAAACTTTCGGAAGGAAAGAAATCGAAAAAAAAATTACTTTGGTACTGGAAAACTTTAATAATAACTATCGAATTTCTCAGAAGTTTATTTGTGTGATTAAAAAAGAAATGCAAATTCTGATTGATTTGTCTATTTATATACTTATTTTGAATAAATTTTCGAAATTAGCTTATATTAAGCACTTCATGCAAAATTTTACATTCAATTCTCTCTCTCTCTCTCTCTCTATATATATATATATATATGCGTGTATATATATATATATGTGCAGGTATGCAGAAAAATAGGAAAGAACACGTTAGGTAAATAATCCGGAGTTCCTTAGTATTTTTGCTTTTATTTTTAAAAAGACAGTGCTCCATACAGAAGTAGAGCTTATATTATAATATATTTTTTTAAAAATATGATTCCTTCGCTACATAAGAGTTCTCATGTTTCAAAAGTGGGACCCGAGACCCCTAATATAATTTTTGAAATTAAGTTGAATTAAGGTGTCTGGTCACGCTTCCTCGTCAAGCTTTTGAAACATGAGAACTCTTAAGTAGCGAAGGAATCATATTTAAAAAAAAATATTATAATATATATATATATATATATATATATATATATATATATATATATATCTCCAGGAACCAATAAATTTGTCAAAATGACCAAGGGAATTCATAGCAGCATGAATTCATCCAGCTCTTATCTTAAATAACACCTTAAAAGAGGCCGTTTGATCAACACAATGACTGACCAAAATTCATGTTAAAAAAATAAAAAACAAATGAAAACTACAGACAAATGTCCATTCTCTCCATCAAAACATTCATTTCTGTAGTTCACTGCTACTAGCAAGCAGAATTTTTCTTTTCTCCTGATGATGGCCATGTTGGCCGAAACTAGTCAAGGAATCTAAATGAAATAATAATAAATACAAAAGA
>OZ038488.1:92688516-92698516 GCA_964036315.1 Acanthosepion esculentum | reverse complement strand
TCCTAGGCCCTACTCTGTTCCTCATATTCATAAACGATCTTCCTGACGCCATAGATTACCAAGTCGGCATCTATGCGGATGACACCACAATTTACTCCTGCCTCAAACACAAATCTAGTGATGCTGACAAAGTTAACCTGGCAGTTCGACTCGAAAAGGACCTACAATCGGTTGTGAACTGGGGCAAGAAACGGTTGGTTAACTTTAACGCCTCTAAAACAAAATTGCTCTCTATTAACCACCACATGGATCCATCCCTGCATCCCATTAGAATGTCTGAAGACCAACTTCTCGAGAGCTCCTCTCTGCGGCTGCTCGGTCTCACGCTGTCCGCTGATCTGAGATGGAACAAATACATCGAGTCAATTGCTTCATCCACCGCAAGGAAAGTTGGCTCCTTGGCCCGAGCAAGGAAATTTTTCTCCCTGGAATCGATCCTCCAAATCTATAAATCAACCATTCGCTCTTGCATGGAGTATTGCTGCCATATATGGTCTGGAGCCCCTGCTGTTTGCCTCAGGGTTCTTGATAAGATCCAGAGACGGATATGCAATGTAATTGGCCCTGATCTGTCATCTCGTCTGCAGTCACTCTCTTATAGACGCGCCATTGCCTCGCTCTGTCTTTTTTACAAATACTTTCACGGTAATTGCTCCGATGAGCTGCTTTCGCTGGTTCCCAGGCCTCATGAATTTAAACGTCCTACGAGGCTGGCATCCCGTTCCCACCCCATTCACCGTTGAAACTGTTAGATGTAGACGTCTCTTCTACTCCAATAGCTTCATGTCTCGCACATCTCGCCTGTGGAACACCCTTCCTTATTCCTGTTTCCCCAAAAAATATAATCTCCAACTATTTAAGTGTAATGTCAATCGACATCTCCAGTTGCCTTGATCTATCCACTTCCCTTCTCCACATCCTTTCATCTTTTATTCCTATCAGCTCTCGCTCCAAATCTTCTGTAACCCCCTTGCCTTGATCGATCCACTATCTTTCTCCACATCCTCTCCTTTACCACTCCTATCTGCTCTTCCTCCAAACCTTCTGTAACCCCTTGCGTGCTAGTGGCTTCCAGCCTTGCTTGGGGTGATAAGCTTAAAAAAATGTTATGGGAACTTACCTATAACGAAAATGGACTCTTCCTGACTCTATAAATACTGCGCCTCTCTGAGAGATTGGAGAGGAACGAGTCGAGTCGCAGTTCTCTGACTGTGTGCGACTCTTGTCGAACTCTCTGCTTTGGCAGAGAGGAACCCGGACGAGGCTTTGCCGCAGGGCAAAGTGTCATCCGGGGAGGTAGACAGTCCCTGAACCCGTTCATACGGGTTCTAAATGGGCATATTTTTGGCCGAGCCTACGGGCTCGGGGAGCCCATATTAAACCGGCCTTGTGCCACATTCGACCCACGTGGGAGGGTTGTTAAATATCGAGGAACGAGCCGAGACCTAACGAGTCAAGACTATTAGTTCACTCTAAACCAGACTGACAGTTAATACTAACACCTTCAAATTCTTGTATTATATTTCTGTTGTAATATATCTTTGTTATTTTCTACTCTTGTGTTCGTGTTGTTCTTCCTTGGTCCTAACCTTGGATCATAACCGTGGTGGGAGGATATTGGACTATAACACTAACCACTCGGCGCGTGACCATAAGACCCGGGTTCGAATCTAACCAAGGTCTATTTTTCAGAAAGGAGACTTCCTGATGTTATCGGACTGGCTCGAGATTGATCCCAGCATGTGGCACCTTTGGAAAGTGCCTGAAAACCATACCAGTGGTTAACCCAAGACTTGTGCGGGAAATTGGGTAGACGGAACTCTTGTGGGCCGTCGTTAGCTTTGCTAGCACGAAGCCACAAATCATCGTGTCCAAGGGCTTGAGAGTGCTGGCCTTGTTCAAGTTGTTGATCACGATAGAGAACACGCTCTTTCCCAGAAACTGTAACTAAGGTCTGTTCAGCATAGTTGCAGTACAAGCCACAGGTGGGCTCTGTAGGTGTTGAACAAACACAAAATGTGCCTGAGTGAGCGTCTGCAATAGGGATTGGCTAGTCGCTCTATGAACTGGCCAGTTATTATATATATATATATATATATATATATATGGCAGTGTAGATATCCCGATATTAAGCGACTATTGACCAGTGCAGCCTCTCTTAGCGCGACCAAAGGGTTTGAGCACCTAGCTACCAGTCAGGATGCAACAACCGGGAAACTAGAAATAAATCCATCCTTCATAATCGTTGTCGAAAAAACAATTTTTTTAAAATCGAGCCAAAACAGAAAAAAAATCTTGTGTTTAACCTTCGACCTATGTTCGCTTTCGTGAATTCACGAGAGAGCCATTTCCTCTGATTCAGAATTTCTCTTAAAACTTGTTAACGGCATACGGCATTTGACTGATTGCTCCATGAGTATATTTCAATTTCTATTTACAATTCTAAGATTTCGCTAATATTGTGCAAAAGACGGTGCCGGAAATTTCTGCGTCAACCCAATGTATATGTGTGCACGTGTACCTTTATTCGGAGTATACATCGATAAATGAATACATTTGCCAGTCATTTATCAGCAAATATGAGTCATGTCATTCAATTCCCCACACCCCCAGGCAGCCGCACGTGTGCCTCTTTTCAAGAGTGATCGGAGTCAATAAGCATACCAAAAGCGATAAAGATCAACGCCACGAACTATAAATTAACATTTTTTGTTCAGGGGTGTTAATGGTAGAAATGTTAACATCTATCTGTACACATCTGTCTAGATCAGTTTTTTTTTTTTATTATCTATCTCTATGTGTTCTTTATCTATCCACAGATCAATTTATAAATTAAATATGCATCGAACACTTAATATATATATAAAACAGAATCCCTTGAAGAACGGACATTATGAAGAAACTTCAAAGCCGGGGAAAACAACAAAGAATTGATATTTAAAGTAATCCCTCTTTCTCTCTCTCTCTCATATATATATATATATATATATATATATATATATATATATATATATATATATATATCCAGGTAAAATGAGAATGAATAGAGTACAATTCCAACTTTCGTAACACTTAATTTAAAAGAGGGATCAATATAAAGTAAAGCAGTATTCTTTATTTTAGGATATTACATCAAGAAACATGTCAAAATCGCTACACAATTGAAATCGTGTTTCGATGTGTATCAACGTATTTCATCAGGCGGTTGTAAACTATGGTCGAGTCAACGATTTATTTAGATTTAAAAGCAAATTACAGCCTCGTCTTATGAAAAAAAAAAGAAAAAAACGGAGGGTGGCTATAAGGTTTGTGGGTTTTATTTTTCACAAATGGATCATGACACGTAGGTTTGAAATCAGTGACAGCAACAGACGTTAAACAGGAGCGGATGTAATATGGATACATATTATACATTAGACAATGTCATTTCCAAATGTAATCTAACAAAATGCTAGACAAGTTATATCCTTTGTAAGTTTCCTACATAAAAAATTATAGTTGATAAATAAATAGCCTCTTTAAGAAACCAGTAAATAATTTAAACCTACAGATTTACTTGATAAATTAATATGTAACTGTATTCTTTATATAAGTTATTTATAACAATAACCAATGCAAAATGTCAAAATATCAACCAAATACCCATACACCCGTACAAGATGTTGCTAACACCACAGATGATTAATACAAAATTATACTAAATCCAAATCAATGCCACCAACAGAAAGATTAGCCATATATGGTGTAACACAGTTCAACTAAAATTTAAAAAAAAGTCTAACTGAATTGTAAGGTAAAAGGTAGATTGTGTTTACAATTTACCATTAACTCGGATATTTGGTTTAATAAAGCATTCTTGATACGCATCGAAACACGACTGCACTTGTGTAGCGATTTTGACATGATTTTCGATGTACTATCCTAAAATGAAGTCTGTGTGTATGTATATATATATATATATATATATATATATATATATATGCACATTTCATTAAAAACGACTGACAAGGTGCTTTTATTTAGTTTTTTATATAATTTCTCGTGCGATCTAATAAAGTTTTTCTTTTCAGAGGATAAATTATATAAAAACTGTCCGAATGTTCTTTTTATCCGAGCGCTTTCGGCTATACATTTAGCCATTTTCAAGGAGTATATTTCAACTATTAGAAATAGAAATAGTTTGTTATATGTATGTTTTATAAAGTGATTCATTTATTTTTTGTGTTTGTTTCAAAACACGGTCAAGATATTATGTCCATGTTCAAAGTTAATATTATTAAGTGTTGGTTTGTTTATTTTTATTAGTAAGGCTTCCATTATTTTTAGCCTTTTTTTGCAAGTGGATGTTGCTATTATATTAGTGTTATCGACAAGTATATTCCGAATATATATATATGTATATGTATGCATATATATTATACGTGTGTGTGTGTGTGTGTATATAAAAATTAAGATATAAATAAAATATATCTGTAAAAAGACAGTATGAATGAATAGAGAAGGAAACATTTTCTTTACCAACGCCTTTTGTTCTCTGGTGGACTTTATCAGGTCAAATGCTTGGATTTTATTTTGCAGCATGTATTTACAAAAATATGGAAACATCGTTATCGTCACAAAATCTTAAATTTAAGAAATTGTGGAAGTTTAGGTAAACTATGGCGGATGGTAAGTGATGGAATTTAATGATTAATAACCGAATGTGAGTAAATGTTATTGTTGGTTTATTTTTATAATGTAATTATTATTTATATTATTTTAGTTTGAGAAGTTATATATATTTTAAATATTAGGTTTTGAATTTAACCGTTTAAAGTAAATGTTATTGTTGTTGTCGAATTTTCCATTTGTTTATATATATATATATATATATATATATATATATATATATATACTTACTATTTTTATTATTTATTATTTTATTTATATTTGATAAGTTAATTATCTATTTTTTAAATAACAGATGTCTTTGATTTAACCGTTTTAAAAATAATGTTTTGGTCATGTATGTTGGCTTGAGAAAAGAGTATTTCTTTTAGGAAAGGAGATATTCGCAAAAAGTCCGGGGCGAAGGTTAATTCTCAAGAACTGTTTAAGTTATTTTCTATTTTAATAAGTTTTTTCATCCGAAAAGAAAAATATTATTAGATCGCATGAGAAATTGTATAAAAAACTAAATAAAAGCATCTTGTCTGTCGTATTCAATGAAATGTGCATATATATATATATATATATATATATATATATATATATATATATATATATGTATATATATTTTTTTTTTCAAAGTTCTTTATATTTACGACCGCACCTCAGCGTCACATAAATAAATTAACGAATATTCTATTTATATATGCTTCGTAAAATACAATTATAGTCTAAAAAATTTACATTTGCGCTATGCTTAAAATGTTGTCACATGACAACTTTTAAATTTAAGTGGTCAGAAACGTTATACGACGAATCCAATTTAAATCGTCCGTTTTTTTTATTTTGATAATTTTATTGTCATAAAAGATATGTAAAAAAAAATTTTTTCCAAAATAAAATCAACAAATTCACCGACGGTCAGATTATAAAAATATTAGACACACTTAAAATGTGTCTAATATGTGTGTACGCGTATGTATAGTAATTAAATAAAAAATTTAAAGAATTATCACTAGAAATCAGAGTTGCGCAAAGGTAAATCAGTACAGGAAGAGAAAGATAAAACGTTTAAATATATTGAGAGATATATCTATTTTAAAATATGCCTCATATAAAAAAAAAAAGTTAATATTTTACGTCAATTAAATTACATATTTTTGCTCTTAATAATAATAATAATAATAATAATATCACGAGGCATAGTCTAATCTGAAATTGTTCGGTTATATATGCACTGAATAATTTTGAAGTTATAGAAAGGAATATGTATAAAAATTTAAACAGAGTAAATGTTTCTAGTTTTTATAGATTTAAAAGATTTTTGAAGCATTTACATTACCATAATGTTCAGAATTACTGATTGTATCTTGAGTAAACACACACACACACATATATATATTTATATGTATGTACATATATATATATATATATATATTTATATGTATATATATATATATATTTATATATATATATATATATATATATATTTATATATATATATATATATATTTATATATATATATATTTATATATATATATATATATATATTTATATGTATATATATATATATATATATTTATATGTATATATATATATATATATTTATATGTATATATATATATATATATATATATATTTATATGTATATATATATATATATATATATATTTATATATATTTATATGTATATATATATATATATTTATATATATTTATATGTATATATATATATATATTTATATATATTTATATGTATATATATATATATATATATTTATATGTATATATATATATATATATATTTATATGTATATATATATATATATTTATATGTATATATATATATATATATATATATTTATATGTATATATATATATATATATATTTATATGTATATATATATATATATTTATATATATTTATATGTATATATATATATATATATATATTTATATGTATATATATATATATATTTATATGTATATATGTATATATATATATATTTATATATATATATATATATTTATATGTGTATATATATATATATATATATATTTATATATATATATATATATATTTATATGTGTATATATATATATATATATATATTTATATGTATATATATATATATATATTTATATGTATATATATATATATATATATTTATATGTATATATATATATATATATATATATATTTATATGTATATATATATATATATATATATATTTATATGTATATATATATATATATATATATTTATATGTATATATATTTATATGTATATATATATATATATATATATATTTATATGTATATATATATATATATATTTATATGTATATATATATATATATATATATTTATATGTATATATATATATATATATATTTATATGTATATATATATATATATATATATATTTATATGTATATATATATATATATATTTATATGTATATATATATATATATATATATATATTTATATGTATATATATATATTTATATGTATATATATATATATATATATATATATATATATTTATATGTATATATATATATATATATATATATTTATATGTATATATATATATATATATATATTTATATGTATATATATATATATATATATATATATATATATATATATATATATATATATATATATGTATGTATGTATGTATGTAATGAAATAATAAATAAAATAATATAGTAAGGAAATAATTAAACAAATTTTAAAAAAGGCACTGTACGAACCTATTCACAATCAACTAAATTTATGACAATAATCAATAGTGAAAAGTTAATGAACAAATACAACAGTAACACTAAGTAATAAATAAGGAGTTAAAATTTAACAAACAGCACTATAAATTAGCAAGAAATTAACCGTAAATATCTGATTTTTCTACCTGTAATATCTTATTACTCGTATATAAATAGTCGGGCTACCATGCAACACTCATAGTTTGTAAATTGCATTCAAACGTGAAACAGATTTTAAACACTCATCGTTGACCTCAATGTCCAGTCATGTACAGGGTGTATTAAAAATCCTTTTACAACCTTTGGGGTCGGGTTCTTCACACCAAAACAAGGACAAAAGTCCATATAAACATATGTCCGCAAATCCTTTGTTATGCTTAAAGAAAATTTATGCTAGATGGGATGTGTTGCCATGTAGACTATATTACATTTGCCATTCGTGTACATTTCTGGATAGTCTGTTTTCAATGTTTAACGTCTGTAGTTGTGAATTAACTGAGAGGTGTTCCGTTTAACACTGACAGGATATTTATATCGTAAGTAGGCAGATATGACTTTTACATAAGGCCGCGCGAATGGTAATGGACGTGAGGCTGCACGACTGTATCAGATTGCATCTTCAGATCGAAGGCAGCTGATTCATCCAAACTTTGCTGCTGTTTATCGTCGCGTTGTAGAGGCAGGATCCGTGGGACCACAAACTATTGATCGAGTAATTTTTGTTTACTTATTTTCAATAGGATCCTCTCATATTCACGGACAAGTTTCTTAGTATTCTTATTAAAGGAAGAGAGAAAATTACCATGTTGACAGACAGATTCATGGCTAGTTTGTATATTCATTTATTCCGAGTACTTTCGACATTAGCGCAATGTCGAAAGTACTCAGGGTTTTTTTTTTATGAAAAAATTTCGTGTCCATCTGAAAGTTATATAACAGCCTGTTCCACCCTTTGATGCCTTACTAGTGTTTGATCCCTCGTTGATTTTTCATGATAGCTTCAGACCCACATAACATTTCACATACAGAACAAGGAACAGCACCCCATGTGAAAGCTTCAGGAATGTTGGATCGGATTTTGATATTCTGTATTGTGATTCGTAGATGCTCAATCAATGCGTGACCTTTCAAAAGTTTGTAATCCCTTTTATGCATTATATATATATATATATATATATATATATATATATATATATATATACAGAATATATATTTTGTCAGAAGGCTTCATGCCAGTGATGATTGTGTGGATATGTGTATACTTGGGGCGCAACATCTTGCAAAGTGCATTCACCGACACTAGGAACACCACCCTTTCATTTTTGAATATTTGTCGAAATTCCAAATGTCGTTCAAACGTTGTTTTAAGTCCACTAACAGAGGCACATTCAATTTTTACACTTTATTCAAAGAGAAATGCTGCATAACGTGTCGTGAATGACTTTTCTCTCGCTCTCATATATATATATATATATATTATATATATATATATATAATATATATATATATATATATATTATATATATATATATATATATATGGCGTTTTTGATGATTTTTGAAGGCAAATTTAAAAAATCATTTATCACACAAAAACTACATTCGTTACACGATAGATAAAACCCTTTGGTAACGTTTTTAGGGAAATTGACAACAATATCCACACGGACATCTCTCTTAAGGTTTTCATGATTCTGTTCAAAGTCCCTCTTATCACATATTATTACTCCAGGAAGAACGATCTGGAGCTAAGTTTTTCCAGTTATTATTCATAGTTTTCCTTCACTTAGACTGGGTTCCACACAAAGCTATATGACCCGATCTGTCCCGCTATTCTCCCAGAGCTGAGAGAGAAGATATGGATTAATACGTACAAATACGTTTGGGGAAAGGTAAGTGAATGTAATGAACTCGACTGGAATTCGATCTCTGTTCTCGGATTCATCAATCCAGGCCGCTATCCATAACTCCACGGAACCTTTACAATTAATAGAATACCATTATAAAATATCCGAACTTTATGGTCTGCCCAAAACACACAAAGCAAGCAGTTCTATCCATAGGCAGTGGTCTCAATAAATAGATTGGTGAAAGCCATTCACCTATTAACACTTTAGGCAACTTGGTCGAAAAGCTAAAGGGGATGACAGACAGATTCACGGCTAGTTTAAAACTTAACACCCTTTATACGTATACGTTTATATGTTTCTGTCAACATATGTCGCTTTATTTGAATATATCATTTAATAGCCACAGAGAATCTTTTCTGTCTGGCATCAGCATGGCTGATGCTGAACTCTAGGAGAGCAACATTTTGCGCCTTCTTGGACTCACGCTTTTCATTGATATGAAGTGAAGCGACTATATCGAATCAACTGCTTCGTCTACTGCAAGGAAAATTGGTTCAGTGTGTCGGACCAGAAGATTTTTCACGTAAGAAATCCATCTTGCACATTTATTAATTTACTATTTGTATGAATTGCATGGATGTAAAAAAAAATCCAGTAAAAAAAAAAAAAAAAAAAAATTACCTCTCCACACTAAAAAGATAAAATTTGTTTATATATAAATCCAAATAATTC
>OZ038488.1:92628516-92678516 GCA_964036315.1 Acanthosepion esculentum | reverse complement strand
GTCAGCGGACAGTGTGAGACGAAGCAGGCGTAATGAAGCGCTCTCGAGGAGCTGGGAATCAGCCATTCTGATGGGAGGCAGGGAGGGTTCTCTGTGGTGAGAAAAGGAGAGAAGTTATGATTTGGAGGCATTAAAGTTTACAAGCCATTCCCTGCCCCAGTCAACAACAGATTGGAAGTCCATTTCGAGATCAGCAGCCAGGTTAGTTTTGTCAACGATAGCAGATTTACTATTGAGGCAGGAGTAAATAGTCGTGTCGTCCTCGTAGATGCCTACTTGGGAAGTGATGACATCAGGGAGGTCATTGATGAAGATCAGGAATAGTGTAGGGCCAAGATAGAGCCTTGGAGAACACCAGCATTCGTGATAAAGGAGCTGGAGGAGAACACGTTTAGGAGGACCTTCATTTCACGGTTTGACAAGAATAATTGTATTAAGTCAAATAATCGTCCTGCCTTGGAGAACGCCAGCTTTCGTGATAAAGGAGCTGGAGGTGAACACGTTTAGAACGACCTTCATTTCACGGTTTGACAAGAATGATTGTATTAAGTCAAATAATCGTCCTGTAATACAGTATCCGTGAAGCTTACGCAGAAGGCCGGTATGCCAAACCCTATCAAACGCTTTAGAGATGTCTGGTGCCACGTCTCCAGCTTCTCCGTTATTGTTAAGTGCTTGGTATACAAATTCAGTTATGACCGGTAGATTGGGCAAAACGGAAACCATATTGCTTGTGAAGTAGGCGCTTAACCATTCGGTGTTCATTAAAGCCTCGAAGACTTTACCGAAGGGTGGTAGAAGACTGATAGGACGGTAGTTAAAGAAGAAAAAGGAGGAAGCAACCTTAATAATAATATATAATAAATCTATCCTGCGACATCGATAGCTTTGGCCTAAAAGATGAATTATTACTATCATTGTTATTATTAACATTCAGGCAATAAAAATTAATATTAGGTTGCTTCCGTGTATAAAATATTTTATGAAAACTAAATATTCATAGTTTACTTACTTTTATTGTGGGCAGATTAATTTGATTTTAATAACTACTTGCCAACAGGTATTTAATATTCTATCGTATTATATATAAATAGTTGTCCTTTTTCAACTATTAAATATATCATATTAAATATAAAATATGCCTATTAAATATGTAATATAAATCAAAAGTTTAAGGAACTTGACTGAGTCAAAATACATTTTTTATTTTAAAATATTTCCTTTTTTTACTTTGCGCGAAAAGCTTTCTAGTTGCAGTCAAAATCATTTAAAATATTAATTCGTTTAAAAGTTTTGTAAAGATATATTTTTATCATTTCATCCCAAGCAAGGAGAAGATGCCAACAGAACGTAGGGGGTTACAGGAAGTGAAAGAGAATGAGAAGACTTTATTGGGGAGGATTGAGGAAACACACAATAAAATAACAGATTCAAGAAGGCAGGAGATAGAGATTAACGTTGCAACTAAATTTCTGAATACTGTAGTTATCAAGGAGACAAAATGCCGGGATTTCCACAGGTGAGAAGTGCGAGAAAAGAAACAATTAGAATAGAAGTGGCGGTTGCATCTAGCTGGTTCAACAGTAAAGCGGTGAGACCTAGTTGCCAATCTAGTAGCACGTTTAAATTCATGCACCAATTAAAAAAAGCTCCTCAGAACAATTGCTATGAAAATATTTAGAAAAAACGTCGATGAGAAAGGGACTGAAGTCGAGATGCCAGGTCAGGATCGATTATATTACAACCCCTTCTTTGGATTTTGTCAAGAATCTCGCAGGAGCCCCAGACCAGATTTGGCAGAAGTATTAATACACAAACGAATGGTGGAATGATGGAGGTCCATTTCGAGATCAGCAGCCAGGTCAGTTTTGTCAACGATACCAGATTTATTATTGAGGCTGGAGTAAATAGTCAGAATCTCCGACTGCAGGATACCTACTAACCGCCCCATGCGGTCAGATGTGACATGAGGCCGAATTTAATGTGGGGTATCCGAGCCCGTAGGCTTGGTCAAATATTTCCCCCGTAGACCCCGTATAAAACGGCGTCGAGTAGCTGTTTCTCGAGACGAGGCTCTGCCCTTCGACATAGCCTCGTCTGGGGATCCTCTCTGCCCAGAGGCAGAGAGCTTGACCAGCACACCTGGAGACGAATCTCCAACTGCAGACCACGTACAGTATTCACTACAGTATTCATCGTCTGTAGGTATGCTACAACAACAGCCACTCTCTCAAATGAAGGGTGAGTGAATCATGAATCATGTTGATCTGCAAGGATCATCATTTTTCGAAACTTGTGGACCGCCGATATGGAATCATAAACACAGAACTGTAGTAGATAACAGAAAACACATTACTTGAGGAGGTTCAATAGCCGCAATAACTAAAATGGATTGCACGGGTAACTCAAAGAGAAATAATAACATAATCAAGATGGTGGTGTTCCATACTACTTAAAAGAAAATATTAGGAAGAAGTCCCCATCAGTATTCGAAAGATCGATAAAATTAGTGGACTTGAGAAACCTATTTTCCTAAAAAATAACTGAAAAGATGTTATAAATTTCAACCTACATAAGCACTAGTCTAAATATTTCCTTATAAGGAAACGGTTAATATTGCCATTACCCTATCTTATATTAATTTACTTGTATCACTCGAAAGTTTAGATCTTATTTTAATTTACTTCTATCATTCAGATGTCGTTATTATCGAAGCAGTATGGCCTGAAGTTATCCGGTGTGTAGTTAAACTCCGAATAAAATAAAGCCGTGAGGACCAGTTTGAAAGACATTACAAGGTTTTAAAAAGGAACAGAACTAAAAAAGAAAAGAAATACGGTACATAAGAAAGAACAACTCATAGAAACGTTACATTGAAGGAAACGATCTCAAGATTATAATAAAACACGTAAGAAAGCGAACTTATTTTTAACGATGTTCTAGCATTTATCCAAGAGACACTTAAATCTGGACTGCATACTGACATCGATGTTCGCTGTTAATCTACGGTGAATATGAAAAACACATAAAAATGACAACTCACATGCTACCTCGGAACAGACATGTAATAAACGATGTAATCATGCCGAGTAGAATGTTCGTTCGGTCCGAGACAGCGTTGTCGAAGATTTTACATTGGGTTCATATATTTACAATTAAAAGTATGAATTACTTTCACGATTTTTTAAATTTGTATTTAGCATAAAGAGAGTTGAGTATATTGCTCATCAAGTGTGAGATTTTCTATTTCTTCGCTTGGCTCGTGAAGCGGTTATCGACCTGCAAAGTGGAAACGGCGACCTGTATTCAAATTCCAGCTTAGTCTATTGCGCTCACTTTCGCACGATTTTCCTTAGGAAGGGCATGATTCAATCTGTTTTTTTTAAAAAAATTTTACCACTAGCTATAGACTAAATAACGGGGTAGACTAGACTCTCTAATGTTTGGCGGGAGATGACAGTTTAAATATTCCTGAACAGATTTGGCGCCATGCATGATATATGTACAGGGTGCGATGGATAAATTGTCTTCCAAATTAAGCAAAATGAAAATAACGCGCACATCTCATTTTAACAGATATATTTATCAAAATTACACAAAAATATCTTCAAATACTAAAGAGTACATTAATTCAATAAAATCGCCATTGACTTCAACGACAGCCTCCAGACGACTTCGGAACTTTTCTGGATGTTATCCTTGTTTAAGTTGATGAATACTTCCATAATCCTTGCCATCAGTTCATCTTTGGTGTTACAAAGAGTTTTGTTGGCACTCTCACTTAACTGTGTCCCACGCATAATAATCATAGGGGTTGCAGTCTGGAGAGTTAGGTGGCCAGATGTAAGGGGTGATGTGGTCGTAGAAATTGTCTGACAGCCATGACTGGGTTCTCTTGCTTGTGTGCCATGGAGCAGAGTCCTATGCCAGACATAGGGTCCTCCAGAAGCCAACATCTTGAGCCAGGGAAGCATTACCTCCTCAAGGCACTTGATGTAGGCCTCCGTGTTGAGGCTGAGGTTCTGTGGGAAGATGAATGAAGGCATAACGTTGCCATCACTAGTGATCACTCCAACCACCTTCGTAATCACCATAAAACTCATCCATCTCCCTCCGAATCCTCTGCACTGTCCTCAGATTGACACCCAAACATTCTGAAATACTCGTATTGGAGCACTCGGCGTGAATTTCAAACAGTACAGTTTCCAAATTTCTGGTGAATTGAATTGCGTCACGGTGCTCTTTTTCTCACAGACGGTGCCCAACTAACCCTACTATATTATGCAATCAACAAAAATCAAAAAGAAATAACGCGCATGCGCGAAATTAAAAATATAAAAGCACGACAATTTACCCATCGCACCCTGTATAATGTTATGCGGAACCCTTCACGGTCTTTTGAACAGGAGTAAAGATTTATCCCTTGTTTCCTGTTTCGGGTTGGTTTACCGGTTCTCTCTAAAGTCTACAACTCTATACTTCTAATGTCTCCGCCTAAACTCTAAAATTTTATTTATTTTTTTTCCTCAACAGGAGTAGATAGGTGCGCCTATCATCCGGTTCATACTTCTCCCTAGCCTTTCGAACAGGAGTAGAGGTTTATCCGTTTTTATTAGGACTGGGTTTCCGATTTTTTTAAAAGTCTTATTCTCTTTCACTGCCAGTTGCTCTTTGCTTGGGGTGAATTGATTAAAAAGTTTTTAGAGAAAGGAGTTCAATTTCCAATTTATGTATAATGTTAAAGTTGACACTTTGTGTCCATCAGGTTAGGTAAACTGGATCTTTATTTTATTTTGGTTTACTGTATAACATAGACATCGAGTTGAAAGATTGCTATTCAGAAACCAAAGTGATGACGTTTACTATTTACTTTCTTCCTTATTTTTATGGATACTAAAAGATCAAAACTTAAAATAATGTTCGTGTGTAGAATGGGCAATAGGTCTGAAGCTGTTATTATAAACGTTACACTTTAGACAATATTTAGTAACCTATATAGCTTTCAAAATGTCCTGATCGATCTTATGCCTATGCTAACCGCTACAATAAAAAGTAGGACGAATAAGTTTAGGCCACAAATTCCCATGTGAAGCAAAGAAAGAGGGTTTTATATAAAATCGTCGTCTACCCAGAAGTTCTCTCCTCAATAAAACATAATAGTTTCATGGTATAATTTCTCAAAGGATTGCTATTATTATTAATGTGTGTGTCTATAATTTCAAATATAACTAAAACTGTGAAAGGACAATATCAACAACGACAAAAGGAAAACTTCTTAGCAGACGCGTTTCGTCCTCTTATGGATTTTGTTGCCTTCATAAAGTTCATCAAAGGACAAAACGTGTCGGCTAAGAAGTTTTATTTTTATCTTATATATATTATTATTATTATTATTACTTACATTTTAAGATTTCCGTACTTCAAAATCAAATTTTAAAAAATTGATAAAATATCTTTTACGAAATTCTCCACCCTGCTAGATATTTAAGTTAAAAGGTAATTCAAGGCATCATGATGGTGATGACTTTCAAATAAAGTATAATTCAATAAATACATCGTTCAAATTCATTATTTCTAATTGGGTTCAAAGGTCACATTTAGGCCTTCCACAGGGTTAGGGTTTTCACTTGGTATGCAGAATTGACTAATTTATTATTAATGTTTTTTTAATCATTTCATTCCATGTAAGGTAGTAAAGCCACTAAGGCACAAAGCGTTACTGACCGTAAAAGAATAAGCAAATAAGAGAAACATCATTAAGGAGCAAGAAAAATAGAAGAGTAAGCAAGAAGTAGGTATTGATTGACATTTCATTTAGATCTTTGAAGATCAAAGTTTGCTGGAAAGCATGGAACCGGAAGAGAGTTCCACAAGTAAGAAGTGCAAGAAAAGAAACTGTTGGCATAGGATTTACGGTTATATCTAACCATTTAAACTGCAAAATGATGAGATATTGCCGCCAATCTAGTACCACGCTTAAATTCGTAATGTCTAGGTACCATAGTGGAAAGTTCATCCATATAATAACCATGGAATTATTAATATTAAAGGGACAGGGAATCTGCATTACGGCGGTGAAAAAATGAAAAAAATATTGAATTTACACATCAACATCAAAATTATTAGGGAAGCATATGTATAATTTTAAAAGGTTTGAAAACACGGACAGTTCAAACAATAATAGTAACTAAAAAAAAGAACAAGAAATTAACTGCAGTGTTAATCATTATCTTTTGTTTTCTTAATTCTTGTTCTTTTTCTCTCCTTAATAATGTTTTTTTCTCATATTATCAATCACTCAGTAACACCTTGCGTCTTAGTGGCTTTATAGCCTTGCTTGTTGTGAAATGATTAACGAATACCCGTGGAAATTTCACGGTTTTCTTATTTGAACTTTCTGATTCTTCAGTTAATAATTAAATAAGTTCACGGCGAGTTCAATGACAATAAAATATCCGTAGGAATTCCCCTATCACATTGTTAAATATTTGAGTTGAACAATATTAACAAAATATTGCAATAACAATCATCAATATGAATGCTGGTCATTATTTTAAGAAGTAAGGGGGTACAAATGAAACGATTTTAAATTGACAATGTTTTTTCCATTTCACTGAAACAGACGTTAAACACATCTATTTTCACTTTCTTTCGAACTGAACCCTTTATTTCGTCCACCGGGGCAGATTGTTCTAATTCCACATGCCAGGCCTTTTCTGGAAAATGTCAGCTTCAATTATTTCCTTTTAGTAAATCAATTCTTCAAGTTTTTTGTTCACTTCTGCTGTGGCCAGGTATTGAACTCACAACTCTTTGGGCCAAGTCACTATGTTACTTCAACACTTATCTACTGGGCCATGTAGCTTGGCCCAAAATAAAGGGTTCAGTTCGCAATTCCAACGTATATCAACTGAAGAGATCCGGAGCTTACAACGGCAGAAACGTCGTAAATATGACAATAAAAATGAGGACAATAGTCTGAACAATGCAAATAGTGCAAATAGTTACAATACTTCATCTCAGAAATATAGACAGACATTCTATTTTTGTTGTTTTTTCACATAAACATTTTAATACCCGACTCCACAGTAAATGTTATGATAATTCGCTAAAAAGAGCAAACTTATATGCAGACTTAATAAATTGCATACAAATTTTATGATACGCGCTGTCAATGTCACGACAACTTTTATTTATTCTAATTAAATCCATTGACTCTCTGAAGGAAACAAACGTAAAACCGCTGTTGAAGTCCGCAAAGAAAGCACTTTGGGTTGGAACAAGTTTCTATAGGTGACGTTTGAACGTGTGACGGAAATTTAGGACATATGTCGATATTCTGAAAGGTGATATTTCATCGCGATTTTTTAGATAATTCGTGCGTAGATTGTCAGTTTTAAATGTTTTCGTGTCACAAGTGAAAACGGTGGAAAAATTAAGTGCATTTTCCTCATTTGATTCTTTTTTTTTTTTATTTCCGGAAAAGAAAAGAAAAGAAAAAATGCCGTATAAACAGCGAAAATGATAGATGCTGTTTATGTAGATTGTGCCATAGTTGAGAATATTCAGTATCGTGAAATAACATAGAAAAAATTGTTAATTCCCTTACGGATTTAATCTAAATCAGTCAAACGTATTAATCAAATGATACAGAAAATTAATCTTGCTAAAGCAAACTTTGAGTAGGTGACCAGTACTTGAGCCTTTTATTGAAATTTAGCGGGTGTAAGGAAACTGATTCGAATTTCATCTTTAAAAAAAAAAAAAAAAAAAAATCAGACTGAAATAAAACACCGGATTTCGATATCGAATTAAAAAAACGATGCAAGATACATCATGTGAAACGTATATCTTCCTAAGTTGAAAGGTTAATAAGTAATCACTGAATCTATAATCCTTCCCACTCCCAGCTATAGGTTAAATCGGCGTTTCACAACCGGTGCGACCTGGCCTATTAATGCGTCCTGAAAGGTAGACAGGTGCGCCCAAAGTGAAGAGACGATTGATTTATGAATTAATTTCATATCTAAAAAATTTTAAAAACCCATGACAAATCTTTGTCATTTGATATTTTAAACTGGATGCTAAATTCCTTAATCTTTAAGGAGTGGATAATCCTTTCCCTTTTGTCTTCCTCAAGCCATTTAAAGCAATCATTATCGGCCTCTCTAAAAAATGCACTATCTTCATAAAACCCTTTTTAAATGAAAACTGTACAGCTTAAATATACTATGTAATGTCTTAAAAAAGCTTATTGCAAAATTTTTCATTATTATTCTAGTTTCAAGTTTTATGACTAATCTTTCCTCATTAAAATTTAAAATACGCTCCAGAGTTTTAGTTATTCTACAAGTGCACTTTGAATTAAAAAAAAATGGTTGAGAAAAACTGGGTTAAATGGACTCTTTAGCCTCAGGTGACAATCATTCTGGCAGAAAAGTCTGAATTTCAATCCATAGATAAGGCAACGGGAAACTACTCCACTATATTCCCTAAGATCAATTCACAGATAATAAAGAAAAAGAATCTGAGGAGACCAGTGATCGTCTACGTCACGAAGAGACATGTTTTTTTCATAAAGCTGTTCTTTAAAAATAGCCTTTCATGCAGAAAACTGGTTTAATTGATCAGTTGTAGCACTTAAAGAATAGGTAAGCTGTATCCACTAAAAGTTTGAAATGATAACTCTGCTTATTTAAAGTAAATCTGTGTTTTCGACATTTCTACAGAAATTTTGAATACTATTGTTCACTCGATACTAGGCTCAAGAGCCGCTCAATATAGAGGGTTACTAAATGAGGTTGTAAGGGTGGAAAGGGAAGAAGTAAGATGTGCATATTATGAGGATATGTAGGATAAATAAAAGGTGAAGAGTGCATTGATCGGGGAAGCATCCTCCCATGAGTCTGTTTCGCAAAGTAACACTCCTGGGGAAGAATTTGTCTGAGTGCAGCTTCCTCCCATGTCGTTCTAATTATTTTTCTCTAGTTGTCTTCCTTGTCTGCCGTAATCCTTGACGTGACAAGATTCAATCTTGTTCAGACAATTGAACCTCCTCTTTATATATTATCTATTGTTAAAAGGGGCAAAAGATGGTTTGTCAATTTTAACGTCTCCAAAACGAAACTACTCTCTTTTGAAGAACATATTTTGCATTCCATCAAAAGGAAAGTAAGAGAGACTGCGCCTTCACAGGCTAACGTTTTCCGCTGACATAAAGTGGAAAGAGTATATTGAATCAATTGATAGGCCGCTTCACAGTGTCGTGCTAAACAATTTTCACCTCCAGAATCTCTCTATAACATTTATAAGTCTACCATTCGCCCTCGTATTGGATATTGCCGCCACATCTGGTTTGGTGCTTCTACTACGTACTTAGAGATTCTTGTTAAAATCGAAATAAAAATCTGCAATGTTATCGAACCTAACATGGCATCTCATCTTCAGCCACTTTCCCACCGCCATAACGTAGCTTTTCTGAGACTTTTCTATAAATATTTTCATAGTAACAGTTCTGATGAATTTCCTGTTTGATACATTGACTTTACGAATTTAAGCGCTGTCCTAGATTGGCAGCTCGGTCTCATTATTTTACATTTGAAATTATTAGATGTAACCATAAGTTCTCTACTAACAGTTTCTTCCCTCGAACTTATCACTTGCTGAACTCTCTTCCGGCTTTTTGCCTTCTTGTCAATTTTCATCTTTAAAAATTTAATTTTTTTTTTAAGCTTATCACCCCAAGCAAGGCTGGAGCCCACTAGCACGCAAGGGGTTACAGAAGGTTTGGAGGAAGAGCAGATAGGAGTGATAAAGGAGAGGATGTGGAGAAATACAGTGGATCGATCAAGGCAAGGGGGTTACAGAAGATTTGGAGCGAGAGCAGATAGGAATGAAAGGTGAAAGGATGTGGAGAAGGGAAGTGGATAGATCAAGGCAACTGGAGATGTCGATTGACGTTACACTTAAATAGTTGGAGATTGTATTTGTCAGGGAAATAGGGAAGGGAGTTCCACAGGCGAGATGTGCGAGACATAAATGTAATGTCAATCGTTATCCTGTCACCGTAATTCCGGTTTTAGACACATGAGTGTTTAAGGTGAAATATTATTATGCTATAAATCATTCAGACAAGTATCCTCAGCTTTGTTGCTTTGATAATTACGCTTCGAGCGTTAACGGCCTTCATCAGGTATATGTTACAACTAGTAATATTTAAATACTTAAAAAAATATTTACACTGTCAAGCTTATTATTGTCGCTCAGATCGGTGAATGATGAAAATTATTTTAAAAAAGCATCTACTAATACCTAAGGACAAAAAAAAAAAAAATATGAAGACATACTGAAAATTCTGAAATTCAGAATTAGGGGCTTAGCGTTTACCTGTAACCTTGAAATAAATAATCATTTGTCTTTGAAAATACAAAAATAAAAATCTTGTTTCAAAGATATATTGTTGACTGAGGCGTTGACCATTGCTCAGCGGGCCTACCCATAGGATAGGCAATTCACCGGAAGTTTTCGGTATCCATCCCTAAGCGTGAGAAATTTCAGGTTCATTTCCGCTCTCATTATTTTAAGGGCGACATCCGCTTAGAAGACCCTTTCTGAGGGTCGAATGCTAATGATTCTTGAACAAGCCAGGCCGGAAGTGAAGGTCACGCATACTTATCAGCCTTGTTGCCAGCCAATCCATTACCTCCAACTCAGTGGTTGTAACGGAGCCCAGAGTGGCCACGTGTATAATGGGTCCAGGGGTCATCAATTATTTTAGGTGAAGCCGGATATCAGGTTCCTATATTTTTATGGAACTTAACGCGTTGCATAAAGGATATAGATAAACACAATTGAAACGTCATGGATGTGAATACACGCAAACACACAAAACTCCCATCCTTACAAAAACAATTATAAACTTTGATTAACATACATTAATCAAACATAACTCGGCGCTCAAGCAAATATCAAACTCGTTATATTCACCACTGGATTGAGTGACGTGTTTCTTAACATTTGTGCTACAGCAAGCGCTCACAAAATAAGTTTTGTACAAATTCTTAATGTATTTATCAGTCACTAATTTGAACGTTTTTGTTTTCTAACGAGATATTTCGTTAGAGAAACACGAACTCTAATCTCAAAGATTCCTTTCTAATAGAATGTTACTTATTTCATCCAATATTCAGGAAGTGTTGGGCAAAAGACTGAACGGTTCGATAAGGTCAAATTGGCACCTGATCTAAAAAAAAACCCTACAATTTGTTCTTAATTGGGGCCAAGGAATGGCTTTTTAATTTGAACGTCTGCAAACCGAGACTGTTCCCTTTTAATCGTCTAAGAGAACCATTTTTCCCTCCATCAGCATGGCTGATGTTAACCTCAAGGAGAGTTGCGTCATCTCGGACTAACCTCTTGAATGTAAGTTCGTTTCCTATCAAAAACTTTCGCTGATTTAACGGGTAGATATTAAATTTCAATTTCACTGTTTTTATATATATATATATATATATATATATATATATATATATATATATATATACGTACGTGTGTGTGTGTGTGCGTGTTTATTCTTGCCTGAATATCTGGCATGAAGAGTCATCCTTATTTACATTATTTGCATTTCAAACCCTCGATCACGATAACTTGTGATTTAGTGCTAGCACAAAAATCCACGAACAATTAAGTCTACTCACAATATATACACACTGCATTTTATCTAAGTGGATATTTTTATGCTTATAAGACGGTTTTTCTTCTCTTGGTGTTCACTTTTGAAATTATATTCCAAACTTTGTCTGTAAACATGAATAAGGCACTCAGTGAGGGTGTCGATCTGTGTGAATAAATAGAGATATTTCAGTAGTTTTTCTGTATGAACCCGTGGGATTGATTGATTGGTTGCCTTCTTGCTTTCCCGCTTGTTGGAAATCCTCTTCTGTAGTTCCAGTCTTTAATGCGAACCATCTGATCCTTCTATCGGCCTTATACCGCTTTTTAGCCCTGTACTAGAGGCTCTAATTAACTCTGAATTGGTTAAACATCTAACTTCATATTTTGTTTGAAATAAGCAATGTGGCTTTCACTTCTCTAGGTCAACTACTGATGTGGTAACACTTATTTCTAAAATAGTCTATCAAGCTTGATTTACTCTTTCAAGATAACAATGATTTACTCATAAAAGTCCTACGGTTTAATAAACAGATTCGGGGAAAAGGGTTAGATTCATAACTTTCCCAGGGATATTTGCACCAATATCGAACCCGACTGGAATTCGAACTTGGTTCTCCGATTTCCAATTCCCAGCCATTATCCATTATATCATCCGCATATCTAAGATTACAACACCCGGCATTCCCAAGTGCTCACGTAAGTACTAACCAGGTTCGACGTTGTTTAGTGTTCAAAAGGATCTGTCTATATTACTGAGATGAGGTATTATGTACACGATTTACATTATTCTGACTATTGTCCTCATCTTTGTCGACATATTTATTACAACGTTTCGGCCGTTGTACGCTTCAGCCTTCTTCAGGCACAGTGGATAAAGGCGTCCAGTGACAGGACCCAAAGAGTGTAAGTTCAAGACCCGGTTAAGCCAGTGGAGAACTTGGAGGGGGGAATTAACAGGAGATAACTGATAACTGACATCCATTAAAACATGGCACGTGGAACTAGAACAGTCTACCCCAGTGAGCGAAATAAAGGGTTCAGTTCGACATTGCAATGACCTGAAGAAGGCCGGAGCGTAAAACGGCCGAAACGTTGTAATAAATATGGCGACAAAGTTTTAGGACAATAGTCCGAATAATGTAAATAGTGTTCAAAAGCAGTTAAAAAGGCGCGAACTTGAATATTGATTTTCAAGGTAGGTAGGCCATTTCCTATTAGAAAACTGATACAGGCCCATTGTCTTTTTCGTTTAAATTAATGCTAGATATTTAGTCAAGCGGGGGTTCGCCCATTGTGCTATTCTATAGAACATGTAAACAGACAGAGGTTAATCTTTGATTGTTAGAAAGTGCAGGCATGAAACAGAACAAAAATCATTCTCTTTACAGTCTCAAAGGACGAAGTAGTTGCTTTATTTTATTTATTATACGTTTCATTTTCTACAGGATTTAACGAGACCGAACGATACTAAAGAGCGATTACTGAATCAATTCGCTAAAAGTTTAAATTACATTTTGAATATCACACTTGCATATTTAGGAATGTCATATATTCCATATAATTTGCATGTTATAAATATCATATTTATTATATCATACTTGCATATGTTATGCATATCATACACTCCATATTATAAATATACATATTACGCATATCACAATTGCTTATGTTATGAATATCATATATGCTAATATCATATTCTGTATGTTATAATATCATGTTAAATCATGCATATGATATTAATATAATCCATGCTGTATCATACTCTGCATGTTATGAATATCATACTTGTATAGGTGTTATATACCATACTTATGAACATTAATGTGTATGTCCCAATTCTCATAAATACGTTGGGCACTATTGCAAGTGGGGGTAATATGCTGTCTAAGTAGTCCACCACTAGCAGTGGTTTACCTACTTCACTCTGCTGGCGAGTATTGTATTTTGTTGATGTTATAAATATTACCATTTCATTTCCAACCTCCGTCTTGGTTATTCCTCATTCAGTAACCCTTTCTAGGTTAAAACAATAGGTTATGAATATCACGTCATATACTCTGCGTGCTATAAAGTATATATTAAAATCAGAAAAAGACAAAATTTCTCGGAATCATTAAGAAAAATTGGCTTGGAAAATATGACACTCATAGGACATATTAGGGGAAGCAATCTACCTAATGAGTTTGGGTGAACATCTAGCAGAGCGGAGTGAATGAGGGATGGTAAAGAGTCAAGCGTTGCTTAAAGTAACAAGGGACAGGAAGTTGTGGAGTACCACAACCTCCTACTCCCGGCTCATAAAAAAGATACGTAGTGAATGTAACACTTTCAGATGATTTTAATATCATATAGGTTATATCACACTCTGCGTGTTATAAATGTACGTTATGACAATCATACTAGCAAATTATATATGTTATAAATATCATAGATGTTATGAATATTATATGTCTGTTTGTACTATAATTATCGTATGTCTGGGAATATCTCTTAAGTCTTTGGGTGAGATTCTCCTTGTATCGAATAAATCGTTTGATGTTAGGCAGAACTTTTAAATGTTTTAGGCGAAATGTACCAATTAAAATCGACTACCATTAGTCGTTTCAAGGACAGAAAAGAGAAGGTCGAGAGATGACCACCGATTAAGTGAAAGATGAGAAAGCAATAAAAATATTATCTATCTATATCTATCTATAGCTATCTATCTATCTTCCATAGATAATAAAGCTCATATACGATTCATCATGTCGATATATAAAATTGCGTGACTTCCGTTATTACGTCCGTCACACCCTCTAAAATAGCCATACATTGACCGATCCAAAACAAATTTTTGGGAGAAGTGCAAACAATTAAGGGGGTACAAAGTACAGCTGGTTTTACAAGTATTTATTAATTATTTTAAAAAAATTAAACGTTTTATTATTTAACATACAAAATACTCGCACTGTTTTAAAAACAATTTAATTATTAGAATAACAAATACTTATTTAATAAAAATACAATATTGTTTTTGCATATCTTTTCTTTAAATTATTATATATATAAGAATACAGTCTCCAGTTCACGCTGCGTTTGCGAGAATTATAACCAAATCACAAGGCCAAACGCTTCAAAAAGTTGGAATTTGGCTCAAGAAAGAATTATTTACGCACGGCCAGTTGTATGTTGCATGCTCAAGAGTAAGAAATTATAAGAATTTATTCTTCGCTGTTAAAAAGGGAAAAAGGAAATAAAGAAATAAAGAAATTTTCTTTATCAGCTTCTGATTTCATCGATTGCGAAATTGAACGGAATATAGAATTTGTAAATTTCGATAAAAATGTTAACGATAACTTCAACAATACTAAATACTGTAAGGGTTTTGACACACGGCAGCGTTTTTTTTTGTTTTAAAAAATCGAGTAGAACAAAAAGTCAAAATTCAGTCTTTTGCTTTCTTGCAACAAATGAAGTCTACGTGTAATACGGCACTGACAGGGGCTTGAAGAGCAATAGCCCTGATATCAGACTTGTGAACAAGAGCATCCATGAATAGATTCTGATACACGTTGCGGCAACTTGGAATAAGAACATCGTGAAGCTCAAGTTTTCCCTATTGTAATTGGCGCGCACGGAACCCAGGAATATTTCTGCCTCGCATTAGGGATACCTCAGATCATTGGGGGATGTAAAAGTAGCAGTGATGCTTACAACAGCTTATATGCTAAGAGAAGCGTTGGGACTAACCTTCGGATAGGAGCTGAGAGATGATCATCATCACTGCGCTGAAAAATCTTCGATTAGAAGAAGATATCTAATCAAGTGATAATCAACATATATTGGTCACACCTCAATATTTCTCTAGAGAAAATTAAATTCTCATCTCTGCGAACAAAGTGATATGTATATTGATTGAATTACTAAGCATAGCTTAGATGTGGCATAGGGCGGAAAGTGGAAAGCACACAGTGAGGAAACGTTTCACCCTAAAAATGAGGGATCGTCAGGCCAGGTTCAATCTTTATCGAGTATCGCTCGCAGTTTATGCCTTAAATATGGAGAACTAGTTATTTTTGTTCGTATGTGTCATCCGGGTTCCATATTAGCTATTAAATGTAGATAATATCGAGGATGTATACATGCAAAAAAGAATTTAATACCTAATATGTCAGCCGGATGACACTCACTTCCGGTTAAAAAAAAAAAGCAAAAACAAACACGAATTCTTCATATTTAATGCGTAAACTGCACGCGATACCCGATAAACATTAAACACAGGAATACCAGGTGCTGTAAAATTTGGATATGAGGGTGGTGCAATGGATAACGGCACGGAATTGGAAATCAGAGAGCCGTGTTCCAATCCCAGTGGGGTTCGTTATATTAACCTACGCACACAAATAACCAAAAAGGGAAAGATATGATTCCATTTCTTCTCCCCCCAGCTATAGGTTAATTAGTAGGATTTGTATCAGTAAACCATTATTATCTAGAAAGAAAAAAATCAGAGTGTCTCAGAAGTCATCTCGGGGGTTTAAAAATTTAGCAATTTCAACTTTAGTTTTACTATTCAAAATAGTTTTATGCAGAATGAAAATTCAAAAAATTATACGACGCCAATATCTTCCATTTCCTACATCACACAGGGCCGTTCTTTCTCGTTTAAAAACTCAGTCTGCAGGCCTCGAATTTCTTTACAGATGCTATCTCAGTTGTTGAATTGTTTGCGGTTTATCGATATATACACCCTCTTTAAAGTATCTGCCTCAAAGGAAATAATCGGGTGGCGTCAGACCAGGGGAACGTGGTGGCCATAAAATTTCGGAATTTCACGAAATGTTTTGGTAAACAAAATTTGATTAAACCCCCATTCAAAAAAAAAAAAAAAAAAAAATCCAAGATTTTGGTTATTTGTCCAATTGTGAATTTTTTCACGTATAATTTCCTATATTGATCTAAGTTCTGAAAAAAAGATATGTAAGTTATGAAAAAAATATATATATGTTATGTCATTTTCAAATACCTAAGTGACTTTTGGAACACGCTGTATTAATGCCTGAGATAGCAACTCATGAGTTGAAAACTTAAGTATGCAATCTAAAGAGGAGATCGTTCTCCAAAATAATACAATGTGAACCCCTACCACTGAGAATAGATTAAGATCTCGGGAAAATGAACTTTGAAGTTATTTATTATACACTGACCCGAGTTGGAAATCCTGGCCAGGTGTTATATTGTTCTAAGTAGAAAATAAAATAGTCGTTCTGTGTCAAAACCTGACCCTAAATGGTCACTTGGACATCTTTAAGAGGACAGTTGTGCGTACGAATATGCGAACGTGTAGCTGTACACTGAGAGTAGCCACGGGGGGGGGGCGGGATTCTAGAATAGCGTAATTGCTTAGGAGAAGAAGGAGAAGAAGAAAAAGGAGAAAACATTCGCTTAATCTCCCGTTTTGAAATTAATTTTTCTCGAGGTAGGAGTGAAATGACATGTCAAGCCATTTTATATTGACCAAAAGTTAATTAATTGCTTGAATAAACGCTTATTCAGTTAGCAGCAAGAAGCATAATGTGAATCGCACACTGGGACTTATTAAGAGCGTGTAAAAGTTCCCGGAGATCGACTTGAGAATCAAAACACGGTCAATATATTGTGTCCATGTTCAAAGTTAATATTATAAAGTGTTGTTTTTTTTTGTTTTTATTAATAAGGCTTCCATTATTTTTAGCCTTTTTTTGGCATGTAGATGATGCTATTATATTAGTATTTTCAACAAACATGTTACGAATAGTGTCCGGTAGGTCACCGTGAATATTTAAATGAGATATAATTGAGCTATAGTCAGAAAGGTGTAGAGTGAGTCTGCACGTCAAACATGTTGTAGTGTGGCCTATATAATTATTTATGAATTTTGATTGATCAGAAATACAATTCCTTAATTGACCGTGTTTTGAAAACTGAAAACATTTTATAAAACATACATACAACAAATTATTTCTTATTTAACAGTTAAAATATTTAATCCTTGAAAATGGCTAAATGTATAGCCGAAAGCGCTCGGATAAATAGAACATTCGGACAGATTTTATATAATTTATCATCCGAAAAGAAAAATAATTATTAGATCGCATGAGAAATTGTATAAAAAAATAAATAAAAGCACCTTGTCTGTCGTATTCAATGAAATGTGCATATATTATATATATATATATATATATATATATATATATATATGTTAGTCCTGGGTATGACGATAAGCTGCAACGAGACCTCAGAAAGGGAGAATAGATGTTTTCAGGTACGTGGAATCACCTTTTATTTGCTGTTGTAAACAGGTCCACCCTGATTCGGGTAGGGTGGGTGGTGTGATTTTAAGGGTAGCGCCTGTTAGGGTCATAGCTCTGGCAAATAGCGAACCCCTAAACAAAACACTGTGAAAATATAAGAATTCTAATATCTTTTTATAGTAAAATTAACAATACTGTTTATAGTAGAATTAGAAATAATTGAATTTTAAAGTAAGATGACCAACAAAAAATGCATAAAACTGTGTCGAAAATATTGAGATTTCGGATTTAGAGTGGTTGACATGCTGTAAAACAAAATCAACCAACCAACCAACCAACGCACACACACACACATACATACATACATACATACATACATACATACATACATACATACATACATTTCATACAATTTTTCAAACTGTTTATGGTGTCAGTTTGTTGAAGATCTTCAACAAATTGACACCATAAACAAATTGACACCATAAACAATTTGAAAAATCCTGTGAATTTAAAATTTAAAATTCACAGATGAAAATGATCATTTACTAATAGTATATTAATTCCAATTGTATGAAATAATTTGCTCTGTTTAATGAAAATAAACATTGAGCGTCAGATGTAACATTTAATATTTAAAATTCTATATTGTGTTAATAAGATTCGCTTGGATTATACCATCGGATTACTACTTACCTATATATATATATATATATATATATATATATATTATATGTGTGTGTGTGTATGTGTATATATATATATATATATATATATATATATATATATATATAGATATGAGTGTGTTTGTGTGTGTGTGTTCGTACGTATATATAGAAGGTGGGATGGATAAATTGTCGCTATTTTAATAGAGTGGCGGAGTGGATTGCGTTATGGCGCTCAACTGACCCAGTTGAGCGCCATAACGCAATCCACTCCGCCAGAAATTTGGAAACGGCATAGTGTACTGTTTGGCATTCGCGCTGGAAACTCCAATACATTTCAGAGTGTTTGGGTGTCTATCTGAGGACAATGCAGAGGACTTGGAAAGAGTTGGATGAATCTAATGGTGATTACGCGGGTACGGCAACTCGGAAAACTCACTTTGATCGTTCTGCTTAGGAAAGAACTGAATTTGCTGGTGAGGGCCTAGGCCTCGATACCGAGGCCTACATCAAGTCCCTTGAGGAGGTAGTGCTGCCCTCGCTTAAGAGGATGGCTGCTGGAAGACATTTATTTGACAACGGGAAGCTGCACTATGCTAAACAAACACGAAAACCCAGTCATGGATGCCAAACAATTTCTGCGACCACATCACCCCCTTATATCTGGCCACCTAACTTCCCAGACTGCAAACTCATTGATTTTTCTGTAATTTTGGCTGACATACCTCTTACAAATATATATGCAAACACACACACACATATATATACACCGCGTGTAACAGCAAAATTGTCCAATAGTTAGATTAAGCTTTGAACTATTGTATCTTAGAAATGACTAAAAGTATCTTACTGGAATTCTCATAGGTTTTTATAACACTATTGGACCCTATTTTGAGCAATAAGAATGTATATTGACTCTCCAACTTTAACAGAAGAATCGTGATGAAATCGATCATAAACGAAAATGTCATGTTCATCATTAATTAATCATAGCTAAGGATCGGAAGCTCATGGAGGATTAAAATAAAGTTCAAAGATGTATATATTATTCCAGAGTCATTTGCCAACTTATTCAAGATGAACTTCGCCCTCTCTAACCTTCTAACTTTCTGTCCTGGAGTAACAAGTTGCCTCACACGTTTCACGTACGATTTCATTTTCAAGTCTTTTTCACAGCTTTTTTGACTGTCATAGCTGCAACTACTCTCTCACTTGCCAAACGTCTTATGGATTGAGTTGGATCTTTTCTAATTGATCTCTTTAGCGCAAGTTGAAATGATGCTCCCTCTTACTGTTGTGACCTCCTGTTCCAGTTTTCCTCTCTACTGTTCCCTCTTTTTTAAACTTATTCACCGTTTTCTTGATGGCTGTTGAATGGACTTTGAAGATGAAAGCCAGAGTATGAATGTTGGTACCATTACTGAAAGCCTAATTGATCCTTTTCTTCTCCCCATTGCTCATTTGGGAAGAGGGTGGGACTGACACAAAACAATTTTAACCTGCTCTTTTTCTAGCATTAAGCGTCTCTCAGTGATTCTTATGACAAATGGTGACAAGATTGTTAAATGTTTAACAAACTAAAATGCCGTAAATGCAATACAATATGGTTTAATCCGCTCTTCAACAAAAATGTCAAAACTAATATCGGAAATTTAAAAAAAATTTAAATCTATAAGCACGTCAGTCTTTCCCCAACGCTAAATAAGATTTTCAACGAAAAAAAACGTCAAAGTTAGCTGTAGTTGTGCAAAAAACATCGACATGTATATATCACAGCACAACTGTTCCATTCTAAACGAACACTTCAACAACCTACACAACGTAACATCCTCGCAATGCAACTGCCGAAAAAACAAACGGCAGATGCATGAGCAAATCGTTAATCTATATAGTTGAAATCAATTATGACGACGAGGTCAAATTTTATGTGAGCTCTACGGAAAAACACTGGAAATCGCGTTTCTACCACCACCAAATGACATTAGGCAATATCAAATATAGTAACAGCACTCTAAATTTTTCTGGTAAGTGAAAAGCGAGAATAAAAACCTATCACCTGGGAATGCGTAACGAAAGCTAAATCTTTCAGTGGGAAAGGCGACAGGTGTAACTTATGTCTTTCTGAAAAATGTGAACAATCAAAATCTCTTAAACAGGAGAAGTGACTTAAAGAGCACCTGCTTGCATAGAATCAAATTTCTACTCAAGTTCGTTGAACCAGATTAATATAGTCTAGCCGGTCCCTGGTACCACAAAAACTAGTATTGATATTATTTATTATTATTATCATAATTATTTATTTTATTAATATTTTTACTATATAAATATTGTTATTAAACTGTAATGTATTTAACATGTATGCTAATATTAATTTAATTATTATATTATTAATATTTTTACTATATAAGCATCATTATTCTTTTTTCTTACTTTTAGTTTTACTATCAGCAACGTGTCTTTATTATTATCATTATTTTTATTATATATTTATCATTTTTATTGCTAAGTATTATTTTTATTAGATTCTTAATTTTATCACTGCATTAATTTCATTATTGATTTGCATATAAAAAATAGAATTACCCAACTTGGTCTGCAAACATTTTTTTATTTTTTATAACAGTATCCCATTTTAAATTAAAATTTATAATCCTTATTTTCAAATCTAAAATTAAAACTACAATTCATTTAAACACTTAACAATAATACCACCCCCTAAAAATAAAAAACCTCGAGATAACCAGAATTATTAAACAAACGGTGTCACACCAAACTGTAACGTGAAGACTGCAAATAGCATGAAACTCATGCAAGTTGCTCATTCAAAGTAATTATATATATATATATATATATATATATATATATATATATATGAAACTATTAGGAGAATTTGATAATTATATTTAAGTGATTCATCGAGTCTGAAACGTCAACAGAATGCAGAAAGCACGGGACGACCGTTTCGTCCTATATTTGGGACTCATCAGCAGTGCGCATCCACTACCGAGAATTGAAATCCTGACAGTTAGATTGTTAAGCAAACACCATACCAACTGTTCCAAAGGGCCTCGGTGACGAAGAGGTAGCAATTCAGACTCAATATTGTGCCGCCCACTCACATATTCCGTGGTGGAACTCTACTGAGATTCTCTTTAACCATAGGACTGTGTCCCCTGGAGCCACGACTACTATCACCAAGCCGCTCACTCCAGAGCATTAGAAGCTGGTTCAAGCAATGATATACATTGGAAATTATTAGGAGAATTTGATAATTATATTTAAGTGATTCATCGAGTCTGAAGTCCAGTGCTTTCTGCATTCTGTTAAGGTTTCAGACTCGATGAATCACTTAAATATAATTATCAAATATACGCACGCACACACATATATACACGCACGTACATACACATACATACATACATATACGCATGTACGCACACACACACACACACATACATATACGCATGTACATACACTCACATACATATACGCACACACACATACATATATATACGCATGTACGCACACACACACACATATATATATATATATATACACGCACATACATACTCACACTCATATGTATATATACGCTCTTACATATATATATATATATACGCGCACACACGCAATTAAAATTTAATACAATTGTTTAAAAAATTTATTATTCATCGAAAAAAATTTGATGTGGACAATAGTATTCTTAATTTATCTTATGTATTAAAAGCAATTAAAAGCTTTTGCAATTAATTATGTCTTAGTTTTATTGCATTTTTCATTTTACAATTCGGAGCAGATTTATGTGAATGGTGTTTCTGTTTTACCGAAAAAAATTGTTGACTTAAATTCCTCAAGGTGATCTGTTTTTAACAATAAATTATGCGGGAGAAACTTTAATTTCTCGAAAATTCGTATAAGTAAGTGACAGATAATATATTTTAAACAACATTTTCTAAAAGAAAAAATTTTAAAACAATTTAATTTATTTGTAAATAATACCTGAATGTTTGTTATTTGATTAGCAAGAATTTCTAAATCAATATGATTTTTACCGCAGAAATGGCGCTAAAATTTAGTATACTAAATTACAATCCCCACCCCGCAGACGCAAGAGAAACAAGATATTTAATCAAAATTACGAACGTGTAAGAAAGGATTAATAAATTTAATAAAATAATAAAAAAATACATTGGCCTTTTCTCTTAATAATAATAATAGTAAAAAAACTTTCACGAGAAAACATGTTTTTGTCAAGATGGGCCTGTTTTCATCATGGTATACCCTTTTTTCATCGAATTAAGGCGGTATTATTAGAAATGCATAAATATAATATTAAGTGAAAGAGGTTTTAAACATTTTAAATCTGATGGTCTTGGAGTGAGCGGCTGGAATTAACATAAGTCGTCTGTGAAAGAGTTTTTCTTCTATTAATAATAGCGTTCAACTGCGTGAGAATAATGAAAGAGGACATCCAGATATTGATTGAACGGATTAAAAAAGTGAGTGGCCTGTGTAAATTCTTTTAGTGAAGGATATTTTCCTTAAATGGGATTTTAATTAGAGGTCTGTTGAATTAGAAAGTCAGCAAAGACGTGTTAAATAGATGGTGGAAAAACTAGTGGTCAAGTAGGCGATCTTGAATAGGATTTAGGAATATTTTGTATAAGAAGGAAGTGATTTCATGGGCACTTGGTGGATAAGATATTAGATTAAAATCTATATAAGCTTATAAATCTTTGTGTGCGTGCACAGAAGTAAATAGTAATGTACAAAGAGGAATTACTTTGAGTAGATGAACTCTGGGTATAGGACTGAACTTACAGGGTTCTCGATAAGCGCAAAACTCGCCCAGAATTTATTGCGAATTTTCTATGTCGAAAATTGCACCATGTGTGGTCACGATCATGTCTCTCTTTCATTCCCATATATATATATATATATATATATATATATATATATATATATATAATCGGTATATTTCAACGGCAATGGTTCTTAAAAACATATATTATTAAAAACAATAGAGATTTTATAACTATTAAATTTATTGATTTTTTTTTTCAAATTAAAAAAAAAAATTATTGATATTTTTGGGAGATTTTTTCCTTATATGTGAATAGCTTTTCCAAATACGGCTGTATTAGATCCAATCTTTCGACTCACATAAAACGTAAAAGTTATCATCAGATGCGTAAGAAAGTAAAAAGATGGAAATAAAAAGTACTTTATGCATCACATTGATTTTAATGTCTCATGTTTTGTTTAAAAGCAAAATCCAATTCAGTAATCCCTGTCAGTAACAAAGCAGCAACGTGAGATTCAGATGCCAGATGGAAACTACTCGACACAAAAGACAACAGTTAAAAGATTTAACGTAGGAAGAAGAGATTCATTCCTCTAAATAACTAACCATTATTCACCTGAGGAGGGTCACAAGATCCGAAACTCGTGTAGCAAAATATACGAAAAATAAAGTGTGAAAAAAATTCTCAAAATAAACAAAAACAATTGCAGCTTTTTCTCTCCGTTTCTTATATATATATATATATATATGTGTGTGTGTGTATGTGTATATGTGCACTATATATATATATATATATATGCACTCTATATATATAATATATATGTATATATGCACTATATATATATAATATATATATATATATATGCACTATATATATATAATATATATATATATGCACTATATATATATAATATATATATATGCACTATATATATATATGCACTATATATATATATATATATATATGCACTATATATATAATATATATGTATATATGCACTATATATATAATATATATATATGTATATATACACTATATATATATATATTATATATATGCACTATATATATATTATATATATATATTATATATGCACTATATATATATATATATATATATATATATTATATATGCACTATATATATATATATATATTATATATGCACTATATATATATATATATATATTATATATGCACTATATATATATTATATATATATATTATATATGCACTATATATATATATATATATTATATATGCACTATATATATATATATATATTATATATGCACTATATATATATATATATATTATATATGCACTATATATATATATATATATTATATATGCACTATATATATATATATATATATTATATATATGCACTATATATATATATATATATATTATATATATGCACTATATATATATATATATTATATATATGCACTATATATATATATATATATATATTATATATATGCACTATAAATATATATATATATTATATATATGCACTATAAATATATATATATATTATATATATGCACTATAAATATATATATATATTATATATATGCACTATATATATATATATATATTATATATATATATTATATATATGCACTATATATATATATATATATATATTATATATATGCACTATATATATATATATATATTATATATATGCACTATATATATATATATATTATATATATGCACTATATATATATATATATTATATATATGCACTATATATATATATATATATATTAGATATATGCACTATATATATATATATATATATATATGCACTATATATATATATATATATATATATATATATGCACTATATATATATATATGCACTATATATATATATATATATATATATATATATATGCACTATATATATATATATATATATATGCACTATATATATATATATGCACTATATATATATATATATATATATATATATATATGCACTATATATATATATATTATATATATGCACTATATATATATATATTATATATATGCACTATATATATATATATTATATATATGCACTATATATATATATATTATATATATGCACTATATATATATATATTATATATATGCACTATATATATATATATTATATATATGCACTATATATATATATATATATATATTATATATATGCACTATATATATATATATATATATTATATATATGCACTATATATATATATATTATATATATGCACTATATATATATATATATATATATTATATATATGCACTATATATATATATATATATATATATTATATATATGCACTATATATATATTATATATATGCACTATATATATATATGTATATATGCACTATATATATATATATATATATGTATATATGCACTATATATATATATATGTATATATGTATATATGCACTATATATATATATATGTATATATGTATATATGCACTATATATATATATATGTATATATGTATATATGCACTATATATATATATATATATGTATATATGTATATATGCACTATATATATATATGTATATATGTATATATGCACTATATATATATATGTATATATGTATATATGCACTATATATATATATGTATATATGTATATATGCACTATATATATATATGTATATATGTATATATGCACTATATATATATATGTATATATGTATATATGCACTATATATATATATGTATATATGTATATATGCACTATATATATATATGTATATATGTATATATGCACTATATATATATATGTATATATGCACTATATATATATATATGTATATATGCACTATATATATATATATGTATATATGCACTATATATATATATATGTATATATGCACTATATATATATATATGTATATATGCACTATATATATATATATGTATATATGCACTATATATATATATATGTATATATGCACTATATATATATATATATATATGTATATATATTATATATATGTATATATGCACTATATATATATATGTATATATGCACTATATATATATGTGTATATGACATATATATATATGCCCTGTGTGTGTGTGTGTGTATATATATATATATAGTCATCCACAGACAGACTGTTTCGCTGTATCACATCTCATTAGTGTGGCTAGAATTCCAGTTGCCTTTAGCTAGGATAGAAACCCAACTGAATTGACATATATATGTATGTATTTATTTTTTTTCATAAATATAAAAGTAAAAATGAAAAGTATTAAAGAAAAATTTATCTTAAATCTTTAAATCAACTGTGTTTCTTATGTTCACATTAAAATTTAGAATTTATCAAATTTGCTGACAAAAAATCCCTATTAATCCAAAGGAGTTTATTAACTGTAAATTGCCGACACATTTTATCTTTTACCTAAAGATATAGTTAAAGTATTAAAAATTACGTATTACTATTTCTTATAGCTATAATTTATTGGTATATCGTCGTCCACCCTCTACGGGTAATTACCTTATTTTGTTTATTCACCTTTAATATTGCTATGTATTATCGTCCATATTAGTATCATTAATATTTTATATAGTTGTTCCACATTTTTAACTTTATCTACAGGCCTGTTTAAGAAGTTTCCTGAAAAAACTTTTGATTGATCTACCCCTTCCTTCAACGCCATTTCAAAAAATCGAACATGTCATATTTGTCTACAATCACGATACATTTGTCGCTGACATATTTACCGCAATTGACAATGTTTGCCAGTCTATATTCGGTTTATCATGACATGAAAAAATACGTCACCCATCAACACCCTCCGAGCTTACTTTTCTATTTAGCGTAGACCTGGCATTTAATAGGTTAATCAAGACATACCCACAAGTCTATTTTTAATTTTGATCTTAATGTTCCCCCCATTTTAACTTTCGGAAAATAGGTAACAATTTATTTTAAAATTTTCTTACCATCGCCAGAAGAAGTACAATAAAAGTATTGAAATATGAAAGTTTTGTGCAACGATTTCAACATGTTTTTATTATAATCTCTCATGATAAAGATAATAATATATTGCCCTACTTTGTAGTGAGCAGTATTTTAAAAGTAAATGTTATGAAGAGTATAAAAACCGCTACATAAATGCACTCATGTTTCGATGTGTATCAACATATATCTCATCAGGCGTTAGCAAATGAGTCAATTATTAACGCCTGATGAGATGTGATGATACACATCGATACATGAGTGCATTTATGTAGCGGTTTTATACATGTTTGAATGTAATATCCTCTAATAAAAAATTATATATATATAATAAAAAGACTTAAACACTAATATTCCATGGTCATAATTTATTCCATTGGAATTGTAAATACGATCCAATTCATCAAACCTACAAATTCAAAAAGAAAACAGAAAAAAACATCTCCGGGAATCAAAAAATAAAATGTAGTGAGAGTGTATGTATGGGAGTGTGGGGCGAATGCTAGAGTGAATGAAAGCCAAAGGGAGGGGTAACAGACGAGAGTAGAATAGGAAGGTCTAAAGATGAAGGGGGGATTAAAATTTAACAGAGAGAAGTTTTAAAAAGGGGGAGGCAAAGACGGTTTAAGTGAGAAAAATATGGATATTTTCAAATGTCTGATACATTAAAGATACACCGGAAGAGTGTATGTTTTTGAATTTGTAGATCTGATGAATTGGATCGTATTTACGATTCCAATGGAATAAATTATAACCATGGAATATTAGTGTTTAAGTCTTTTTATTATATCCTTACTCTGTTCTGGACATTGGGTTCTACCTGGATGCTATCATCTTGGAATTATTTTTTATACATACATACATATATATATGTATGTATGTATATTTATATTTTAGATATATGATTGTATATGTATGTGTATATTTACCACTAATATTATATATATATATATATATATATATATATATATATATATATATACAGGCGTACATATATAATCATTTCAATAAACATTATGTTTCGAGGAAGCCAGGTTTTGTCCAAATATTTTGAGATGAAAACAGGCAAATCGATTTCAATTGTTATCTTAACACTTTTCTATTATTTTGCAGTCAGTGCATTTACTTGCTTCGAAAATTTGTCTGTCTCAAGCGGTACTAATGTCCCAAAAGTATAATCATATTTTTGCAAATCTCTTCTCATTTGAAACCGAAAGAAGAGCTGTCTATATAAACGTTTTCAAAGTGCGAATTGTCCGTTTCAGACACAAATAGCAATTAAGCCACAATAAACTTGTAAGGTTGTCAGTCATTCAAACTTGATGTATTAGTCTCGTCAGAATGCGAGCGGCTTAATAACACTGTGATTGACTGCTAAACTTTTTTTTTTGTGAATCTGTCGTTTCCTTAGAACAACAAAAACAATGTATGGAAAATTTTTATTTACCGATTTTTATTAAAAGTAAGTTAGTGCAGCAAAAGAAATAAATGGGGGTAGGTGCTAACAGCAGAAAGATTTTGCTAAATCAGTTCTGTAAGTGGGGAGAGTCAGCAGGTCTTGAAATTCGGCATTCACAATTGTTTTTATATATTTTTACGCGGGTTCGAACGTCTATACACTTGTACCGTTGGCAAACACACAACAATACAATCCATCAAATAGTCCTAATTTTCGTTTGCTTTCTTTTTTCTTCCTTCTGTCTCTAAATTAACTTATATTTGCATCTATTCAATGTCCGTTTTTGACAGCACTGATGACAAGCTCATTGAAAACATATTGAATTGGTTTTTATTGGTTAAATCGAAGCTACATCCAACTCATACTTTAAAACAAGGTATGAAAAGAAAATGTATCGTTTACTATTAAGAATATCTTTTAAAACCTACGTTCAGAATAGCCAGTCTTAATTGAAAACTGTCAAATAGAATATTATCCAAGCACGAGCGGGAGCTACCGACCGTATATTAATTTACGCGCATGCGTATATGTCATCATGGTGGATTAAAAAAAAATGTAATTTCGGCTTTTAGTAATTATGTGTACTCAACGAAATCGTGAAAATATATTGCAACTTAGGAAAGGTTTAATATACGTCAGTAATGCACAAAAAGTAAATAATATTCACGTTATTAATTTATACTATTTACATTATTCGGACTATTGTCCTCATCTTTGTCGCCATATTTATTACAACGTTTCGGCCGTTGTACGCTCCGGCCTTCTTCAGGTGGTTGGAATTTCGAACTGAACCCTTTATTTCGCTCACTGGGGTACACTGTTCTAGTTCCACGTGCCATGTTTAATGGATGTCCTTGAGGACACATGGCACAGGCAGTGGAGAACTTGGAGAGGGGAATTAACAGGAGACAACTGGCAACTGACATCCATTAAACATGGTACGTGTAACTAGAACAGTCTACCTCAGTGAGCGAAATAAAGGGCTCAGTTCGACATTCCAACCACCTGAAGAGGGCCGGAGCGTACAATGACCGAAACGTTGTAATAAATATGGCGACAAAGATGAGGACAATAGTCCGAATAATGTAAATAGTATTACTGGGGTAGACTGTTCTAGTTCCAGGTGCCATATTTAACGGATGTCAGTTATCGGTTATCTCCTGTTAATTCCCCTCTTCAAGGACACATGGCACAGTGGATAAAGGCGTTGGTTAGGTCAGTGACAGGACCCAAACAGTGTGAGTTCAATACCCGATTAAGGCAGTGGAGAACTTTCAGAGGGGAATTAACAGGAGATAACTGACATTCATTAGATATGGTACGTGGAACTTGAACAGTCTACCCCAGTGAGCGAAATAAAGGGTTCAGTTCGACATTCCAACCACCTGAAGAAGGCCGGAGCGTACAACGGCTGAAACGTTGTAATAAGACTTGAAACAGCAGAGATGTGGTTCTACTGACCGATGAATACTATGGACAGAACATGTGAGTAACGAGTAACTACTTGTTGAATAGTTAACATTTCTGGGACATATTAGATAAGGTTTAGAAAATTTAACATCCATAGTGAAGGCAAGAGAATCAGGAAAACGGTGAATAACCTAATTTGTTTAAATGGCAGAACAAAGTCGAATGGTAAAATTAGCCGTTTTCATACAGGAAACTTTCGAGATTTATTGACCGGACACTTTGCATTGAAGTATATAAAATCGTTTTTTTATTAAAACAGATTTTCAAGAAAAATTCTTCAATTCAATGATTCTAACTCTTTCTAATATTGATGGAAGTTTCTTCCAAACTGTAGTATCGTATGCAAATTAGATAGACAAGTATAAATAGAGAACAAATGGTGAGCATAGGGTGTCTATGCCTAGCAAACCCGGTTGCTATTCAGAACACGGAGAACTGTAATACGACTACTACTACGCAGAGAGATAGCAAAACATAACACAAACCTTACCTTAGTTTAGGTATGGGCAATCTTTTTCGAGCAGTTTTCCGTAAAATGTGTCTCATCATAAGGCGGGTCGCATTACTAAAAATATTTAATGGGATTTTTACTTGAAGTTATCTCAGTCGTTTTCCCTACTGAAGACTTTACGTGTAAGCAACTGCTTTAGGAATTTAAGTCTTTGTCTAATACTATCACTGATGACAATGGGATTAACACATGAACTGCGTGTGATTTGTTTTTCATTTATTCATTTGACTATACAAAATAATTTTAAAAAGAAAATAAATTTCTTCTCCAGGTAAAAAAAAATTATGAACATTTCTTGTTTTTAGACCAAAAAATGTTTACACGAATTTGCTTCCTTAGAGAGAAATCGCCAATTGTTTAAAATGTTGAAAATGTTACCTTCAACGAAAGATTACAAAATTCAAGAAACATTGTTTTTAATCATTGTTATGTATGGGCTTATGTATGAGAAAGTGTGAGTGAACAAATGAAAAAAATGAAACAAAGAAAATTTTAATAAGCGTTATTTTCCTCATGAAATTAGGCGTGCTCTTAAGAAAGCAAAACGTAATGCACTTTACCCAAGTACATTTTAATAGTAAAAATACCAGTAATACATTTTTATATAAAAAAGACCGATAATACATGACCAGCAATACATTGTATCTGTAGTTAAAGGCATACAATTGTTTTCAAAATATATTTAGTTGAAGCCATAAAACTGTGTTCAAATTATTTACACTTTATCATTAAATAATCCATAGAGATGTTTATATGTCGGTAAACAAAATCAACCAATCAATTTACTATAGATGAAAATTAAAGATAATTACTCAAGTACTTTACGAAAGAGGCTCGCTTCACAAGAAATACTTCCGCATTCTGTTCGACAGAAGTTTAATGATGAGAGCTGACTTTCGCATAAATCTCCTCTTCGTTCCCAACTTGAACAACAAAGAAAATATAATCTGCAACTGTTTTTTTAATGAATTTTTCTGCATAGGAAGCCTTGTTGCCCATTATTAATTTTGACGAATATTTAATGATTCACTTAATAAAAATTCAAGATAATATTATTCCTACTACTACACGTAAAATAATAACATGGAATATGGCGTCAAGCGATCGGGGAAAAATAAAAAGTATAAACGTTTTGGTGTGATTTTAGCCATTTAACTGTATTATCTCGTGATTTTGGAAAATCTATATATTTGAAGAAGAGAAAAGAAAGAAAACAGTCTTCATTTTAATCTTCAATTTACGAGGAAAATTGCTTTGTTTTCCATGAAGGCCTTCCGCCATATTGTGTAAAATTTGATATTGTTTGTAAGCAATATCTAAAGGACTCGTTCCCGGACGCCTGCTAATTGTCACCAATTATTGCAACAATGTTTCCGATCCATAGCGCGGAGAGAAGCTCTGATGTTGTATGCTAATACAAAGCACAAGCGGAACAAAACGTTTATCCTTTCTTCCAAGTCTCTCTATCTTCTGCACCTCTCCTTTCTGTCCCTGGGGGGCGCTGTTTCAGAAATTGTAACAGTGGTTTGATAGGACGGAGATCAATAGCAAATAGGGCAGCAGGTTTGAGATTCTAAACTACTTTAGAACATGATCGGCTCCGGAGGAAGTTGAACTTTCTCTAACTCTCCAAGAAAAAAAATTGAACTGATGCTTTCAATTCAAGAAGAGCAAAAAATAGAATGGGTTGTATCCCAAGTAATCATTCTGAAGTATGATTCTATAGTTAAGCAATGGCGCTTAAGAATAGCGAGGGTTTATGGTTCAACTTGGAAAACTTAATGTTTTAGTTGAGAATTTAAAAGAAAGTAACCTCAGGCGGCGCGGAACGTTGTATCAATAGTGATTTTCTAAGCTTAGCTTAGATGTAGTACATGGCCGAAAGTATGGGGCACCCAGTGAGGATCGAACCCATTACCCAGTCGTAAATGATTGAGCGAGACAAGCTTGCTAACCATTACGCAACGTCAGAGTGCCCGGAACGTTGTATCAATGAGCCAAATTCGAATTTCGTCCTAGTCAGTTGCGATCACTTTCACATTCATTCACACTTTTTGTGAAAGCCCGGAATCCATGTTATATTTCCAGATATGGGCTAAATCAGTGGTTCCCAAACTCTTTTCGTTCTGGGCCGCATTTTCGAAATTAAAATTTGCTCATGCCTCAACAAATTTTATGTAACAAAAAGTACATTTAAAAATTAAAAAAAAATAATGTTCTGACTTCCAATCAGCGGTTATCATTGATAACTCTCTCCTCCAATTTGCGGAGCCGAATTACTATATTTATAATACTTCATATAATGGAAAAAATACCCCAATAGTTAGGTCAATAACTATTTAACCCAGTGGTTACCAAACGGTATGTCGCGCCTCGTAGGTGTGGCAGAAGAGGATAGCAGGTGAGGCGAAATGATTGAAGACAAAGATTTAGAAAAAGTTTCCAAAAATTCATATACCAAAAATAAATGATTTCAAAATGTAAAATATTATTACTGGAACTCCCACATTCAATTACACGTAATCTGTAATAATATTTTACATTTTGAAATCATTTATTTTTGGTATATGAATTTTTGGAAACTTTTTCTAAATCTTTGTCTTCAATCATTTCGCCTCACCTGCTATCCTCTTCTGCCACACCTACGAGGCGCGACATACCGTTTGGTAACCACTGGGTTAAATAGCTGGGTAAACTAGACCCTCTAGTTTTAGATGGAAATCAGCCTGTAAAAAGGGAAAATTAATTCTAAAAATGTGGAGAAAGAATCGGGGAAACCATTCCATTATCTTTCCCAAAAAAGGTATGGTAATTCACAGATTATAAAGGGAAGGAATCTATGGAGAGTCATGTTTGTCTACATTCTGAAGGTCCAAGGCATAAAAGGAAGGAATTAAGATATAGGAAAATGTTCTGAGGAATAAAATAAAGAGTGTTGAAGTGTTATGCAATACCTACTCTATATGGCAATGAATTTTGGACAATCCCTTCACATATGATAAAAAGACTTGAAACGATAGATTTGTAGATCTACCAATGAATGCTAAGAATACCATAGTTCAAGTTCCGGCCTCGTCTGTTGCACTTATTTTGCTTAAATGACATTGGAAAAAGCACGAATCAATCTCTTTTCACATCAGGTATGTGTTAAATAGGAGGACAGATGTGATCTCTACCTTTGGGTGGCAGTCAATACATTTAATAGAAGGAAAACTTTGGGTACAAAACTGTGGATAAGGGAACCTGGAATCACTATCTTTCCAAAAAGGTAAAAAAAAAAGATAATGGGAAGAATATACGGAAGGCCATGATTGCCTACATTCTGAAAGGACATGGCATTAAAAAATAGAAAGGAAATAATTACTACTCACTGCCATTTTACTCATACAATACTGCTTATCTTTAACCATCTTTTTGTAATAGAGGGACATATTTGATAATTAAATAGCAGGATAGAATGGGCTCTCTAGGAGAACAACAACAATTCTGAATACAAAAACATGGAGAAGACAATGGGAAACCGTTCTACAGTCTTAAACAAGAATCCTGCCAATCCATAGATAATAAAGAAGTAAAATGTGTGGAGTCCCATAATCTCTTACGTTCTGGATGGTATTAAGAAAAAGGAAAATCTACACTATTTACATTATTCGTACTATTGTCCTCATTTTTGTCGCCATATTTATTACAACGTTTCGGCCGTTGTACGCTCCGGCCTTCTTCAGGTGGTTGGAATGTCGAACTGAACTCTTTATTTCGCTCACTGGGGAAAATGTCTTTAGAAACAAAGATAAGTTGCATTGACTTTTGAGAAAGGCATGAATCCAGCCCTTTTCCTCCCATCCATGTTTAAATAGCAGGAATTCAATAGAATGGACTCTCTAACTTTGGGTGGCAGTCAAGATATTGAGGGGTCTCCCCTTTTCACACAAATGGACTCAACCAAGGTATACATATACTACTACCAGTGAATACCGGGACGGCCTGTAATAGAGGAGGGTAGCACAAGAGTCATAGTTAGCGAGCACGTAGACTCGGTATGGAGTCATCCGCGATACTTCAATACCAAAACTGTATATGTATTATTGCTACTAACCCGCATTCCTGGATCTACTAACCTGTATTACCAGTTTGTATTATTACGTTAATACATTTATTTTCCTTATCCATTCCTGGCGTTTGTTATTCATTGATATCGGATTCATCCCGGAACCCACAACACAAGACGTTCAATAGAAGGACAACTCTTGATACAAAACTGTGAATAAGACAACCTGGAATCACGATCTATCCCAGGAGGTCATGCAAAGATAAAGGAAAGGAATATACGGAAGGCCATAATTGGCTACACACTGAAAGGACAAGGCATTAAAAAATAGATAGGCATTGATACAGTTTTTTAATTGCTTCCCACTGTCTTTCCTCGTACCCTAATGCTTATCTTTGAGCATCCTTTTATAATAATCTCTCGCTGGAGAGAAATATTTGATAATTAAATAGCAGAGTAAAAAGGGCTCTCTAGCATTGGATGGCAGTCGAAAAGAAAGACAACTCTGTATACAAAACCGTGGAGAAGGCAACAGGAAACCTTTCTACTATTTTTTCAAAGTCGGCATGGTAATTCTCAGGAATTAATTATAAGGAAAAGCAAGCTGGGAGAGTCATGATCGCTTACTTCCTGAAGGGACATGATATTATTATTATTATTAATTTCTCAGATAATTAAGAAACATGTCTTCGAATTAATGCCAATCTCCCTTCCCACAGCAAAAGTGTTTATATCATATTATGTTTATATCATATATTTTAAATTATTTTAAAACTTATACGCTATTATGCTTTTATATAATATTTTTATATTATATATTATGATTATATTAAATCAATGAGCATTTCATACATGGTTTGATACTAGGTTAATAATCTAGGGAAAAACGTTTATTGGTGGGTGGGGGGTCCGACCCTACCTAATTAAGAAACTGTTTAAGTTCGCACTTATTGACTCTTTAAATGATTTTCCGACACTGATTTTATTAGGTTGCCTCATTTATGGGATATTACTCACCGATTATTAAAATCTTCCTCTTGTATTAGACACCTAAGAATAGATTTACGTACTTTTATGGATGTCAATAATTGGCAAAAAGTATTCACTGCTCTCGTATTTATTCGAGCTGAATTAGTATAAGGTTTCTAGAACCGAATTGGTGAAGAAAAAACCTGAGAAATTTGAACGCTTCCCGTATAATTGGTCACATTGCTAAGCAGATAGAGTTTAATTAATACGGAATAGAGAACTAGTCGAAATATTTTCAATAATACAATCCTTTGAAAATTATATTTATTTTTACTCGTAATAAAATCTGCATTAAGTATCAGGTTTCATTGGAAACTTATTTATGAGGGAGAAATCTTGGCTTTAAAGTTTCATAAACGAATAAGCGATAAATCGGTAAGCAAATAGATTACCCTTTGTTTATGCAACATGCAACTGGATCTTGTCTTGTTAAGTAATTACCGTAATTCTCCATGTATAATACGCCTTCATCCATAATACACACACCTAAAATTGTGCTAAAAGTGTGAGAAAATGCTTCTACTCATGCATAATACGCAACCGTTTGTCTGGTAACCAAACCCTATAAATTGTACCTTTCCAACTTCATCACGGCCAGCGTTTCCTACTCTTATTTAAAAAAATGGTTTTAAACATAGAATAATATTATTCTAATTTAGTTTTATGATAAATTCTTATTTTATTTTACGGCAATTTTTTAAAGATTTTTTTTGTAGCTTTGCATAATACGCACCCCTGATTTTGCTTATTATTTTTTTTTTTAGAAAAATGCGTATTATACACGGGGAATTACGGTCAGATGTAAAAAATGTGAAGTTCGACATTTAATAGATTGAATTACAGATTTCAGATCACGATACAGTGATTTAGATATTAACATTTTACGTTTGAGCTGTAAGTAAATAATACAGTAGATAATCCTATATCCGAAATCCTTGGGGCCAGTTATGTTCCGGTTTTCCGAAATTTAAACAATATTGCAGCAAAATCGAATGAATACTCACACCACGAGGGATAAAGCGAGATTATAGATAAACTGTAATAATATTTGTAGAGTAATATACTGATAAATGAAATAGAGGGATAATTAAGGCCATAATTAATGGATACATTTTATTTCCGACGAAAATGCTTTGTATAACTTAAACAGGAACAACATCAAGCGATAAACTAATAATACAGGGTGCGATGGGTAAATTTTATGTTTTTTATTTCGCGCATGCGCGTTGTTTGTTTTTCATTTTGTCGACTGCACAGTATAATAATGTCAGGAGAGCACCGTCTGCAAGAAAAAGAGCACCATGACGCAATTCACTCCGCCAGAAATTTGGAAACGACAATGCTGTACTGGTTGGCATTCGTGCCGTAAGCTCCAATACAAACAGTGTTTGGATGTCAATCTGAGGACAGTGCAGAGGATTCGGAAAGAGTTGGATGAGTCTAATGGTGATTACGAAGATACGGCAGATCGGAAAACTCACTCGGATCATCCTTATAAGAAAAGAACTCCCGAATTTGTTGGTGAGCGCCTCAGACTCAAAACGCAGGCCTACATCAAGTGCCTTGAGGAAGTAGTGTTGCTACCCTGGGTTAAGAGGGTGGATGCTGGAAGACCCTATGTCTGGCAACAAGACTCTGCACCATGCCACACAAACAGGAGAAACCAGTCATGGCTGCCAGACAATTTCGCAACCACATCACCCCTTACATGTGGTCACCTGACTCCCCACACTGCAACCCTCTTGATTATAATGTGTAGAGGCGCAGTTGAGCGAGAGACCAACAAAACTCCTTGTAATACCAAAGATAAACTGAAGGCAAGGATTATGGCAGCATTCACCAATTTAAGCAAGGAGACCGTCCAGAAGAGTTGCAGGAGATTCCAAACTCGCCTGGGGTGCATGGTTAAAGCCAATGGAGATTTTATTGAATATATTTACTCTTATTTAGTATTTTAAGACATTTTTGTTTAATTTTGGCAAATATATCTGTTAAAATGAGATGTTAGCGTTACTTTAATTTTTGAGTAATTTAGACGACAATTTATCCATCGCACTCTGTAGATGTTGCACTCTCATGCTTCTCTGTTGTTCAATATTGTCACTTAGCGGACAGTAGCGTAAGACAGTTTCTAAAGAGTGGGGTAAAGAAAAACTACAGACAGCATGTATTGTAGTTTATTTATAAACTAGAATCATAATATGATAAAGGCTCTAGGACACTCAGGTTAAAAGTTCTCCACATTTAGCTTGAGAATATTGGAGAAGAGGGTACATCAATATCGTCATCGTCTTCATCGGGTTGCAGTCGTATATCTGGTGATTAACTTGTAACAAGATTCTCAGGTAGTTTGATTTTTGTTTTACGGCATATCAACTTCAATGGGTTATTTAATGCCGACAAAACTGTTACTGCTGGTAACATGTTTTTCCACAAAAATCCATTTCTGGGAATATTCCTCCTTGAAGAAATCTATAGCTGGCCACATTTTTTTTCAAAGAATGTACCACTGTATTGCTGGTATTTAAAAAAAATATTGCTGAAAATAATTTATCCCTCAAAAACTATTGCTGGTAATAACTTATTTTTTGTTACAAAGTATTTCTGGTATTAAAACCTATTTTTACACAAGTTTGGGTGTTAACTATTGGCCCATAGCTGGGACCCTAACAGGTGCTACCACCCCGGGTCAGGGTGAACCTGGGAACACCAGAAATTAAGAGGTGGTTACACGCTCCTCAAAACCTTCTGATCAGAGGCCTTGCTGTTGGACGTAGTTTATCGTCTTACCCAGGACGCGGGTGTAGTTTATCGTCATACCCAAGACGCGATTCTCAGGTAGTGAAGTATCACTACGTCAGACGGTCGTTTTAAGGAGTTCTTCAAGTGTCATCTGTCTCTTTAACATAGGTTTCTGTCTAAGCAGTTTCTCTTTGAGTAAACTGCCATAATTTCTTGTTCACTGATAAATGCACGTCGTTTAAGAGCACGAATTACCTGATCACACAATGTCACCACATCGTCTATAGGCATTTTTTCACCCGTGTTCAATATGTCAATATCATTACTACTATTGATTGTTACCTGTTTTTAACACCATTTTACCAATCTCCCCATCACTCAAAGATTGCACAACAGATGCATCATTGTCAATATCCAGCAACTCTTCAATGTCAGCTTCATCTAGCTTATTTACACGTTCGTCCGATAAGCTTTAAGCGTAAGTTACGAGGTTTGATATCTCATTAGTGACACGAAGTCCTTCGATGTCATGATCTTTTTTGCCGCATGTAGTTTTTTTCCCTATTGTTCATTAGTTTATGGTCATCACTTTTTATTGTGGTGACCTACCTACAAATGGACTCTTTCACACCTAAATAATATGACTACCAACTCTGAGTAAAGTCAGTCACCCCGTGACTGGAACAGTTGTTAAGACTGTTCTTTGCTGTCGAACTCTCCGTCTCGGCGGGGAGGGACTCGAACGGGGCTTTGCCGCAGGGCAAAGTGCCGCGCGTCGAGGTAGTCCCTGAACCCGTATATACGGGTTCTAATGGGCATATTTTTGGCCGAGGCTACGGGCTCTTTAATCCCACGTTAAGCCGGCCTTGTGCCACATTCGACCCGTGTGTGGGGGTTGTTAAATATCCAGTCACCCAGTGACTGGAACAGTCATTTAGACTGTTCTTTGCTGTCTTTGCTGAGGAACTCGGACGAGGCTTTGCCGCAGGGCAAAGTTTCGTCCGGGGAGGTAGACAGTCCCTAAACCCGTTTATACGGGTTGTAAATGGGCATATTTTTGGCCGACCCTACGGGCTCGGTGAACACTCATTAAGCCGGCCTTGTGCCACATGCGACCCGTTTGGGGGGGTTGTTAAATATTCAGTCACCGAGTGAGAGTCACCGAGTAGTAGCCACAGAGTGAGTGAATGAGTGAGTCGGGACACCAGTGAGAGAAAGTACTCTCCAGTCCACATTTACCTTTGTACTACGTTTCCGAGAATATACTATTTAACCTATATCCGAGTCCGTGATATCTTTCTATGATTTTACACCATAACACTTTCATTATAGAATTTAAGTAACTTGTTTTTCTGTTTGTATAAATCATACAAAAAAAGTCTCAATTCTATTGGACGATTTTAAAGCTTGAAACTAGCAACCTGGTTATTAACTTGAGAATATCATAACCTGAATATTGAAATTAAGGATTATCTCATACAAATAAATGTCCTTTGTTTACATCTGCTCAGAATAAATAGACTTTAATCTAAATTGCGCACGAAGATGCTGCCTAATGATGTGAGAAACAGTGTATAATATATTTACAGAAACAAATGACATGATGTAAGATAATAAAGAAGCAAACATTCCATTGTGAAAATAAACAAAAGTGATATTATGAAGAATAATAAAGAAGAAAAATGCTATTATAAAGGATAATTAGAATAGTTGCTATAATAAATAGTAATCAAAAGGAAATGCTATTATGTCAGATAATAAAGAAACAATAATTTTATTATAAAGAATACTAAAAGAAAAAAGCCATCCTGTGGAATAATAAAGAAGGAAAATGCTATTATAAAGGATAATTAGAATAGTTCTATAATAAATAGTAATCAAAAGGAAATGCTATTATGTCAGATAATAAAGAAACAATAATTTTACTATAAAGAATACTAAAAGAAAAAAGCCATCCTGTGGAATAATAAAGAAGGAAAATGCTATTATAAAGGATAATTAGAATAGTTCTATAATAAATAGTAATCAAAAGGAAATGCTATTATGTCAGATAATAAAGAAACAATAATTTTACTATAAAGAATACTAAAAGAAAAAAGCCATCCTGTGGAATAATAAAGAAGGAAAATGCTATTATAAAGGATAATTAGAATAGTTCTATAATAAATAGTAATCAAAAGGAAATGCTATTATGTCAGATAATAAAGAAACAATAATTTTACTATAAAGAATACTAAAAGAAAAAAGCCATCCTGTGGAATAATAAAGAAGGAAAATGCTATTATAAAGGATAATTAGAATAGTTCTATAATAAATAGTAATCAAAAGGAAATGCTATTATGTCAGATAATAAAGAAACAATAATTTTACTATAAAGAATACTAAAAGAAAAAAGCCATCCTGTGGAATAATAAAGAAGGAAAATGCTATTATAAAGGATAATTAGAATAGTTCTATAATAAATAGTAATCAAAAGGAAATGCTATTATGTCAGATAATAAAGAAACAATAATTTTACTATAAAGAATACTAAAAGAAAAAAGCCATCCTGTGGAATAATAAAGAAGGAAAATGCTATTATAAAGGATAATTAGAATAGTTCTATAATAAATAGTAATCAAAAGGAAATGCTATTATGTCAGATAATAAAGAAACAATAATTTTACTATAAAGAATACTAAAAGAAAAAAGCCATCCTGTGGAATAATAAAGAAGGAAAATGCTATTATAAAAATATTAAAGAGGCAAAAATTCACGTCTGAAGTATAAAAACGAAATGATACTAATTTGAAAAATAATAATAAAGTAAAATGTAACTAACTTACTATAAACTTGCTTGTCTTTCCTTTAGTTAGCGTGACCGGTACGTCCTGCCAATACCTAATCAACTTTGATAGCGTGAAACGAAGGAAAAGACATATTAGAGACGCTAGCAGTGATAAAATGAAAGAAAGGGAAGATAGTAGTGTTTAACGTCTGTTTCAGTGAAATTGGAAAGTTGTCAATTTCAAATATTTTCATTTCTGAACTTCATTTCTTACTTCTGAAATAACGACCAGCATTTATATTTATGAGTGTTATCGCAATATTTTGTTAAGGTTGTTAAGTTCAAATAGTCAACGATGTGATAGAGGAATTTCTACGGATATTCTGTTGTCTTGGAACTCGCCATGAGCTTATTCAATCATTAACATAATTAAGATTCACAAGAATATTAAAAGAGGAAAACTGCGAAATTTTGAAATAATAAAGAAAGAAACAAGAACTGGAGGTTAATAGCAGTGAGGAGTTCAGATTCAAAATAAGAAATCCGAGACATTGAAATTCCAATGGTTATAAATCAGTCTTGCAAGTCCGAAATAAAAGGTAAAAAGTCCGTATGCATGAATTGTAACATACAACTAACAATTTTACCAACGGAGAATTCTCAATCTCCCTGTCACTCAAAGAAGCGTTCTTTTATCGGGGGTAGCGAAGTATTTGATTGGTCAAGATTGGTAGGCAAGCACAAAAATAAAGTAAACAAAAATATTTCGAGGTTTTAGTAAAGTAGACCAAATTTTGGTTTTCTTTTTAGACAAACAGCACAGAGAATGTGAATTATTTTTCAAGGTAAGTCTAGTTTTTCTCCTTCGTCACCACAAGAAATCTGTTATAAAGAATAGTATTAATGAAAACAAAGGCGTTCATAAAGAACAAGAATGGAGTACATTTATTACTTCTTTGATAATCTTTATTCAATATGTGACGAAAGGATGCCAGTTGAAGCACTAAGAAGTGAATCCGTATGCTCTGAAACTGGCCTGAATTAGACCAATACAAGATAAAAAAGATAACAGCTACAGAACACATCTGCTCTGATAGATGTACGAAAGGAGTTCCATAAACAAACAGTAATATTTGGCTCTCAGCGTTTTTTAAAGAACGTATTTTATCATTCAACTTTCAGATAGCTAAGCGCTGTATGGCTGGGATTTAAACGCGTGTGCCACGGCTTTTTAAGTTATCTTATCGGATGTCGATTGGCTACCATGGGAATGAATGTATGTATGGATTTATTCGTGTATATAATTCTGTGAATAAATTTGATAGGTTTGGGAGTGGGGCGATTACTTTTTAATGTGAGACAAAAGACGATTGCCAGGCGGGGGGGGAGAGAAGGGGAGAGAGAGAGAGAGAGAAAAATAACGAATAAATTTTAAAAGAAAAAAAAGAAAAAAACGATGAAGACTAAAAGAAAGAAAAGGAAATAAAATTGGATTAAAAACTCAGAATTCTTAATATCAGTGTAAGCCAATTAATTTAAAACCATTTATAAAAACAAAACAAAAAGTCAATAAATTTGCCCCAAACACCTAAATATACTGCTGAGTAGTGACAAGGGAATATGAAAACTATAATATTCAAAGATTACTGAATACCCTCGAGAATTTGCTAATGCACGTGACATTTATTATATATATATATATATATATATATATATATATATATATATATATATGTATATATATATATGTGTGTGTTTTGTAACGTTTGCCTGTGAATTTATTAGATGATGAGCTTGATAACGTATATCTCTGGTTGGGTGTGTTCGAAGTGAGAAAACAATGTAGATACTTAAAATATTCAGCCACAAGATATAAAGAAAGGAATAGAGAGACGCATCACGCTGGACCAGTCATCATAGGCGGGAGGGAAGCCTTGGATGCGCAACTTCGAAAATCAGTTTTCGAACACCGACCTCAGATGTTGGTGGGAAATACAAAAATACAAGCACCAAACCAGTGTTTATGAATATAATGAGGACTGAGAATATATATATATATATATATATATATATATATATATATATATATATATATATATTACACACACACACACTGAAAAGCCACCATATCGGGCGGCATTTAAGCTAGCTCCTGTGGAGAGCCCTTCATTGGGCTTTCATCACAATATATAGAAAGGAGTAGATGTGATAGGCATCAATAAACTGCCGAATAACTCAAAATTGATCGCAGCATTAACATTTAAACTTACCTTTTAAAAGTTAAACAATGATTCTTCTGGCGTCACTTAATTTGATGTACGTAGGTAATTTCGGTAAAAATAATTAATTTTATTTTATGGATGATTTTCGCTGGATTTCGCTATTAATTTCGATTACTCCCAAATTTATTTTCACGTTGTAAAAAATGTTATCGTACAAAAAATTCGTCGCAAAAAAAATCACCGAGAACAATGACAGTAATGAAAACTTTTGATTTGGTTACAGGGTCGTCCTGATTCCAAAATCGTATGATATGTTGGGCTACGGCCTCTAGGAGTAAAGTAGAAAAAGGGTGCTATTCGCATTAATTATATATATATATATATATATATATATATATATATATATATATATATATGACTGTGTGTGTGTGTGTGTGTGTGTGTAATGAAAAAATCCCAAATGACCTCATGAGAATTAACTATTTCAACTAGCGTCACTACGCTAGCATTTTTCGACTCAAATGGTGAACTAATACAGAGTTAGAAATTTAAAATTAAATATTTGATTAAAAAAGAAATACACCGTGTAAAATATGAATTTGAGCTAACGAAACAAAACGCCCGAGCGGCGGTAAGAGGAGGCGCATGTTGTCTGGCATAAATGGAAAAAGTTTTCACAAAATTTGACCCAGATATTAACTCCAAAATCCCAAGTTGGGGTTATGAAAAAAAAAAAAAAATCGAAGGGAAATTAAAATATGGCCAGAAAAAAGAAATTTAAAAAACGAAATAATAAATTATTAGTTATATAAAAAAAACAAAAAAATTGTTACCATTAAAAATAACAAAATATGCTATCAAATTATTTAAGATTAACTATAAATATTAATTAGATAGTTTATATTGAAAAGATAAATAAATAAAAACATTTAATCCTGGTGGATTGTATAAACTTTGAAACTTTGCAAAAAACCATACGGAGATAACGGATGATGAGATTAATATCATCTTACCTGCTAGGAAATCACTGTTAGCACTTAACGATTCTACTTGGATTAAGTGCTGGAATGACGATTTGGATGTTCCTATGGGAGCATATGATTCAGCCTAGGTTGCTGATCTAGTTTGATCCTATATTTTAGATATACTTAGTAGAATTGTAGATCCTAAACTAGTAGGCCTATATAGAGATGATGGACTCATTCTTGTTCCCAGTAGCAATGGTCCACTTACTGTGAAGTTACAGAAGAAAATAATTAGAGCCTTTAAGTTACTGGAGTTTAGGATTGAGATTGCTTCTAACCTCAAAATAGATTATCTAGATATCACCCGTAACCTTAATAATAATACCTTTAAACCTTACCATAAAGAGCAGGAAACCACCAACTATATTAATGTTGATTCTAACCGCCCCCACTATGCCATTGTGAAACAGATACCCATTACTGTCGGCACTAGAATTAGTAAACTTCCGTCAAACATAAATATCTTTAATAAAAATAAAGAATTGTATGAAAATGCTCTCCATAAAAGTTTGACCTTAAAAATAAACTATCCTATTTAAAACTAACACTGAACTATCTAAAATAGGTTGTAAGCACAGAAATAGAAAAAGAAAAATTATATGGTTCACAACCCACTTCTGTAAATTATCCAATACTAATATTGAACAGCATTTTCTGAAGTTAATAAGTAAACATTTTCAGAAAAACAACCCTTTAATTAAGATCTTCAATAGGAAAACGGTCAAAATAAGCTATTCCTGCACCAATAACATGTACAAAATTATCATTTTTTCCATCTTTTAAATTTTTAAAATAATTTTTAATTATAAATTTTAAATTATTATTTTATATATTTTTTAATTATATGTTAATTTTTTATATTACTTTTAATTGTAGAGTTTTTTTTCAGGCGTTTTGTTTGGTTATCTTAAATTTATACTTTCAACGGCTGTATATCTTTTTTTTAATATTTAATTTTAAATCTTTAACTCTGTATTTGTCCGCAATTTGAGTCGAAAAATGCTAGCGTATTGGGTAGTTCAAATAGTTTATTCTCATGAGGTTATTTTTTTTATTTTTCCATTATGTAATTTATATGCTCTGTCATAATAAAAACATTGAGCTCTTTTTATGGGTCAGTTTTAACATTTTATAATATTTAGATCCACTTGGATTATATAACAACGGATTTATTACCTGTACTATATATAAACTCTTATCAAACACGTTCGGAGCTTCATTCGAAATGATCTAGATTTTCTGAATCATCTTCCCAAAGAGATAAATCAAAATGCTTAGACGGTCTCAATGGATGTTGTGAACTTATATAGTAACATCACACATGACTACGGAATAGTGGTCATAAAATACTGTCTAGAAACTTATCTCTATGAGCTACCATATCGTATCAATGAAAATGTCATCATAGAAAGCCTATAATTCATCTTAAAAACTAATTGTTTCATGTTCAACGAAACACTCTATTGACAAAAATCAGGAACAGTCATGGGGACAAATGTTGAACCAACATATGCCAACCTAGTTATGCGATACCAGGAACTAAAAATCTATGACAACCTCTGAAGTCTATGGGAATGATTTCAGTTGCAACATATAAGAAAACTGGAAAAGATATCTAGATGACGGTTTCATTTTGTAGAATGAAAGTCTGGATAAAGTAAAGACATTCCAAACATCCATTAATAACATAAATCCTAGCATCTAATTCACTATGGAGTACAGCAACAAAAAACTTCCCTTTTTAGACATATTAATAACAAAAACAAAACACTAAATTAGAGACCGACATATACTTTAAACCGACTCTTGACAATATCACCTTTTTATATCTTCTCACCTGAAACACACTTGTACCAACATTCCACTCAGCATAGCCAAGCAGATATGTACAATAGTCGCAAACACAACCACAAGAGACCACAGACCAGAAGAGATGAAAAAAAAACTCATCAAGAGAAAATACCCACAATGTTTGGTTAACAATAGTATTGAAAAAGCAAAACAAATTAACAAGTTCAAACCCATACTTAATTCATTGCATAAATAGATTCTACCAAATTCCCATGACAGTAAACGATATATATATAGCTAGTTACGCCTCTTGATTTTAATTTTTATAATTGGTACAAAACATAGGCATCAACACGTGGAGATAGAAACAGTGAAAAACGTTTTGAAAAGCTAAGTGAAACCAGTTAAAGTAAAAAAGTTTAAAGAAAAAGAAAATCAAGAAATTATTTTTCTAAGAAAAAACACTGGAAATTGTAAATAACAATGTTTTAATTCTTCTCTGTAAAAATTCATATATTATAAATAAATATCACTATATTAAATATTAGGTGTTTTTTCCAATCCTCATTTTAGGCTATACAATAAGTTTTTGTACAGAATTTATTTAACCAAAATGTATATATATATATATATACATATATATATATATATATATATATAATCTACCTCAGATATGTCGATAATGTCTTTGTCTTAGTCAAAAATATTGATGCAATATATCAATTCCAAATTAATTCAGTTCTTAAATTTACAGGCGAAATTAATAATAAAATTCCTCTTCTATATATACTAATAAATGCACTATCACCCCATAAAAACCTTCTAGCATAAACTTGTGCACACTTAATGTCCAAATTTCTATAAAATAAGAATTATAAAAAATCTAATAAACCGTGCAAATTTACCTCATCGACATTAGCAGATTTTATACAGTGAAGTAAAAAAATATAAACAAACTCTTATTAATAATAACTTCCCTAATTTTACTGTCGATAAACAAATATGATTTTTTTGGAAATTTTAATATAATGGATATAGAATATAATACTTCTTCAAATAATGGTAGATATATTAAACTTTTATATCACTATTAAATGCATTATAGTTATAAACAGTATGAAAATATCTTAAAACTAATAAATACCAATATATCCACCACAGATGGAGTAAAAAAAATTATTATATACTCTACTAAATTTGATATGTCCAATTTAATCATTCGTAATGACTCCTCCCCACATGCAGAAAAGCAACATTATATATAAATATATTGGCTGATTGTTTCTTCAACAGAAAAATAATATTTATGTTGGTCACACTACAACTACGCTGTCTCATATTACTGAGGTATTATAATTATTTACATTATTCGGACTGTTGTTCTCATCTTTACTGCTATATTCAGTTTTAAAGTTTTTTATTATAAAATAGATAGACATCTTAATAACTTAGTTAGCTCCCTTGACTTTACTGCAAGTGTATGCTTACACCATAATATTTTAAAATCGTACAGTATATAAGTTTAGCGTTTTTCACTTCACAAATAAAAAATTAATTTTCAGATAAACGCTACAAATTTGTCTTAGATAAAACAAGAACCTGATGATAACATTTTGTTAATGTCGAAAGTGCTCGGAATAAATGAATAAGCATCAATATGGTAACTTTCTTCTTTTTATGAAACTACTAAGAAGCTTCTCCGTGAATATGAGAGGATCATATTAAAAATAAAGAGACAAAACTTGTCTAAATTATTTAATGAGATATATATATATATATATATATATATATATATATATATATATATATATACACGACTTTTGCCTCACCATATATATATGGTAAGGCAAATATACCATATATATATATATATATGGTGAGGCAAAAGTCGTATACGATAGGGGTTAATGGACAGCTCGGAGAAGTCATGTTGAGTGGCCACCGAGGTCACGAGACCTCGCAAACTTGAATTTTTGTTTTGGGGGTGAGATTTGAAATCAGTTGTTTATCGGACGGGGCCTAGAAATCTTAAGGAAATTAAGGAAAGAATTAAATATGAATGCAGTTAAATGACAGAGGAAACTCTCCGACGTGTTAAAGGATCATGCATGCACAGAATTGAAATGTGTTTTGAAAAAGGAGGAAATTTTGAACAGTACATACAACAAATAATTAGTAAATAAAACTTTCATGTCTAATAATACTTTAAATAAATTATCCCAATAGTGCGCGACTTTTGCCTCCCCCTGTATAGGTGTGTGTGTGTGAGTGAGTGAGTGAGTGAGTGAGAGAGACACGTCAATGGACCCGCTGTTTGTTACCAAGCTGAATTTTGACCTGAGATTTGTATTGTATAATGTTCAATCTCTAATTAATATTTACCAATGAATTAAGTGCGTTGACAAATATTTGTTTTGCAAAATAAATTAGAATGCAAACTTACTGATGTATATGCGTGGGGGAACACACACACACTATATATGGGAGTATCTTTGGTTTATTTGTGCACGTGTCGGTACATGTTGAAGGTTTACTATCACAGGGGTTTTATTGAAATAGAAGACATTCCACACAGAAAAAGTGTCTTTTCTTCATCCCGGAGGAAGGAGACGCTGAGACAAGATGAATGATAGGCTTCCATGAGGCACGCTGTGAAGACAGTACGATTGCAGATCTGTGGATTCCAAACGCTGCCGGTGAATCTGGAAATTGGGCGGTGGTGCGAAAACAAACAATAAAGAGAGAAACAGAGTGCGAGAGCTTTGGAAAAGACAGAAAGAAAATATTGAGTGTGCATGTGTTAAGAGAAACAAAACAAAACTTAAAAGAAAACACATTGAGAAAGAATGCGTAAAAAGATATTATATATATATATATATATATATATATATATACACACTAGAAACTACAGTTATAGTCGACCCTTTCAAAAGCTGGTTCTGTGTTTGGTGTTAAACGTATTTATTAAAGTTAATTAAAAATTATTAAAACTATTGCTTTCTTATTGTATCAGTTGTCATATCACCAGGAATTTTCTTTCAAACTCTTTCAATTGACCCATTACGGTTTATCGATTCTAACACGATAAAAAGAAGCAAACTTATTTTAAGAAAGGTAAAAATGCAACACAAATGCAAAAATAGATTTCTGCATCTTATAGAGAAGTCCAGGGAATGGTAAATTATGTAAAAAATGTCTTCTATGCTTTGTACTGGAGACTTCACGCTTAACGATGCGGGTAGACGAATTGAAGTTAATCGCGATCAAAAGAATACGTTACCTGAGAATAATTAACGTTATGGAGTGCAAGAGTTGGAATACATACTTGAAATATCTAAATCAAACGTTGAAAATCAATTACCTCCGCTTGGTTACGTTAGTCACTTTATTGTAGAGCTACTGCATAAATTAAGAAAACACACCCGAGAACCTATTTTTTCAGCAAATTGTGACGATCGATGAGAAGTGATTACTTTACAACAACGTGGAATATAATATTTTATGGGAATTATACCAGAGGTCCTTAAAGA
>OZ038488.1:92491016-92621016 GCA_964036315.1 Acanthosepion esculentum | reverse complement strand
GAGAAGAAAAAGTAAAAAGAAAATTGAAAAGTGTATAATACGCAGGAATAAAGATAGAAAAATAAATCCCGTCAAAAGTAGAAAATAAAAGAAATAAAATATATGATTTGAATTTGACGCTTGAACAAAGAAAAATATGAGGAAGAGAAACGATGAAAAGAAGTCGGTGCACAATACGTGATAGATGTGTAAAAAAAGGTTCCTGAAGTAAAATGAGTGCAAAAGAAGGTAAAAATAAACATAAGAAGGGTTTAGAGGGTTCGAAATACGAGGAGAAAAAGGTAAGCTGTAATATAAATAAATAAGATGAAATTGGAAAATATCCTGAAGTAAAATGAAGAAAAGGAAACGAAAAAAGAGACAAAGAATTTGATATCAGATGAGTACGAATGTTTTTGAATAGGTTGATGCGAGAAAATAATGAGAAAAGAAAGAAGGAAAAACAACAAAAAGGGATGAGAAAGAAAAATAAGAAAGAAGGAAGAGAAAAAATAAGTGTAAAAAAGCAGGAAAAGAGTAGGAGAAAGAAGAGTGGGGCCGTAAAAAAAGAGAAACACTTGAAAAGGAGGATATGAAAAAAGAGGACGAAGTTGAAATAAGGAGACATGGAAGGAGAGAAAAATGAAAAGGGGGAAGGAGAGAGAAAAATGAAAAGGAAGGGAAAGAAAGAAAAAAGAGAGGGAAGGGAAAGAAAGAAAAAAGAGAGGGAAGGGAAAGAAAGAAAAAAGAGAGGGAAGGGAAAGAAAGAAAAAAGAGAGGGAAGGGAAAGAAAGAAAAAAGAGAGGGAAGGGAAAGAAAGAAAAAAGAGAGGGAAGGGAAAGAAAGAAAAAAGAGAGGGAAGGGAAAGAAAGAAAAAAGAGAGGGAAGGGAAAGAAAGAAAAAAGAGAGGGAAGGGAAAGAAAGAAAAAAGAGAGGGAAGGGAAAGAAAGAAAAAAGAGAGGGAAGGGAAAGAAAGAAAAAAGAGAGGGAAGGGAAAGAAAGAAAAAAGAGAGGGAAGGGAAAGAAAGAAAAAAGAGAGGGAAGGGAAAGAAAGAAAAAAGAGAGGGAAGGGAAAGAAAGAAAAAAGAGAGGGAAGGGAAAGAAAGAAAAAAGAGAGGGAAGGGAAAGAAAGAAAAAAGAGAGGGAAGGGAAAGAAAGAAAAAAGAGAGGGAAGGGAAAGAAAGAAAAAAGAGAGGGAAGGGAAAGAAAGAAAAAAGAGAGGGAAGGGAAAGAAAGAAAAAAGAGAGGGAAGGGAAAGAAAGAAAAAAGAGAGGGAAGGGAAAGAAAGAAAAAAGAGAGGGAAGGGAAAGAAAGAAAAAAGAGAGGGAAGGGAAAGAAAGAAAAAAGAGAGGGAAGGGGAAGAAAGAAAAAACAGAGGGGAGAGGAAGAAAGAAAAAACAGAGGGGAGAGGAAGAGGAGACAAATTAGAAGTAATTAGAAAACATACATGTGATGACAAAGAAAACAGGTTTCAATCTGATCAAATTGCCATGAAGAGAGAAAATAAATTGTGAAAAAATGTTGGAAAGAAAGAAAGCAATCCCAGGAAGAAACGGGAAGCCACCGAAAGAATAAATAACGATTAAATTGTGAATAAAAAAAAGTATCGAACAAAATTGAAAGCAAATCGTGTAAAGAGAAAAGTGAAAAAGATGCCGCCTAAAAAATAGGCAAAAAGAAAAAAAAATAGAAAAGGAACAACAATAATTATTAGAAAAATTACTAAAATTATTTGAATAAAACCCAGAAGTTTTTAGCTTGATGATGTAGATGGGAAAACAGAAGTTAAGTTGAAAATAACAGAGGGAAATAAGGATTGTTGAATGAAAATAAAAAAGTAATAAAAAAACGAAAGAATAAAAAATGCGATAATAATTACTAATATAACGTGTAATAAATAAAAGGGAAGGAAAAGAAAAAAAAAGATTTTTTATCACTTCTATAAAGAGGAAAATTAACAAATTCTTTGGTGTCGTCGGTGTTTCAATAGACAGCGGTATAAACTTGAAAGGAAATAAAATGCCGAATGAAAAAACTGGAAAAAAATCGGAAAGCATGAAAATGACAGTGGTGCCTAGATTTATTCGAGCACTTGGAACATTCTTAGCGAGCGTGCAAAGAGAAAGAAGCAAATTATTTTTTTTCTTTTTCCTTTCTACATCTTCTCAATGTTTTTCTAAGTTTATTATTTTCATTTTTTCATCTTTCCTTTTAATTTTTCCGTCTAAATCGTTTTATTTGTTACTTTTCCTTCTTTCCAGTTTGGCTTTCTTTCTCTTGCAAAGAGAGCGGAACAAACTGCAGTTCCGAAAAAGAACAGACATCATTCCGATGACAGCATTACCAAAATTGGCCGAGGAGAGTACTGGGGAGTAATGAGGAGACTTACTCCGACGTAAGCCACCAGTTCCTTCTGGTGTGAAAACTTGCAAATAATAATATTGACAACGACTAAAACAACGGTTATTATTTCTGACATTCTGTTAAAAACACAATAAATTATAAACGATAAAAGAGACTGACGACAAAAATGTTGATGGAAAGAAAACATGATGGTAATAGGAAGAGTGATAATACTGATGATGCAGCTACTGTAAGTAATAATGGGAAAATGTAGGGAAAGAGGAATTTTGACAGAGAAAAATGAAGAGGAAAAATGAAAAAAAAGAAAGTAAAGAAGAAAAGTAGATAAAAAGAAACCAGGAGAAGACATAGGAAGAAGGAAAAAAGCCAAACTCGAAAGAGGAAAAGAAAGAAAGAAAGAAAGAGAAAGAGAAGAAAAAAAGGTATGGCTAAGAAAACAGGTGATGATTACCGAAAGGACAAATTGAGAAAGAAAGAGAGAGAGAGAATGAGGGAAGGACTGAGGGAACGATGGAAGATTATAGTGCCGGGGATAACTGATTCATAAATATGGTGAAAATTTCACGGAGGGGGAATTAAGGCAGAGAAAAAGGAAAAGGAAGGATGAGAAAAAAACAAACAAAAAAAAAACGATAAAATTAAAAAAAACAATATGAGACAGAAAGAAGGAAAGACAAAAAAAAACAGAGAGAGAGAGAGGGAAAGCGAAAGAGAGGAAGAGTGATACAGGTAAATAAAGAGAAAGAAAAAGAGAAAAAAGAAAAAAGAAAGAGAGAGAGAAAAAAAGGAAAGACAAAGAAAGAAAAAGAAAAGGCAAAGAAAAAGAAAAAGGCAAGGAAAGAAAAAGGCAAGGAAAGAAAAAGAAAAGGAAAGAAAAAGAAAAGGAAAGAAAAAGAAAAGGAAAGAAAAAGAAAAGGCAAAGAAAAAGAAAAGGCAAAGAAAAAGAAAAGGCAAAGAAAAAGAAAAGGCAAAGAAAAAGAAAAGGCAAAGAAAAGGAAAAGGCAAAGAAAAGGAAAAGGCAAAGAAAGAAAAAGGCAAAGAAAGAAAGGCAGGAAAAGAAAGGAAAAGGAAAAGAAAGGAAAAGAAAGAAAAGAAAGAAAGGAAAAGAAAGAAAGGAAATTAGAGATAGAGTTAAAGAGAAAGAAGAGTGAAAGAAAGAATAGAGCAAGAAGGAAATGAAAAATAAAGGAAAAGAGAAAGATAAGAAGTTAAAAAAGATATGACAAAAGAAACAGGTGATGACTAGCGAAAAGACAAAGTTAGGAAGAAAGAAAGAGAATTAGGGAAGGACTGGGGGAAATGGTTGAAAATTTTGGTCGTGGGGGATGGCGGGTTTTGTAAATACGGTGAGTGTGATGAGGTCGACGATGGTTATGGCTCCCGCGCACAAAAGGAGGACTTGCAACAAAACTCGTTTATTTCTAAGTATGGAGGTCCACAAGCGATGCACCAACTTTTCCAATATTACTTCCCCTTTTCTCCATCCTCCTCCTGGAATACCCACTCTCCACCATGCCTCATTTTTTCTCTGCCTGAGACTCGTATGCTCGTGCGTTCGACTGAATGTTCGTGTAATTCAATTTGCAATCGGCAATACTGGAAATCTCACGTGGAATCACATTGAAGATCTAATTAGCGTGTCGCTTTTGTTTTTCCTGGAGACCACATGGCAGAACCCGAGGCAGCAACGAGGGTAGGCAACAAAGAGGAGGAGGAGGATTAACAAGAACTGGAGAAGAGCGGATTAGGTGACATTGGGAACGGAAAAAGATAAGTAATGAACAGTGGTAGGAGTAGGAAAAGAACTTAATGGCAGAAGGAGGGAGGGAGAGAGAGAGAGAGAGAGAAGACGCCACATGGCGAATCAAAGTTTGTTGTTGTGAGTGGGAGTAGATATCGTAAGGTGGCTGCCGTCGGTCGGGGTTGCAGGGAGGATTTGGAACAAAATAGGAGATGGGAAGAAATCGGATGAGGAAAAGGGAGAGGAAACCACACAACACCGCGTGAAATATTAAGAAGAATGAAGCCGAATACACGAAAAAGGTGTGCGCGTGTGTATGAACGCAAGCACATGTACTGGTTAACACCGGCTCATTTGTGCGAAACTCTTAACTGTTTTATTATAGTTATTGCACACGCGCACGCGCACACACATACACGTGTGTGGGTGTATATATATATATATATATATATATATATATATATATATATATATTTCCAAGAGGATAGAATCCAGGTAGAGCTCAATGTCCAGAACAGAGCAAGAATATAATATAAAAGGCTCAACATTAATATTGCATGGTTATAATTTATTACATTGGAATCGTAATCACGATCCAAATCATCAGACCTACAGATTTAAGTCTTCTGAATTTGTAGGTTTGATGAATTGGATCGTGATTACGATTCCAGTGTAATAAACTATAACCATGCAATATTAGTGTTTGGGCCTTTTATATTATATATCACATACATATGCATATGATCAGTACGTAATCAAGCAGCGTTTAGCTTTATTTGACAGAAGGTTACAGTCGTGAAACAACACTAAGAACGGTCTGCGTGTCGAACTGTGCTAACCACTGCTCTACAGCATACATCATTTGCCAAATATATGGGAGCGCATGCATACATCGTATACCACACGGAGCTACAGTTCTATTTTCCGACCTTAACTGCGGACTTGTAATATGCTGTAATATTTCGAGACTTGGAACGAGATATCGACTAGCCGAGTTCGAATTCTAGTCGAGATTGTTATATTCATTTTCGCATAAATATCCTTTGTAAATGTATGAATCCATCTCTTTCCCCCACATATGGGTTAAATATCGGGACAAACAGAATTCTTTAGCCGTGGTTGGTAACAAGTATAAGAGTAGGCGAACTCTAAATTCAAAATCCTATATGATCCTGGATGTGCATATTCTTGAACTGTAACATAGGTTTGGTTTGCATAGTTATAGTATAATTCACAGGTTGGCTCTGTGCGTGTTGAAGAAAAACCAATGAACCTCAGCATAAGGGTATGCTCGGTAACGACTAGCCAAGCTGAAGATGAAAAATCAAACTGATTTACAATGTGCCTTCAAGTGGAAAATGTTAATTAAATTGCTCGATATAATGAGACAGAATATTAATAGTAATAAATAAAATTAAATGCTTACTTATCTTGTGCCGACACGGAGTTTTCCGGATATTACAATCACTCGTCAGGGGAATTGATTTTTAAAATTAAAACATGTATGTAATTCCCGCGGAACTCAGAGTAGTGAATATATAATTTAATCATTGTCTCTGGTTAGTGCATATTTCTCAACACTGGTAGTGTTTGAGCTAAGAAAATGGCTAGAATTTAAAATATTGATTTTCAAAGCAAACGGGCTCTTTCTATTCGGAATAGTGACAACACTATCTTCAAAACTCCACGATTTGTATCGTGTATGTTGAAGGTTGAATGTTAGGTCAGATTACATCCATTTTATTCAAGGCGACCCAGGCTTTAAATATGCGGATTTTCACATCCTTTTCAGTAGAATTTATTTCGTTTCCTAGGAATGTAAAAGATTCGACAGATTTTATTGATTCAACTGAGACAGTTTCTATTGAGCATTGCTGGTTGAAGCCTATGAATTCAGTTTTAGAGGCATTGACAGAGCCCAACATCGTTGGTAGCATTTTGTAGATTATGTAGAACTTAGACATTGGTAATGGTGTCTTCAGTGACAGCTAGGCCATCTGCATAGTCAGTAGATATTTGCCTCGGTATACTCTGAATTTTTAATTCTCTAAGCTCTCTTTCATCATTTTTACGTTCAAGAAATTTCCTCTGTCTCTTTCTGGTTGTTAGAAGCAGTCTCCATTTTTTCCTATGTGGTTCTCCTGGCGAATGCTTAGGATAAAAAATTGATCAGTACGAAAATGGTAATGGTGAAATTTACGGTTCTCTTATCAGGAAACTTTCGGCATTCATTGATCGAACAGTTAGCATTACTGTCGGTTGAAATTTATATTTTTTTTTCTCTTAAAACAGTTTTTCAAGAAATTAGTTTTATCGAGTTTGCTGTTATTTCTATTTTCAAAATTGATGTCCACTTCATTTCTAAACTTTTCATTGAAATAGTGTGGAAAGTCAACATTTTGATTAGGTCATTATTTTCTTTTCGTGTTAAATGTGTTATCCATTTTAGGATAGTTGCTCCTGTTGAAAGACGTCAACTGATGTGGTTTCTGTTATTTGGTACGGTTTTTGTGATTCTGTAGCGCCAGTTCAGGATATCTGCTGAAAAATGTGTCTAAGACCGACATTAAATAAATGATCAGAGAAAACGATCGTATGAAGCTGATAGTTTAGACATTTTTGAACAAGGCAGGTTCTATGCATGACGGTTCTAAGAACATTCGCCGTAAACATTTTTGCCGTAGGAAAACTCACCTCGGGAATTTTCACCGTAGAAATCTTTGTCGTATTGGATTTTTTTCCTAAGACAATTTCGCCGCATTTTTAATATGCGAGGTACCTTTCTATCAAGTATATCTAGCTCACACTATTGTAACTTCAATTTAAACGTTTTAATAAGCGAAGATCAAAATCCTATATCATTCATCCTCGTCAGTGAGGAGTGCAAAAATTTCAACTTGACACCAGAACCTACGTCACGCAATTTCATATTTCAGACTTAACGTTCAATTTTCTGTTAACATAATATCAGTCTGCCAATAATTCTCACTGAGGCAATATATATTAATTCAAACAAACTTACAGCTTGAATACGCAACCAACTTCAATATAAAATATCTGTTCAAAGAAAGATAACCCTTTCAAACTCAATTTGTGTAAATTTAAAAAAAAACTATTAGCAAACATAAACTGTTTTAAATTCACTATAAATACCTAAATATTGAAATATACTTTCTTATTTGAAAATACATTATAACAGCAAATCAGCAAAGGTATAATTGACATTCAATTCATCAAACGCAAAAAAAATAAATTTAAAATACCACTTTGTTATATAATTAAAATATACTTGATAACAAGATACTGTGCATTTTAAATTGAACATTACTCCAAAAGGGACTTTCAAGATAAGGGTATCGAAAAAAAAAAAAATGCAGCGAAATTGTCTTACGACAAAAAATCTATACGGCGAAAATTCCCGAGGTGAGTTTTCCTACGGCAAAAATGTTTATTGCGAATGTTGCAGATACGATGCATAGCATCCATGGGAAATCTGACGAGTCTATTTAAGAAAGTGACTAGAGATTTTAGGTTAATATTTTGGTTTTGTAGAATCTTGCGGTATTGGGCGAAACTACTACTAGCGCAGCGTATTCTCTGTTCAATTTCCTGATTTTCTATTTTAAATTTGCAACGTACCGCCCTCGTCACCAGTACATTGAAAGAGAAAGCAGTATCGCGGTTTTCTATTGGTAAATTCGTTTGGGACATGGTATGAAATGCTTCACAATTTGACTGCCATGCACGAGATAACTCGTTGTTGGCAGATTTTATTAAGACGCCGACTACGAGTTATCTTGTGCTTGTTATTTACTGATACATTTTCTTCTACGGGTGCCAACAACGAGTTTTTTGCAGTGATACTGTTAGTGTGAAAACAGTTACGACTTTAGTTGAAGCTAGAAATCAACTAATATTTTTTGCTATTATGAAGTTGGCGTGCAAAGGAGGATTTGCTAATTGTATTCTGACAGTCAATGTGTTAAATGATTAGTGCTCCTTCTTTTACATGTGTACTTGTACACACGCAGAGCATAGTTTAAGAATAAATTAAATTATCTGGGGCCCTCATTTCCTCCTTGTCGTAGTCTTGATGACGTTTGAAATGATCATGGATCATTATCAGACATAGGACTTTGTGGACGCATATAATTCCTCTATCAGATCTGTAGACATTCAGTCAATGTTTAAGATATGCTTTCAGCCAGCAAATTTAAAAATGCAAAGATGTTTAAGATTTTTTAGCAGATATTGTATTGTCAGTTTTCAGATTGTCGTTGCGTGACTAGGGAATGAGAAAGGGAAAATGAAAAAGGGAAAATGAAAAAGGGAAAATGAAAAAGGGAAAATGAAAAAGGGAAAATGAAAAAGGGAAAATGAAAAAGGGAAAATGAGAAAGGGAAAGAAATGATAAAAATGCTAAAGAAAAAACAAAGAAAGAAAATGGAAAACAAAGAAAAAAATATGAAAACAAAGAAAAAAATATGAAAACAAAGAAAAAAATATGAAAACAAAGAACGAAATAAAAAATGAAAAAAAAAACGGAGAAGAAAGGGAAAAAAAGAATAAAAAGGCAAAAGAAAAGAAAAGAAAAAGAAAAGAGAAAAATAGAATTAAGAAAAGAAAAAAAAGAAAAAGAAAGAAAATTATATCTGGGTTTTTATTGGCAAAACTACAACGCTTTACTAAAGCACGTCATGGACATTTGTATGCACGCCTATCCTGTTGGCGAGTACATTTGTTAATGTTTATACTAAGTTAATAATTGGGATTTTACTTGTGTTTAGACTGAGGACATCTGGTTAAGCAATTGGTCTGTTCTAAAAGTATTCAACCACTCTGAATTACTCTCAAAACGGTTACGCGGTCTTGATACAATTTGGGAACCAAAGGAGAGTGCTTGTATACATTTTGGATGTCGCATTCCTAAAGACTAAACGAGTACATTTTTTTTTTTACTGTATTTTGAAAATAAGATCTTCCACCTCCACATAAGGATCAGATTAATCTCCTTGCAACTCAGCATATTTGAAAACTCAAACTGTTATTGAAACACCGTGGACGAGATTAAAGAGAACAATGTGAAACGGTTGATGTCAATGTCCAAATACTACTTTTCAGACAGTTTTGAAAAGTGAAAGGGGCACAGTGTGTTCTGTTTCATAAAGTTTCATTATATTAGTTAGGCTATTTGCTCCTTTTTATTAATGCTAAACGCCTAGATACTTAACGAACAGATTATAAAGGGATAAACAATAACAAAGATTGCGTTTCGTTCAATAAAGTGTCAGTCATTATTTATGGAAGATAACGTTTTTAAGGAAAGTGGTCTTTGCAGTTAGAGTGCTCGATCTCACGAGACAGAAGATTGATAGTAATAGATATAATTAAATGCTCACAATTCTTGTCCTGATTCGGAGTTTCCTGGATATTACAATCACTCGTCAGAATTGATTGTAAAATTGCAGCATGTATGTAATTTCCGTGGAATTGAATTATTGTTCTTGTTTAATGCATATTCATCAACATTGCTAGCTTTCAAGCCAAGAAAAAAAAAGTCTAGAATTTAAAATATTGATTTTCAAAGTAAACAAGCTCTTTCTATTTGGGATAGTGACACAACACTATTTTTCCAACACCACGATTTGGACGTGCGAATAATATAATAGATAGCGGCTTGGAATAAGAAATCGGAGAGCAGAGTTCGAATTCGTTGAATTCACTTACGCGCAAATACCTTTGGGAAAGATATGAAACCATCCCTCCCTCTCGGCATGGGTTAAATAGTAGAACTTGTATCTGGAAAAGTCATTGTTATTACAATATTCACTCAAAAAAATAAAATCTTACAATCGAAAACATTTTTCCGCTTTGTGCAAACAACTTTGACTTAACCATGTGAACTAATGGTATCTGCACAAAATCGAACTTTTTTTTAAAGAGAACAGAATCAATCAATTTATATTGGACTTGAAAATTTAGTTTTTCTGAATCCAGAATAAAAGAGCCATTCGTTGAGATCGCTGAAAGAAAATGAAAAACTGGGAAATCAGATTGGCTTTGTAAGAGAATTGAAAAATAAAAATGAAAAGAATGACTGTGATTGTTATTATCTTTATCGGGGTAATAGCCCCGCTGGGCTTTTCAAAGTGATTAGAAAGATTGAAAGTCAGAAGAAGAATTGAACTTACCTATACGACAGAATTCCGATAATTCGCTAGAATAATAGGCAAGCTTCCCAACCATATCAAAAATACGGTTGGGAAGATATTTCATTAAATTAAAAAAAGATGCATTCTTTTTTTAAACTAATTCTGATCAGACAGTTTTCGTCGATTGTTGCTTTTGTTACATCCGTAGTCACAATTTGTTTAAAGAATTATCATATACGTTATATTTAAATAGAGAATAATAATTACTTTCCAACAAGACTTGTTTGCTTGAGGAAGTCACACATCAAAGCGATTCACATAACCAACTTTCTACTCTTGGTTTAGGTCAGGGGTTTCCAAACAATTTTTTGTGTCAATGCCCAAATGGGAAAAAATTCCACTGCCCACCTGTATAATAAAGATTAAAAAAACGTGCCAAAATTGTTTGGTAAAAGTTTGCTACTGGTTCACAGAAAGGCTTTATGATTTAGTAAAAAATACAAAAGGTAGGTAACAAAAAAATGCTGATATGCAGCGGCTGCTGCCGTATTAAAGAAGAAACGAACTTGGTTATTGGAGATATATGAGTTAGTTTTATTATTAGGGTTAGGGTTAGCGTTACGAGTGTTGACAAAAAATTAAGCGATTTTTGTTCATAATTATAAAATCAAAAAGAATATGCGCTATTAGCAACTACAGTGTAACCCTGATATAAGAGACCCGGATATAAGAGAAACCCGGATATAAGAGAGAATATCTCTGGTCCCAAATTAGAGCCTGTGTTAATGTATATATAATAGACCAAACCCGGATATAAGAGACTTTTTCTCCGGTCCCGACAACTCTCTTATATCCGGGTTGCACTGTAATAAAAATTCCGCGAATAATTTTTGTTGTTATCTTCCTTTACCTGATTTATATCCGAAAAAATATGTTACAGTGTAACCCGGATATAAGAGAGTTGTCGGGACCGGAGAAGTATCTTATATCCGGGTTTTTCTTATATCCGGGACTCTTATATCCGGGTCTCTTATATCCGGGTTACACTGTATTTCGTCTGAAACCTATTTCAATGTTAATGATGCTTCTCAAAACTATGGAAAATACAAAAAAAAAATGTTCGTTGTTTGCGGGAATATTTATATCTTGTCTAGAAATGTCACCTAGTTATTCTCAATTAGCCCCTTGTTTTATTTATTATTATTATACAGGTTCTTTGCATATCTCTCGAATATTTTTTCGAGTTGTATATGTTGAATTACCTTTTAATACTCAAAATCCTATATTGCCCGCCATTTTCTGTTCAGTTGCTCATCGCCCACTCAACAGTTGAAATCGCCCAGGTTCGGAAACTCTGTTTTAGATATTTTTGATATACGGGTATATTTTATAATGTTTTTTTCATTCTTTATATCACGATTAATATCATTATTATAGAGCTTAAACATACCATTAGACTGGAGCACCGTCCCTGCTGACAAAATAAAGTTGTAAAAATGTTTTCTTTGTAGACAACCCACAACGTGCCGGCAATGTTATCTTATAACGTTAGAAATACGTTGACTTACATTATATAAACAGAAAGTGGATAATAAATACCCGAAAGATATTGGAACGATCGTTTATCATCTAAATTAGTGATTCTCAATTATGAAATTTCGTTTCGTTTTTTTTTAACATTCGAAACCATGTTAAGTGAAGGAAAAGTATTCTGACATTATTTGATCAGTGAGGAATTTTTCAGCTACAGTATTTCGCAAAGTTACAATAACACTGGGATAACTTTGTGGATGAGTGGCTAATTTTGAGGGGGTCAAAAATTGTTGATGACAACTTTCGCCACGTTACATATCTCCCATTGAAAATGCAACATATCTGCAGCGTTGCGAAAACATTTCGTGTTAGCTGAATAGAACAATTCTGAGCACGGCCCAGAATCAACAGAGTTAATTTCATTTCAAATAATCTCTTAAAAACTCGAGATATGTTCTTAAATAGACTCAGCAGATCGAAACTTTCCTGGGGACAGTTTAGATATCTGTGAACAAGTTTGGCGCCATGGTCATTCATGGCGCCAAACTTGTTCACAAATATTTAAACTGTCTGCTACATACAACCGTTTTCTCAGATGATCGATGGTCAAAATTGGCTTCAAGTGAAGCGTGTAGGTCTCAGCAAGGACCATACTTCATCAAACCTTGGGAACTGGCGTTACAGAATCACAAGGAACTGTACCAGATAACAGAAACTACATCATTTGAGAACTTTCAACAGGAACTAAAATGGGTAGCACATGAAACTCAGAGAGAATAATGACATAAAATGCTGACTCCACCTCTACCCCAAATAAAAGGCAAGGAATGAAACCGCATTAATACAGGAAAGAGCAATAACAGTGGACTTGAGAAAGTTATTTTCTGGAAAAACTGTTTTAAGATTAAGATCTTATAAATTTCAAGGGACAGCAAGTCAATGAATGTCGAATCTTTCCTTGTCGGGGAACGGCTAATATTACTATTAACCCCCATCCAATAGAATATTTTCTACCCAATATAATAATCAAGTTTAATAACATTACGTTGCTATTTCTCAAGGAAGAATAACATCGTATAACGTATATTTGAATATATAAATCTTGTTTTTATCAATTACAGCTTAACTCCAAGACATGACTGACTCTCCATTACTGATTTATATTTCCTAACAATAATACTGTGCGACCAGTAATTTTATCAAAATTTCGACATATTTTTCTAATTTTTTATAGCAAGATCTTTCAAAATTCTCACACTGATGAGAGGTTTCTATCAAATATGTGCGTAATTAATTTCACCGCCAATTTTAAATTTGAAAATAGGCCAATTATTTTTTTTTTTTATCTTGATGCTAAAAGTTGCAACAAACGAGCTGTTTTCTCTTTACATCTGCGCGTAGTCTATAAAAAAAAGAAAAAAAGAAAAAAGAAAGCGAAACCGGCAAATGTCATCTGTCACTTTCGATCGTCAACAAAATGAGTCAACTTTTCGGACGTCACATTTCGCTGGATATCTAAAATTATATTTAAAGACTTGATTTTTCTAGATTCACTGTCTACACCTGCGTTGCACATTTTTTTCGACAGATTTTAACCTAACAAAGAACACATTTTGAATAAGTCATGTGTATTTTGACAAAATTTAACTTTTATTAGTCATAAATAATTTTCTGTTTTTTATCATTTTTATTCGTCAAAAAATGAAGTACAATTACATTTTATTTATTATATTCTTCCCATTATTTGTAATGGATTCCTAGCAACATGAGCCATTTATTGTGCAGCTCTTTGGTACCTTCTGTGTAAAATTTCGTAAGTGTTTAGGGGAAATAATTTCAACGAACTTTTGAATCTTGGTTTTCATTAGAGAAAGTTTTCCCCGTCAAAGGGATTTGCATCGATCGAAAAACGTAATAATCGGTTGGTGCAAGATTAGGCGGGTGGAATAGAGCGAACCAACAGAGTTCCAAAATTATTTTCTTGTGTTGCTGTATTCGGCTTTGGAGGAGAAAAACATTTTTCCTATTGACGAGTACACGGCGCGTTTCGACCAAATCTTTATGGACACGTTGAAGCTGCTGGAGGTAAATTATTCTTGTTAATCCACGTTGAACATTGTTGTATGTAACCAATTTTCATCGCTTCTTATGACATATTTAAGGAACGGTTATTTAGGATGATAATTCGTCGTTACAGTTGCTTCCTGCCAAAGTGAAATCAATTATGTCTCAACCTGATTTTTTTCTTTCTATTGAAATAAAATTATGAAAATGTATTCAAATATTTGCAAACAAAGCAATGACAAAGCCACTATGACACAACGGTTAACTGAGAGAGTACGAAAAAGAAAGAAAAAAAAAAAACAAAACATTATTAAAGAGAGAGAACAATAAAAGAACATGAATTAAGATAACGATTGGCATTGCATTTAAATTTTTTAACATCAATGTGCACTGGAAAGCAAGAAGCCGGAAGAAAGTTTCACAGGCGAGAAGTTCGAGAGAGGAAATTGTTAGCATAAAACTTACGGTTACATGTAACCATTTCAACTATAAAATAATGAGACTTAACCGCCAATCTAGTAGTACGCTTGAATTCATAAAGTCTATGTACCAAAGAGGAAAGCTCACCAGGACAATTACCATGGCAATATTTATAGAAAGGCACAGGGAAGCTACGTTACGATGGTTAGAAAGTGTCTGAAGCCGAGATGTCAGGCCAGTATTAATAACATTGCAGATTGTTCAAGAATCTCTGAATACATAACAGAAGCACCAGACCAGATGTGACAGTAATATTCAATGTGACTATTTTATATTTTCTCTTATTCTATACTCTTGCTGCAACATATTATTTAGGTTTGTAAAATATTGCATACATTGAGTTTAAATACATTTTACTGTAGAATTAATGCTTTTCTCCCCGTATCATCTCTTCTAAGTAACTTGGAATTCGAAGCAAATACTTTTTCTTTGCATTGACTCTTTTAGGGAAACGAAGAGTTAAGCTTGGCTATCATCCCTGTTGTAATTTTTTAACAGCAACTTTTCTTAATCCCCAGTTTTGTTTTATGCGCCGTGTCTCTTCAAAACGTAGGCGATCATGGCTCTCCACAACTTTCTATTTGTCATTTTTGTCATCCATTTTCACAAGCTCATTAGGTTTGTTACTAGCTGTTTCCTGATGTACCTCTTGGGTCCATTGTGTCTTGTGAGTGTCAAATTCTCCAAACCCTCTTCCCTCATTACACGTCCCAGAAATTTTAACTGTCTCTTTCTGATTCTAAGTATATGTGTCATTTTTGTTTCGAACTACATTCCTAGTTCCATCAGTTCAAATCTTTACAGCTAAGACCCGCCATGCCATGTTCATAGGGAGCGAACCACCTTCATTACCTTCAGATTCTATTGGTAAGAAGGAAAATCCATTTAAACAGCTTCTTCGCAAGTGCCGCTGCTTTGTAGATCCGACAGGATGTTTCTCTGACCACTACAACTCAATCTCTTTACGTCTAGGGTCAACTGTTAGTGCTGTAACCTTGACAAGTTTACTGAATGAGAATAACCAAAACGGAGGTTGGAAATGAAACGGTAATCTTAATAGTATCAACAAAATACAATACTCGCCAGCGGCGTGAAGTAGGTAAACCACTTCTAGTGTAGATTACTTAGACAGCATCTTACGATATTTACCTGCCTCCACACAAGGTAGGATGTGGCACAAAGCCAAATTTAATATGGGGAAATCCGAGCCCGTGGGCTCGGCCAAAAATTACCCGTAGACCCCGCATACACGGGATCGGGTTTCTGTCTACATCCCCGAACAAGAATCTGCCCTTTGGCCTAGCCTCGTCCGAGTTCCTCTCTGCCCAAATACAGAGAGTTCGACACGGCCAGAGTTTCCCCACACTGACAGCTCACGCTGCCAGTATAGACATCATAATACCCCCACTTACAATAGTGTCTAACGTATTTATGAGGATTGGGACATACCCATTAGTGTTCATAGGTACGGTATATTACAATTATCCGGCATATTCTCATAATGTATAATACCTATGTTCATAAAATAACCCTATTAAATAACTACATTGAGTAGATGTTGGGTTAGTGTAAAGAATTCCTTAAAACTTTCTCATAGGCTCCGTTCATGGTATTCTCAGCATCATTCTGTAGAACCACATATCCAATGTTTTCTCCATTTTATAGCAACACTTTTGTTGGCGAAAGAAAAGAACCATACACGTGGTTGTTAAAATAGATCAGATTTTTTAGTTACTCAGCCAAATTTTAACATTGGTAATCAACTATAGAAATATTACAATTCTATCCTCGTTGTAAACTCTGTTTCCCGTAATGATACTATTTCCTTGAACGCCAGAATTCTCCCTCTGGTTTCCTGTCATGAAATTGATTCTTGCTTTTCAACACGTGCAATCTGACACTAATTGAATTAATGTAGCCAATTAAAACATCCTAGCCTCCATTACCACGCATTTCGGATTGCAACATTTTGACAATTGTCTTTTTTTAAATTTTTTTAAATCATTCGATCAAAATATTTACCTGGAGAGTTTGGCAACCATAGCAGGATCGACACCGTCTCTTTTCCGAGGGAAAATAAAGCGAAAGATATGAACGTATGAATTAAAGAATGAATAACAAAGTATTATAAAAGTAACCCCATCATCGACCACTATCTTAATTATATCAACAACAGTGATAACGGTAAAACAGTATTGTAAAGGTAGCCATTTCGATTTAGATAATAATAGTTTAGTGATACAAGTTTTACTAATTAACCCATAGCTGGGGGAGAGTAGAGGTGGATTCATACCTTTCCCGAAGGTATTTGCGCGAAAATGAAAATAACGAACGCAGCGGCAATTGGGACTGTTCTCCGATTAATAGTTCCAAGCCATTATTATTCACACCAGCCGCACATCCAAGCGTACAGCATCTGGTATTCGCAAGGGGGTCACCCATTTAGATACCGATCTGGCTCGACGTTGCTTAACTTCGGTGATTGTAACGGAATCGATGTTTCAACGTGATGTGACCGTAAGCTCAGTGAGCCGAATTATTGAATAATCTCCAGAAAAAAAAGGATAAAATTCGTGATAATAATAATAATAATAATAATAATAATAAATTACAGATTATACTGGAAAATCATGGTTAATATTCCTGCTCAGTAAAAAGAAAATTTCTGTTCTAATGCAGCATTCAAATAAGTCAATTGCTTATTGTAGTGTTACGCAGTAAGACGTGGTACAGTAAAGCAGGTTGTTTTTTCACTTTGTTTAGAAAATCAACATTGAAATCGGTGTAAAAGCGTGGGTTTGATGTGATAAGTACTGACACCAAAAGATTCAGAACTGTTACCAATTCTTGAGCATTTAGTTTTAAATATATTCTGAAAAAATGTACCTAATTTCCGTAGGTTTTGCTTCAGAATTGACTACAACATTTTACTATTTCAAGAATATTTCCAAATAAAATTGATATTTTTCTATTAGATACATTGAAAATATATTCAAATCGGAATTCTAGTCATGAATCATCACAAGTAAAATATCCGTTTTTTTTTTACTGTATTCGATAAGTGAAAACTGTAACAAAATTGTTGCAAAAGATTACAAAAAAGGCTACTCGATGAATAAAATTTGTTAGATCATTATAGAAACAAAAATAGATAAAAGTGTATATAACATCACAATGCTTCTGGGCGCAAATTTTAAGAAAATCTTTTAAATTTGCATTGTTCATTGAGAATCACGTTAAAACTACTGCACTGCATAACATGACATCATAATATAACTAAATTGTTCAGTATAATTTCCCATTGAAGTAAATGAAGGTTTTATTTGATGACATACTGATTTAGTAATAATGTACGTGTTCCATGTATCTCGTCTTTATACAATTTGTAAAGCTTCAGCAAATGATAAATTTTATAAGGCTGGTCTTATAAAACTGATCACCGGAATGAAATTCCAACGTTATGATTTTGAACCTAAACTTAATCTTTAAACTTGTCTTCTCAAAAAACGGTAATGATTTTGAAAAAAAATATTTTGTATCATTATTTGCCATTTCGAACCTAAACTTTCAAATCGAGTGCAATATCACGGTTCCAAAATCGACCTGCCCTAGTGGTACAGGCTTCTGCAATTTGTAAGAAAAGTTTCTTTCAATCCTACGTAAGCTTCCTTTAAATGTTGAAGGCTCTCCTGGAACGAGTCAAAGCGTAAATATTCGTGTATAAGACACACCTCTAAATTCGGTCTACGGAATCCTGGCAAAAATCCCTCGTGTATGATATGTACTGACATTATAGATTTGTAGAAGCTCAATGTCTTGTTCAAATTGACTAAAATTCATATAGTTAAACTTCAAGGAGAATGGATCGGCTGAAAATTATACTAGTAAGAGTGTCGAAGTTCAGCTTGCTGGGGGTACCAGCAACCATAGGGCCGACCCTAACTGAAGGACACACAATGAAGGAAGAAGTTCTGTGTATTAAATTTAAAAAATACTTCATAATTTTATATTTTCAGAAGTTGTTCATAGATTTTTCATAAATTCTTTGCATGTTTCTTCCAGGACCCTCTCTGTCACAGTGCTTCAGTCCCGGTTATATGGAGAATTAATGGGTTTATTTTTAATCTGACATTTTTAATTACTTCAAACGTTTTTATAGGGGCGTCTATTTCAAATACGAGTATCCATTATAATAACGTTTAAAGTAATAAAAATGTCGAATTAAGAATAAATTAATTCTTTAGAAATTGCTTTGTTTACATTATGGATGTTTTCCTTAAAAAGGGAAAATGCAGCATTGCTGGACTGTGATGGTCTTCGTGGCTGAGCATGCCGGGCCAAACTTCGGTTTTCTTCTACAAAGGAAGATGCAGTTACGATCCCTAAGGGAGAACACATTTTCTTTACTAAGATTTCTCGAATGCGCAGGCCGACAGACCTAATACACACTGCTTAATAAATAAGAATAGGGCTTCTATTTTAAATACGAAGTGTCCATTATAGTAACGTTTGAAATTATATATAATATATATATATATATATATATATATATATATATATATATACCAGGTGTAACAACAAAATTGTCCAAATCGAGTAACAGCATAATTTTCCATCCCACGAAATGTTTAATATCTAAAAGAAAAAAAAAAAAAAAGAAGACAAAAACACAAAAAAATAAACACTAAACTAATTTTCTTTTCCCCAGGTTTTCAGATAAGACGTTTAGCCATATTTGTCGTAAGATTCACTGAAAAACACTTTGACTTATTCAGCTAGAAAGAGAACGGGTTAAAATTGTTTTGTGTCAGACCCACTGTCTTCACAATTGAGCAATGGTGAGAGGAAAAAGATCATTCATGCCTCCAGTAATTGTACTAACATTCATACTCTAGCTTCGATATTCAAAGTCCATTCAACAACCATCAAGAGAACGGTGAATAAGTTTTAAAAAGAGGGAACAGTAGAGAAGAATACTGGATCAGGAGGTCACAACAGGAAGAGGGATCATATTTCAACTTAGAGCTAAAGAGATCAATTAGAAAAGATCCAACTCAATCCATAAGACGTTTGGCATGTGAGAGAGGAGTTGCAGCTATGGCAATCCAAAGAGCAGTGAAAAAAAGACTTTAAAATGAAATCGTACGTGAAACGTGTGAAATTTGTTACTCCAGGACAGAAAGTTAGAAGGTAAGAGCGGGCTAAGATCATCTTGAATAAGTTGGAAAATGATCTTGAAATAACATACACATACATACATACATACATACATACATACATACATACATATCCTTCATGAGCTTCCGATCCTTAGTTATGATTAATTAATGATGAACATGTTTTCGTTTATGATCGATTTCATCACGATTCTTCTGTTAAGCTTGGAGAGATAGATTCTTATTGCTTATTGCTCAAAGTAGAATCCAATAGTGTTAAAAAAACCTCGAAGAATTCCAGTAAGATATCTTTGATCATTTTAAAGATACAACAGTTCTAATCTTAATCTAACGAACGTACAATTTTGCTTTTACACGATTTGTACATTTTTGCTATTAGAACCGGTATATGTGTGAGGTGTGTGCTAATTACTTTAAAAATAGTTACTGTCTAATTTGTCCCTCTTACTTAAAGTAAATTTTATCCGAAAGATCAGAATCGCAGAGGCGGTTAAAAAATACGATTTTTGCTTATCTCGGATTCGGTCAACGAGTATTGAACTGGATCAGGCGGCGCTCGAGTAGACATTGCAAAAAAGAAAAAAAAAAAGAAAAAAAAAAAGAAAAGAAAAGAAAATGGTAAAAGGTAGAAAGAAAAAAAAGAAAGAAAAGAGGCTTCCTCAGTGGAATAAAAGTATTTCGTTTCTGTAGCCGTGTGAATGGTTTTGTTAATTTATTTTCTTTACTTTTTTCAGGTGCACAATTAAACACCTGTCGGCAATTTCGTTTCTCAGCGTTCAAGTAAGCCACATCCGTTCCCAGCTCCACATTTTTTTTAAAGTCTATATCATGACCCCCCCCCACCACCTCAGAAAAAACAAACTAAATATTTACAGTAAGAATTTGAATGAATATGAATGAGCGAACGTCCAAAACATCGACGCCGATGCTGAATAATAGGTTTCGAAAATAGAAACAACATCCCTTTTCGGATTTGACTTGGGATCAGTCAAAGTTTATACAAGAAAAAAATCTGTCTATATTTCTGAGATGAGGTATTATGTACACTATTTACATTATTCGGACTATTGTCCTCATCTTTGTCGCCATATTTATTACAAAGTTTCGGCCGTTGTACACTCCGGCCTTCTTCAGGTGGTTGGAATGTCGAACTGAACCCTTTATTTCGCTCACTGGCGTAGACTGTTCTAGTTCCACGTGTCATGTTTTAATGGATGTCAGTTATCAGTTATCTCCTGTTAATTCCCCTCTCCAAGTTATCCACTGCTTTAACCGGATATTGAACTCACGCTCCTTGGGTCCTGTCACTGGATCTAACTAACGCCTTTATCCACTGTGCCATGTGTCCTTGAGGACAAGGAGTGTGAGTTCAATACCCGGTTAAGGCAGTGGAGAACTTTCAGAGGGGAATTAACAGGAGATAACTGATAAACCGACATCCATTAAACATGGCACGTGGAACTAGAACAGTTTACCCCAGTGAGCGAAATAAAGGGTTCAGTTCGACATTCCAACTACCTGAAGGCCGGAGCGTACAACGGCCGAAACGTTGTAATAAATATGGCGACAAACATGAGGACAATAGTCCGAATAATGTAAATAATGTAAGAAAAAATCTCTTATAATTTATAAAATTCTTTAAATTTTTACGATCCAAGAATAAGAACGCATAGTGATAAATGTTCAAAATATTATTTAGATAATTTCACTGCAAGCAAGGCAATAAAGCCACTATGAAGCAAGGGGTTACTGAATGTTAGAGAATATGAGAGAAACAAAAAACGTTATTAAGGAGAGAGAACAATAAAAGAACAGGACTTAAGACAGAAGATAATGATTGACATTGCATTTACATTTTTGAAGATCACTGTTGACTGGGAAGTAAGAAACCGGAAGTGAGTTCCACAAATGCGATAAAAGGAACTTTTAGCATAGACCTTACGGTTGCATCTATTTCAACCGTAAAATGAGGAAATCTCGTCAATTTAGTACTGCACTTAAATTCATGAAGTCTATATACCATAGAGGAAAGTTTATCAGAACAATTACCATGAAAATATTTATAAAAAGTGACAGAGAAACTACGTTGCAGCGATGGAAAGTGACTGAAGCCGAGTGTAATTACATCACAACATTAATTATTATTAATATCATCATTATATTAATTGTTCTGTCAAGTCAATGTTAATTTAAGTATCTTTAAAATTGTTCCACTTTGAGATCATTAGTTTGTATTCTCCTTGTCTGCCATATTGCTACACGGTGTAAGCGATCATGACTTTCTATAGATTCCAGTGGTTTGTTATTCCAAATGATTTTTGCTTCCACCCATTCACTCAAACTTTAAACTTCCTCATTACTCACATGCACTCACCATGATATTTTCATCATTTATCAGAAGAACTGTATCTCTGTCACTTCAAGTCTCTTTATCTGTGGGGAAATTACCCGAAATTCATTGTCACCTTTTTTTAAAAGCAAGGTCACTAAGAGGCACTATAGCAGTACTAAAAAAGAACAAGACATGGATAGCGGAAGGAGAACAATCTATCCAACGTAGATTAAATAAAGGGTTCAATTCGAAATTCACTGAAGGTTATTAGGATCGTCAGACCCCGGAAGAAGACAGACTTGGCACGGCCGAAACGTTGTGATGAAGAATAAGTCCGAATGTAAATAATATTAATAGCAATTTTTGTCTGTCTGTTTGTCAAAGACACACTCTCTCTCCCTATATTGATAATACAAATAATAGCCTCATGTTAAAAAAAAACGCTAAAAATAATCTAAGCATTATTAATAAAAAACAAAACGCCAACATCAACTATGAACACGGCCACTTTGTGCTGACCGTGTTTGGAAAATAAAACATTCGTATATCTATAGACACATACTTTAAAAATCCATACATACAGTTAAAAACGAAAATAAAACGTTCGGGCATACAAAACATTTGGGTCTTGGGTAAGATGATAAACTACGTCCAACAGCAAGGCCTCTGTCCAGGAGGTTCTGAGAAACGTTGGACCACTTCTTAATTGTTGGTGTTCCCAGGTCCACCCTGGCCCGGGGTGGTAGCACCTGTTAGGGGTCCCAGCTATGGGTAAATAGTTAACCTCCAAACTGGGGTCAAAACAGTATGAAAGTGTAAAAATAGGTTTTAATATCAGAAATACTTTGTAAAAATTTATTAAAAGCAATAAATTTTTGAAGAAAAATTATTACCAGCAATACATTATAGAAAAAAAAAATATTCAAAAACAGCAATAAATTTTTTGAAAAAAATATTACCAGCTATACATTTTTGAGAAGAGAAAAATTACCAGCTATGCATTTAAAAAAAAAAAAAATTATCAGCAATAAAAATCTTGTCGGCATTAAATAACCCATTGAGGTTGATATGCCGTAAAACAAACCAAACCAAACGTACAAAACATTTGGACAATTTCTACATAATTTATGTCCAGAAAAAAAATAAAATAAAGTAAATATATATATATATATATATATATATATATATATATATATATATATATATATATATATATATATATAAGAACAAGAAAAAAAAATTTAAAAAAAACATTTGTGCGTGTTTATAACATTTTTATGTAGTGGTAGTGGGCTCTTCTGGTGACGTAATAGAAAAATAATTTTATGTGAATCTAAATTTGATACGTTCCACCATCTTTATACACTGGAATATTCTGAGGATAGTACAAATTGAAAGGTTCGGTTATTTTGAAATTATTTTTTAAAGTTAAAAATTGAATATGCTGAATATATCTGCGAAATTACGTAAACATTGCTACCGTCATTTTTACTTTACGACAAAACTAGTAAATAATAACTGACAATGCTTCATTTTAACAACTTGAAAGCTATTAGAATTTTTCTCTTACTCACCCTTTAGTCAATACTTAAAGAGAATCTCTCTTAACGTAAAACAAATTTACTGTTTATTTTTTCAAGGAAACAAATATAGCACCCAAATAGAAAAAAAAAGATGTTATGAAACATACATCCGAATATTCACAGTAATGAACAACGAAAACAATATTTTAATGACAATTATTTAATAAGATTAGCGTAGTTTTCCGCAATGATTGATCGATTCGTTTTTTTACGGCTTATCAACCTTTTGTAGACTATTTAAAGCTAGAAAATATTTTTTGACTGTATGAATTTTGGGGGACGATAATGGTTTCGTGCTACAAGACTTACTAATAAAATCCATAGGTGGGAGAGAAGAGGAGGATTCCTACCTTTCGGAAGGATATTTGAACGTAAGTAAATATAACGAACATAACGAGAACTGGAATTCGGCAGTTTAAATATCTGGGAAGCGTTCTGACAATGGACGGTAAATTCGACACTGAGATCCGTAGACGTATTGGGATGGCCAAAAGCTAGGCAGAGTATTGCGAGAACGGGGGATTTCTTTGGTAACAAAGAAAAGAATACTGAGCTGTTATACGACATCTCACCTTCTTTACGGCAGCAAATGCTGGATGATTTCCTCAAAGATGAAGAAGAGACTGCAAGAAGAAATTGCATTGTACGAACTTTTGTATTGTACGGAGACAGAATGCATGGTCATCAGTAAGAGGATGAGCCCGAAATGCGATTTGCAGGTCGGGAACACTAGAATCAAGCAGACGCGGAAGTTTAAATACCTGGGATCGTTCTGCCAGAGGACGGTAAATGCGACACTGAGATCCGTAGACGTATTGGGATGGCCAAGGAGGCATTCCAAAAGCTGGGCAGAGAATTGTCAGACAGGAGGATTTCTTTGATAACGAAGAAAAGAATACTGAGCTGTGACGTGACATCTGACCTTCTTTACGGCAGCGAATGTTGGACGATTTTCTCAAAGATGAAGAGATTCGAGGCGACGATGTGGTTCTACAGAAGGATGCTGAGGATATCATGGACCAAACGTGGGCGCAACGATGAGGTCTTAGAGAGGATGCAAAAAAGGAAGAGGCTTATACTTAACATCAGGAAGAGGCAGCTGAAGGCTGTGGGACACGTAAGAGACTGAGACTCACAGGTCGAATAGAGGGAAAGAGAGACAAGGGAAAACAGCGCATGACAGACCTAGCGGCCTTAAGCAAGTGGATGACAGGATGTGGTCTGGGGGAGCTGGCGGAGGTAAGGAACTTGTTGAGAGCTGCAGGGGATAGAAGGATGTGGAGAGCCATGATCGCCTACATCCTGAAAAGACACAGCACATAGAAAGAAAAGAACTATTATTCATTATATCACCCGCATATGCTAGATTACAGCACCTGGTCGCTCATCTAATTGCTTAACTTAGGTGATCATACGGGAACCATTTTTTCAATTTAATGTCGCCGTAAGACAAGGAGACAGGGATCGAACTCACTAGTCGTTAGTAATGGTGAATAAAACTACCTTGCTATCATGCTGAAGCGGTATCGTTATTTTTAATGTTGGCGGCAAATACGCACTCAGGCGAATTATTTAGCGAATTTCCCTCAATTTATAGGAACATACGTTGCCGTTGCTTAACGATGACAAACGATATTTCGAAAAATAAAAAAAAACTTTAAAAAAACTAAAAAAAACAAACGTAATATTCTAACAGTCTATTTCTACATGATGAAACTTAAGGTAAGCAGTCTTTGTAAGTCAAGGACTCAATTTAGCGTTAATAATAAACAAATAAAAAAAAGATAAAAATGTTCTGGCTTATTTTCCCGATTCAGCGTTTCGCAGGACTGGTATTCGCTCCTCATGTAGATAATAAACTGAATTCTTAGATCCCACTAAAAAGACGTTGATGTAAACTTATTTTAAATTTGTTCTTTGTAGAAATATGTAATTGGACGACGTACACTTATTTGAAATTGTGTGGATTAGATAAATTTTATATAATCGAAGTTTGTGCAAAGAAATTTGATGCAGTTGTACAATAGGAACGAAGTAGGATATTTTTTCAGATTTTCTTCTCATTATTATAGATTAGGTACTTCAGATCACGAATATTCAATTTTATTAAGTTGATCGGGTGTTCTGTTTGCTACATAAATTCATTGTAAATCAATTCATCTATGGAAGCCAAAACGAAATATACTCATACCACGTGACTTTTAAAAATATTATTATTTTTTTTTTAAAAATGTGTAATCTGGAGTGCTTTTTCATATATTACTATCGATTAAGCCGACCAGAATGCGCTATTGAAAAAAAAAATAAAGCAAATAAAAAGTAAGAACATCGTGGTATGGACACATATTGTTTCCGTAGGGGGATCAATTTACATAGAAAACTGAACTCCCTATTAATTTTATATTTTTGACATTCGCGTTCTTAATTATATTAGCTACCTTAAGAAGAATAAATGCAAAAAAAAAAAAAAAAATGAAAAGAGATAATGAAAAAGGAGTAAACATCAATTTTTTTAACTTTATTTGTAGTTTACTACTTTTGTAAAAAAGAAAAAAGGAAAAAAAAAGAAAAAAGGAAAAAGGAAAAAAGGAAAAAAGGAAAAAAGGAAAAAGGAAAAAAGGAAAAGAGAAAAAATGAAAAGAAGTAAAGAAATGAGAAAAGAAGAAAAATAGAAAAAAAGTTATACCCAAGTTTAAAATGTATAAAAATTAAGTATCTTTTCAAAAGCTTTAATTTGAGGTTTAATTCCCAACCAATAAATCGAATATAAATTTCCAAGAAGAAAAATATTTCCGTGTATTTCTTATTTAATTTAGATTGATAGGAACATTTTTTCACTTTAAAATCAATAAATCTATCCATATTAACAGCTCTTTTATCATCATAAAGAATTCCCTATAAAAATCATAAAAATAAAATAAAATATAAGATATACTTTTCTGAAACGTTATTTGAGGAAAAATAGCTTACTTAAATTTTATTTAACTTGATTTTAAACAAATATTGCTTTTAAATTTAAAATCATTTTTTGACACAGAGCTGTTTGTTTTTCCGATGTGTTGTGTGATTTATTGACAATGTTTTATGTTTCGGAAATTTAAATAAGTGCAGGGAGAAGAACTGAAACAAATTACTTGAAATCTTTGTAAAAATTCATTATTCAGTAAAAAATATATTTTTCTTAAGAATTATTACGGAGCATTAAGCAAATTTTAAGAATAATTTTTATGAATAGGTAGGTTTTAATTTATATTTAAATAATGAGTACATATTTATGCCGTATCCGGTAAATTCTCTGAGGATTTGTCCTTGTAACAAATATTTATTTGATAAAATAGAGGGAATTTCTCGAAATTTTATAAAAATTTAAACGAGAGGGAGTAACAGATTAAAAATTTATCTTTTTTATGAACATTTTTTTGTTAAAAAAAAGGAACCTTTTAAAATAATTTAATTAATTTCTGAATAAGTCTATGCAGTTTCATTAAAGCCTGGCAATTATGTGATTTTTGAAATCATTTACAAATCTGTTTTTCACAAATGAAAATTTATATATATATATATATATATATATATATATATATATATATATATGTGTGTGTATGTGTGTGTATATATTATAAACCCGCACACACAAATTTCGCGTGCAAATGAAATGCTGCCCGCATCGACGCCAAAGAAAAAGAAGAATGTAACCAAAATTTGCAGGAATAAAAACTAATGTTTACATCAACATATCCTTTGATGATTTCCTTTTTATAATGATTGAGCGTTTGACAATTAAATTCTGTTATTATGTTTGGGACATTTTTCATTATGTTTCCTTCTTTTTTAGTGATTTTCTTTTAAAGTGCCTAATCTTTAGTAACCTGGCAAAAATTGAAAACAAATGATTATTTCTGATCGCAGATTTTCCTGTAAAATTTCATAAAATTCTCAAGTAAATAAATTTTAGAATGGCGTATAACACATTTTAAATATATAGGTAAAAAAAGAGAAAATGGCAAGTAATAAAATTTATATATATATATATATATATATATATATATATATATATATATATATATTGGAGTTTACCGATTTTCACGCCTAAAGCGTTCGGACTAGAAATAAAATAGTAATATAGCAAATACGGAAGATCTACAAGCAGAACATTAAGACCGAACAGCCAGTCCTCCTTTTTACACAGGAACGTCTGCCTGGATTTAATGAAAATTTTCTCAAGGACTTTTAAGGTGGAACTTGGAATGAAATCTACATAACACGGAGAACATCTTCTCACTGTACACCGCGGCATACAGACGGTTTTTAATCAGGTGCTCTGCAAATGCAGGCCCGGATGACGCAACAGTCTTATGTAAATTATTTCGAAGTTCACGACTTCTAATGAACGCTGGAGCATGTTGGGAAATTAACTGTCAAAAAGTTGAATTGTCCTGCCTATATAGTCGGTGTCGTACTGACATTGAAAAGAATAAATAATGGAAGTTTTTCTTTTAATAACTTAACCCAAAGCAAGGCAATAAAGTCACTGGGATGCAAAGGGTCAGTGAAAGCACAAGAATTAAGAAAACAGAAATTAACGATTGACATTACGTTTACATTTTTGAAGATCAAAATTGACTGCGAGAGAAGCCGGAAGGGAGTTCCACAAGCGAGAAGTGCGATAGAAGAAACTGTTAGCCTGGAACTTACTGTTACATCTAGTCATCTCAACTGTAAAATGATGAGACCTAGCCGTCAATCTAGTACTGTGAGTAAATTTATAAAGTCCAATGCGGAAGCTTCATCAGAAGTCCTCTGACAATATTTGGAGAAAGTCACAGGGAAGCTATGTTACGACGGTGGGTAAGAGACTGAAGTCCAGATGCCAGGTCAGGATTAATAATATTGCAGATTATTCTTTGAATTTTAAATATTGAACATGGGCTAGTTGTTCTTACAGACAGATTTCCAACATCGGTCGGAGGCGAATAATACTCGTAGATTCGCTGAAAAATAACTTGCTGAAATTCTGGCCGAGTGTTGCATAGCAAAACCCGCGCCAGTCTCACCACTCAAAAGCAGTCTTAAATAGACAATTTTTCAGGGTCAGACTTACGGTAATGTGCAATCTTCGTATTTACACTAGATGGTACAATATCCAGAGAACAGTCGTTATGACAAAATATCTCTAATAAATTTTAGTGCTTGCTCTAGCTCATTAGAACAAATAATAGAGATCCCCCACAATATGGTGTTTATGAAATTAGGTTTATACCACCAGCGATAAAAATAGTCCCAGCGAATATATAAATCAGAAAACGTAGGCTTAATGGACACAATCTATCTTGAAAATTTACAAACCTACCATTCGTCCGTGCTGTGAATGCAGTTACCATATCTGGTCTGGTGCTCCTGATGTACATCTGGAGATTCTTGACAAATTCCAAAGGAAGATCTGTAACGCAATCGATCCTGACCAAACATCTCGACATCAGTCACTTTATCACCGGCGTGACGTGGCTCCCCCCTGTCTTTTCTACAAATATTTTCATGGCAACTGCACTGATGAGCTTTTCCCCTCCTGGTGCCCCCACTACATGAATTTAAGCGTGCTACTAGATTTTCATCTAGGTCCCAAACTTTTACTGTTGAAATAGCTAAGTGCAATCGCTAATTCTACTCCAAAAGTTTCTTTTCTTGCACTTCCCACCTGTGGAATTCCTTTCCATTTACGTGATTCTCTGATAACTGCAATCTTTAAAAATTTAAATGCAACATCACTCGACATCTGTTTTAAAACCTCGTTCATCTTTTGTCCTTTTCCCAATCCTCCCTATTCTAAGTCTTCTTTCACTTCCTGTAAACCCTTGTGTACTAGTGACATTGGGGCGAAATGATAAAAAAAAAAGAAACACCCACCGATCTAATAAACTTAGAATTTAATCTTTGGCTCAAGGCATCCAGAAAAGATAGAGAACCTCCACTCATCAGATTAATAGTAAACTGAAGCGAAGGACGCAAGCTGGTCGATATTCCCCGAAACACTCCTGCTTCCGAATCATTACTGAACGCACAGAACGTGTCATTTGCATACCGCACCTAGCAGTTTTGTTGGCAGGCAATATAAAAATAATTAAAAACCCTTCTGTATGTACAGGCGTACCGACAAAATAGGTTCTCAGTGTTATGTAGATCTAATTCTGAGTTCGACCTTAAAGTCCTTGAGACAATTTTCATGAGATCCGGGCAGCCACCCTGTGTAAGTATAAAGGATGGCTTCTCGGAGTTAATGTCATCTGCTTGTAAATGTTTAGTATATCAATAATAACGGTGTCTAATTTTTGAGTTGGTACTTACATTAACTATTTTATTCCTCAATGGAAGAATAACAAGCTGAGGAGTAACAACCAGTAAACTGCCATTTTTCTCATATTAAATAGGAGTCTCTTTTCCTTTTGTTTCAACTACATATTTTAAATATGTCTGTGATATACGCCATTATTAAATTTTGTACGGCAAACAAAATTTTCAAGTAAATTTTAAATAAATTATTTATTGTTTACTGGATATAATTACTCCTCCAAATCAAATTCGGAACATTTTTTGCTTAGATTTACTGTCGGGATGACATGCTGTAAAATCAACTTCTACGAACGATTCTATTTATGCATGGCATGCATGGTGCTAAACCCGTTCAGAAATATCTAAATTGTCTGCCGTATAAAACCGCTTCCTTAGATCAAGTGTTAAAAGTGGCTTTGGACGAGTGAAGCCTGTGGGCCTTGGCGAAGATCCTTGTGGTCTCGCGCTACAGAACCACAAACAAGCAACTGTACCAGGTAACAGAAAGCACATCACCTGAAGACTTTCAACAGTAGCAGCAAAACTAGAATGGATATCACATGTAACTCAAAGAGAAAATAATGACATGATAAAGATGTTGATATTTCACACCACTTCAAATAAAAGGTTAGGAAGGAAACTCCCATCGATACTCGAACGAACGTTAACAGCTACTGGACTTGATAAACCTATTTTCCTGAAAAATTTATTTTAAGAGAAATCTGTCTACGTATATAACACTAAAAGTCTGATTCGTGCTTGCGTCGTGCGTCCGGCGCATAATAATGATTTAAGTTTCTTTCTACCTCTCTCGTTCCAACTCTCACTGATTGCGTGCGTGCTTGCGTGGTGCGTCCGTCCGTCCGTCTGGCGCATAAGGATTTAAGTTTCTTTCCACTTCTCTTTTCACCTCTCTCTTTCCCCCCTCTCTCTTACCACCTCTCTCTCTTTCTCCCGTTCTCTTTCCACCTTCCTCTCTTTCGCCCTCTCAGTTACCACTTCTCTCTGATTGCGTGCGTGCTTGCGTAGCGCGTCCGTCCGGTGCATAATGATTTAAGTAAATCTGATTTAAGTGAATAAGATTTAAAAATACGAGTTGTTAATACAATAGCTATTTTTATTTTAACTTTCTTCAAACAAACATTTTTTAATTAAAATATTTGTAAGTTATTACTGGCTCCATGTATCTTTCTAGAAAGTACCTAACTACTTAAGTTATGTTTTATCTTTACAAGAGTCAGATTAGACAAACAGTAGAATATTGCTGCCATGACTGCCCGCTCCCACTTTCCATCATTGATAGTTTAAAAATCGTTTACATCGTGTTGAAGGGGAGACTTATTTCCCCATTCTACAATCTCTTTACCACAAACGCACCGTTGCAAGCCTATCGCTATTCCCATGACAAATGTTTAGATGAGCTCCACTCTTTCATTCCACCAATTCAAACCTTTACAGATAGGACTCACCATACTACATTCACGGAGCCGAATCACCTACACTCACTCCGTATTCCATTTTTCAGTAGGATGTCCGATTCAGACAGTTTTTTTTTCCTAAGAAATGCTAATATGTGGAACAAACTCTCGCAGGGATGCTTCTCTGAGTACCACGATCTTAATCTATTCAAGGATTAATCGCTATCGTCCATATGACACACCTGATTCCCTAACTCTCTACCATGGGTGGCTCTTGAGCTTTGCATTGGGAAAACTTTAATGTACATAAAAAAGAATTACATTTCAACTTCATTTTTTTAAAAAAAAAAAATTGAAATCTTTGAGTGCGTACTATATACAGAACATTTGTGAGTGCGTACTATACACAGAAAATTCAATATTTTATAAGGAAGCAAATTGTCAATGCGAGATCAATATTTATTCAATGTTTAATGATTATAGGTTTTTATATGTAATTGTACAGTATTATTAATTGCTTCCATTTCATTTCCTATGTTCATTATTGCCTTTAAATATAATCTCGACATTCGAAATGTGTTTAAAGCCTCAATTACGCCCGAAATGTAATGAAATTCCTCTGTTTACTGAAACATGTCATTTATTTATATTCTAGTTAGAAGAAAGAGAAAGGGAAAAGAAAGTGATCAAAAGAGAAATATGAAGCTAAACGTAGAGAAGAAAAGAATTGAAAATAAACTAAAACCGAAAGAGAAGAGAAGAGGCAGAAAACGAGGAAAGACGTATCTTTCGTTGAGCCTGTTAAAGAGTTTGTACCTCACTGGGGGATCAATGAATCTTGACAGACGTTAACGTGAATATTGTTTAATAAATGTTGAAGATATAAGAAGGAAATAAGAGAGAAATAGAAAGAGAAAGAGAGAAAGAGAGAGAAAGAGAAAGAGAAAGAAAGAGAAAGAGAGAGAAAGAGAAAGAGAAAGAAAGAGAAAGAGAAAGAAAGAGAAAGAGAAAGAAAGAGAAAGAGAAAGAAAGAGAAAGAGAAAGAAAGAGAAAGAGAAAGAAAGAGAAAGAGAGAGAGAAAGAGAGAGAAAGAGAAAGAGAGAGAAAGAGAGAGAGAGAAAGAGAGAGAAAGAGAGAGAGAGAGAAAGAGAGAGAGAGAGAGAAAGAGAGAGAGAAAGAGAGAGAGAGAAAGAGAGAGAGAGAGAGAAAGAGAGAGAGAAAGAGAGAGAGAGAGAGAAAGAGAGAGAAAGAGAAAGAAAGAGAAAGAGAAAGAGAGTAAGGAGAGGGGAGCAAAAAAGTTAAATAATTTACAGAAAGGTAAAGAGATAAGAGAGAAGTTATTGTAAACAAAAAATATAGCAACAGAAATCCCGGAAAAAAAAAAAAAAAAAAAATGGAAATAACGAAGAGGAGACGAAGAGGGAAGCCGGGAGGAGACGAAGAGGGAAGCCAAGAGGAGACGAAGGGAGAAATGAAAAAGCGAGAAACAAACGAGAAAACGAAAAAAAGGAATGAAAGCAAAGAGAACAGCTTCATAGTGCATATTATTGTCTTCTCTCGGTTGCCTCGCCCACCAACTAATCGTAGCTTTGACTCTCGATTTGAACTAGTCATAATTTGCAAGTTGTATTTGAGCTTAGAACATCCTTAATAGAAACTAACGTTTCTAGTTTGACACGTACACCTTGTTACGCACGCACGCACACTGTGTCATGTACACGCACATCCATTTATGAAAAGGACCGAGAGAACATTCGCAAGCAATTTACTTCATTCACTGAAATTTCCTACGCCATAAATAGAGCAATTATATCACTAAATTAATTTACCATTTAATCTTATTTATATGTGTGTGCGTGCCTGTGCATTTCCCTCGATTTTTCACTCTTTGTATTCTATTTAGCGTTTGTCTTTCAGTATGAAAGCACACCTCGATTCATAAGGCTGTGTCTCCCTTAAGATCTGCGAAGTTAACAGTGTGTGTTGAAAAGTTCTCGGTATACAAAGAAGCCGTTCTCAAATGAAATCTATGAAATTTAATGTTTGTTCATTGCCCAGAACATTTCAGAACCCCTCGTGTTATATATATATGAGGATAAATCAAAAAGTAAAGCACAGCACTTTTACCAAAAAATTGCTTTTACTTTTTGATTTACCCTCGTGTGCCTCTCTCTCTCTCTCTCTAATATAGAAAAAACAACTGAAAAGTTGCAAATTAAAAAAAATTGAATGTTTTTTTGTGAAAGTATTTATTTATATTTATATATATATATATTGATATTTCAGATCGGCCCCGATCTTTCATCAGAAATGGCTGTTTTATATATATATATATATATATATATATATATAGGGTGCCCCTCCCACCAAATTCACATAATTTAAAATGTGAATATCTGGTTAACTACATGTCCCAGGCAAACGAAATTAAATAGCCTCCAATTGAACAATAAAAGATTTGTCAAAATTCGAACAAGATATTCAAAGGGATTTAGATTTTATAACGGATTTCACAAAGCTTTACAAATGTTCAATATGCGCACGACCTGTGACACGACACGCGTCAAGTCGGTAGTCCAGCTCCTGCCAAACACGCTGTAGCATGTCTTGCGTAACATTCTCCAGCGCCTCAGTGATTCCCTGCTTAAGTTCCTTTAGGCTTTGAGGAAGAGTGGGATATAGACCTGTATTTTCACACAGCCCCATTGAAAAAAAAAATCACAAGGTGTCAAGTCAGGTGAACGTGATGGCCATTTCAACAGCACATTTGTAATTATCACTGGCACACCCGATCCATCTCCCTAGTAGATTCACATTGAGATAAGTTTTCACAGTCAACTTAATTGGTTTTTTATTTGAAAATTTTGTTGAAAATTGAGATCATTTGAGCAAGAATTGGCGATGTTATTAGATTACAAAATAATGTCAATTTCTTGTGACACCCTCTGTATGTGGGTGTGTGCACGCGCATATATATTTCAACTTTCTTTCTCTGATTATATGTATCAATGTCATTTTCGTTCTCATTTTCTTTACACCATCCTTACTGCTCGCGTGTTCTCGGCATTGTATTCTTAGCATCCTTCTGTAGAGCCGCATCTCTGCCGCTTAAAGTCTCAGGGTTCAACTGCCATAATGGAAGGAAAGACAACATTTCAGCACTCCTTTATTTCTAACTATATTTTCCTATTCCTTAATATTCAGCCTCTGGATGACATCCTTCGCTATAACAATAGACCTGCGCAATTTCTTTTATTCACTAATTAATAAACTAAAAAAAAAAAAAAATTATATGAAACTTATACAGGTAGATACTTTCGAAGCTTTACTTCGCCTCATGCAAGATTAAATTGGATTGATGGACGAATATGAACACTGAGTGCCTTAATCTCTTCGACAAGTGACTGTCTGTGTATTCTGAAATCTACAGTAAAAAAAGAAGGAATTTTAATTGGGCACAAACACCAACAACTGCTTTCAGTGGAAAATACATCGCTATCTGACCACATTGCCATTTCATATACATATATATATACGCGAATATACATCCAAGAGCCACTCTCTGTGGTGATGTCAGAGCGTATGAAAAGGCAAGAAGCCTAGACTTGAAAAGCTTGTGATTGTAGTTATTGGGAAAACATCCTGCCGGGAGTCTGTTCCACAAATCAGCAATTTTTAGGAAGTTGTTTGAGTGGATTTATTTCTTACTAATGGAATACAAAGGGGATGAGGGTGACTCACCATTGGATAGGTGGCACGGCGATTGCAGTGGCAAAGGTCGGGGCTGGGGGAGCCAAGGAATGTAGCTCATCAGAACACATTCCAGGAAAATAGCGATAGAGTAGCGAGAGTCTTGCGAGAGATGGATTGGAGCGTGGAAAATAATTAACAACGCGTAGACGCTTTTGAACTCTATCAAGACAGGCAAATGAAGACTGGGTAGCTCCAACCCAAATATGGCAGCATTTCTCCATTTTGAGGTTGATCTGGTTCTTGTAAAGATACAGTTTCTCATGTATGTGGGAGAGAGAGAGAGAGAGAGAGAGAGAGAGAGAGAGAGAGAGAGAGAGAGAGAGAGAGAGAGAGTGGGGAATAGAGAGAGAGAGAGGAAGGGAGAAAGAGTGGGAGAAAGAGAGAGAGAGAGAGTGGGAGAGAGAGAGAGAGTGGGAGAAAGAGAGAGAGAGAGTGGGAGAAAGAGAGAGAGAGAGTGGGAGAAAGAGAGAGAGAGAGAGTGGGAGAAAGAGAGAGAGAGAGAGAGTGGGAGAAAGAGAGAGAGAGAGAGAGTGGGAGAAAGAGAGAGAGAGAGTGGGAGAAAGAGAGAGAGAGTGGGAGAAAGAGAGAGAGAGAGAGTGGGAGAAAGAGAGAGAGAGAGAGTGGGAGAAAGAGAGAGAGAGAGAGAGTGGGAGAAAGAGAGAGAGAGTGGGAGAAAGAGAGAGAGAGTGGGAGAAAGAGAGAGAGGGGGAGAAAGAGAGAGAGGGGGAGAAAGAGAGAGAGAGGGGGAGAAAGAGAGAGAGAGAGAGAGAGAGAGTTGGAGGGGATAGTGTGTGTGTATGTGTGTGTTCAGAAAATATGATTTACTACAAACGGTATGAAAAGAAATGAAATCACATTATTTTCAAGGACTGTAGCGCAACAGAATGACCAACTTTCGATTCCATGTTTTAAAAAAAAAATGTTTGGAACGCTGTTTTCAACTGTTTTGTTTGTAAATGTCTAGCTACTGGAGAAATGTTCTTGTGATCGAAACAAATGAAAATCTGTACGTACTGAATCTGGTGAGTTTGGAGGTTGTGGAAGAACTTCCCATCGTAACGATCTTAGTTTTTCTCGGGGTTTGTTTTGTAAAGTGTGCCCTTGAATTCTCAATGCAGCATAACACCTTTTTTGTTGACCAAAGCAGGAACCTTACGATGTAATGCTTCGTTTGCCCGATCAATTAGCTATCAATAAACGTTTGCAATGAAGTTTCTTCCTAGTTTTAATCGCTCGTAATAGACGATACTTTTCATATTCCACCAAACATAAAGCAACTATTTTGTTGAAACTGTATTGGTTTTGACGTCGGCACTATTTTCTAATTTTTGCGATAATTTCCATAGTTTCAGAAATACACCGGATTATTCGTTTTGCCGGAAAAATTGTAGTCACTTAATAATTCAATAACACATCTATGACCCAATAATTAGGAATCTTTCATATCGCTAACGTATCATTATTTGCTAGAAACTTCTATTTATTTTATATTAGAGCACAGCGTGACCTCCAGCTGGCTGCCGAATTAATCTAGCAATCGTGTGACATTTAAAGGCTTGCACGTATTTTATTAAAATGTCGGAAGATTGATAGCGTAAAATATATTGTAGGATTTCATAAAAAAAAATAATAAATTAAATTTTTTAAATCGTCGATTCAAACATATCGAGTTTCTTAGCTGTTATCAATTCAATCCCTACTTATGGTAGTGCTGAAATGTCACATACTCCGATTCAGTGGATGAAACAAACATGCTACACAAAGACTAGTGAATATGGCGATTTTTCAAAGCGTAGTTTAGATGTGTCCGAAAGTGTGGGAGCACCCAGTAGAGATCAAAATCACTACTGGGTCGTAATTGTTCTAGCGAGACCAGTTTGCTAACCGTTAACACGATGTCGAGGTGCCCATGAGACTAGTGAATAAGATATGAACTATTTCCTAAATCCAGAAATTAGAAGGAGACATCTCTACAAACAGTTTCCTACAGACGAAACGTTGCAAGTTTCTCGCTATCTATTGCCTATTTCCCTGGCAAATGATATGACGGTCTACATTCATCACTTTCGCCAGTTCAGCCCTTCACAGCTAAGACCAGGTACATTGGGATGAATCAACCTAACCCCTTCGTATTCAGTTAATAAGATCCATTCAGATAGCTTATTCGCAAGAACCGTAACTTCGTAGAACAGACTCCCTAGTGGATGCTTCCCAGTTGCTACAATATTCAAATCTAGAGTAAGCCCTTATCTTTCCTACATAACATTATAATCGGCACTTATGTCCTCTTAGGTTCATACAACAACCGCATTCAGTAACTATTTCCTTTGAGTGGCTATTGGGTGAAGAAAAAAAAAATTTCCATGGATTGAATAAAGGGTACAGTTTGAAATGCCAATTTTGCCGACTACAAACATACTGGTTTGAATAGCAAAACTTACAATTTACGGAAAATATAAGCAGAAAAGGCGGCGTCCTGGGTATGACAATAGCCAAAGAATTTAATCTGTCTTGAGTCATGGAAGACAGAAAAGTATGTTTTTATAAGTTTTAGTTTACTACAGCTTCTCTCTCCGGTGGCCACAGTAACATGACATAGCATCATGATGGTGCACTTGGCCTTGATGGCACCCCGGGTGACTGCCCGAGTTGCCAGTACCTTAAGCCAGCCCTGACCAAAACATTTTGATAACAACAACAAAGATGAAGACATTAGTCCAAATGTAAATAATGTAAGTTTATAAATTCTAGTTTAAAATTTTACACAATTTTGGAAGTATGGGAAAAATAATAGAGTGGTTTTCCATACTTCCATCCGTCCTGAGTATGACAATAAACTACATCCTCATCCTGGGTATGAGGAGAAACTACATTCGGCGGCAAATTGTTGGTGTTCCCAGGTTCACTCTGACCCGGGGTAGTAGCACCTGTTAAAGTCCCAGCTACAGGAAAATAGTTAACCCTCAAACTGGGGTCAAAACATTATGAAAGTGTGAAAATAGATATTAATACTAGCAAAACATTTTTTGACAAAAAAAAAAATTACCAGCAATAAATTAAAAAAAAAAATATTGACAGCAATAAAAATCTTGCCGGCAATCAATAACCCAGTGAGGATGATATGCCGTATAAAAAAGCAAACTAAACCGATAAAGTGATCTGATTAAATTTATTAAAATTCAAGCACACGGCTTAATAATGACGGTAATAAGCAAAACAGGAAGCTCACATAATAATCATACATGTATGCAAACATATGTAGCCTCCCTCGATGTCAAGTTGAAAATGAGGGTAACAATCTTTTTATAGTCATTAATATATGAGCCATAATTAAAGCAGATTGGTTTGCCCGAGTACTTTTCACTAATCTCTTTCCCGTCAAACGTCGCGGTATGCCATATATTCTTCCATGTCCCGTGGCTCTTCAGAACGTTAGCGATCACAGCTCTTCACAATTTCCTGTCCTTTGTAGCTCTTAAAAATGTTGTCTTTTTATTATCTCTCCTAAACTCGTTAGGTAGGTTATGCATTGTTTTCCTCTGTCCCTCTTGCCTTCAATATGTCCTGTGAGTACCAAATTTTCCAAGCCCTCATTCCCTAAAATTTAAACCGTATCTGGCTGATTAACTGTCCTTTTTATCGTTATTTTCTCTCAAACTTCATCGTTGTTCACATATTTGGTCCATGGTATTCTCAGTATCCTCCTGTAGAACCACATTTCTGTTGCCCGCATCTACGAACATCAGAGACCTGCGCTGGGAAAACCCTTTTGACTCGCTCGTAACAGAAACAAAATAGGCCATAATTTCGATTTTATAAATGATACCCTAATTAGATAATAGCATAATTCCTTACGTAGGTAATACTTAGAGGGAGTTATGATAAATATTTTGCCATCTATATACACACAACACTTTATTATATCACCAACTTTTATAAAATCCATACTTAAAGAATGTAAGATATATCTACTTTCAACCACGACCGGCGTAAAAAATTCTTCCATTTCACACAAAGCATCCCCAAATCAACATACGGACACCCAAACATAGAATGCTTACTAGACTCACAAACGCACATAAATGAATACACATTATCACCCGAATCCCGCATAGACAAACTAGAATTGTGATACATATACACACGAACTGCCTAACCAATGAATAACAAATACAAAAATAAAATTACCAGAATTTTGTTTTCTCTTTCATTTATAAATGTTTCGTATTTGTTCCTTATCCAATCATTCTGTCGGCTTTATATATATATATAACTGTGTGGATATATATATATATATATATATATATATATATATATATATATAATGTGTTTGTGTGTGTATGTATATATGTTTTCTTTTTAATGATGTTTCAATATTATATGTGAATATTAAGAGATTATTTTCGGCAAGTACTTTTAGCCAAATTTGGTCATCTTTAGGGAGTCAAGCGTTTTTCAGTAGGGGTACATGTTTTGTTTCCGGCAACTTATTTTAATAGGATTATATTTTGACTTTGAATTCTTTATCATGTCACATGAAAATAAAAACTTCGGAGTAAGCAAACACCTGCAAATATGGAAAACAAATCTAATCCCTGAAGATGACCAAAATGGACGAAACTACCCGGAGAATAATATTTAAAATATTAAACTATCGGTACAAGCTCATGTTAGTAAATAAGAAAAAAAAATTACACGTACTATTTCGGTAGTTTTTAATTGAATATATTTTGCTGCCAAAATGCACACGAATGTGCAAATGTATGTGTTAACGTGCGCGCCTGTATCTATTATAATAAAGCTATGCCGGGTCAATGTGGTGCGATGAGTGTCTTATGCCAATCACACTACGCCAGTGAAGTACATACATCACGTGGTTAACTAAGCATCCATCATTTTGTTCAGAGTAGTCGTTCCAAATATTTCTTCCCTGTTTTCCGAGTGCTCAGCCCAAGGGCACTACAACCGTTAGGGTTCGAAGCGGTCAGACGATTTGAAGTAAGGAAACCTTGTTCGCCCTCTCTTTTTCTATCTATATCTATTATAGTCTGAATAATGCGCGTGCCTTCTCAAGGAGAGAACCGAGCATTGAAATGTGTTTTCTGTTACTATCTCTAGACAGACGATCCCTGGTTTTAGCAGACATTCAACATTCTTATATTTACTCTAGTATAATCATCAAGATGTATATGATTGCAAAAACCTCTTCTACGCCGCTTACTTGTAAAATCGCAACAGTCTGTGGTATAACTTTCAACTTGATAATTGGGTCCGAATTAATAAATCAAAGAAAATCCTTACGCTAATTTTAGTCAAATAATCTATGGTAGGTACACACTTTTATTATGGCTTTAAAAATGAACATCTTGAAGGTATACTAGACCACCCATTAACTCGTTGGACTCCTTTTTAAAGCAGTTCATGATACAAAAGGATGATGTAACAATATCAATTTTATTATTAACTAGCAGTATAACCAGTCTTCGACTGGGTCTTTCATTACTGGGGATTTTTACCGTTCAAATGGAGCAGTTTAGGTTTAAAGTCGGCCCACCCGAAAATCAATATTAGTAACAACAATTGGTTGCAACTGAGGCACATTCCCAAATGGGGTGGGGTTAACAATTTGAGTGATGGGTGGCCCTGAAATGGGCCGTTTTTGCGTTCTCAATCTTGTTTCAGCCTTACGTACAGCAGCAGTTGAAGAGGCGTTTCTCCTCAGCCGTTGAGTCCTTTGATCATTTTCAGCCTCGCCCGCAAAAGTGTTCAGGTATGTTTTTCTGGAAAACCGGTGGGTACGTTGATCTTCGGACTCAGTGGCTGTGATTGAAGCATTCCGAGGGGCATTTTGAGACAGGCAAGCTGAACGTTCAAAATCGTTCGTTATCTGTTATTCGCATGGCGGACATGGCGGCAGCGGTTTTGCGACCGAGGCAAGTTCTTTTCTTTGGTGGCATGTCTTGGGCAAGTATGAATTGTCAAACGGAATGCGTGGGCGGATACCGGAAGAGAACGCTGTAAAGCTACAGAGATCACTAAGCTCGAATAAGTTTGGAAAAATAAATGTTGAGTAATAAAAAAAATAAGTTTATTACTACGGTGAATGCAATGCAAAAACTGGCAGGACAATAAAAAAAATTAAATTGGGAACGGCTATAAACGACAATGAAAGCAACGCCTTAAAACTGTAGTAGTAGGCTTTATGCAACGGAAAAGATGACCTCACTTGAGAGATTGATTGCTTAGCCAAGAGAAGGGTAATGGGTAATTTGGACTCAAAATCAGCACTGAAGAATTACCTATCAAACAAAAAATTTTCATCGCAATCTGATGAAAACTGTATAAACGCATAAACATCCGATCACACACATACAAACACACATTTTGAGAATTATAGATATAGATAATATTATTGTAATAATTTAAAGTATTTATTTTTTTTTTAAGTTTTTATGAAAGATATATATCCAAGAACAGATAGTAAATAGTAAAATGTTGCTGAGTGTTATAATGGACAGGAAGAAATGGAGAGCCATTGTCGCCAACAATTTGAACTCAAAACCAACACTGAAGAAACAAAAAAAATCAATATTAGTAACAACATTTGGGTGCAACTGAGGCACATCCCTAAATGTGGGGTCGTCCTGGGTAAGACATTAAACTACATTCGCGTCCTGGGTAAGACGATAAAGTACGTACAGCAGCAAGGGCTCGGATCAGGAGGTTTGGAGGAGCGTGGAACCACCTCTTAATTGCTGGTGTTCCCAGGTCCACCTTCACCTGGAGTGGTAGCACCTGTTAGGGTCCCAGATATGGACAAATAGTTAACTATTACCAACAATACGTTTTTGAAAAAAAATACTACCAGCAATGCAATTTTGAAGGAAAAATATTACCAGACAGATTTTTGACAGCAATAAAAAAATTTGTCGGCATTAAATAACCCATTGAGGTTGATATGCTGTAAAATAAAATAAACCAAACTAAATGAGGGAGGGGTAACAATTTGAACGGGGAGGTGGCCCTGAAAAGGGAACTGTATAATAATAAATAATATTATTGTAATAATTTAAAGTATTTATTTTTATTAATTTTTTTATGAAAGATATATATCCAAGAACAGATAGTAAATAGCAAAACGTTGCTGAGAGTTATAATGGACAGGAAATAGTGGAGAGCCATTGTCTCCAATAATTTGGACTCAAACCGGCACTGAAGTATTATCTATCAAACAAAAAAAATTCATCAAAATCGGATGAAAACTGTGGAAATGCATAAAAAACATCCGATCACACACATACGTCCACAAACATTTTGAGAATTATATATATAGATACATTAAAATATTGTCCGTTTTTAAAGTCATAATATAATGTTAGTACGTATTGACCGATGGTGTAATCACTAGTCTTTGTATACACAATTATGTACAAGGAGGAGAGTATTATATATATATATATATATATATATATATATATATATATATATATATATATATATATATATATAAGGAGAGAATTTCAATCACGGGGACTTGAACTAAACATCACATCACTTCAAGTCTAACACTCCAGCCACGAAGCCACTATGTCTATATTTGACACACACACGCACAAAAAGCAGCTATCAATATTCGTTAAGTCGACATTTTATGAAACTGAGTCAAAAAGAGGAGATTTGATTGGAACAATGGCAACCGTCCCCACGTTTGCCCTTTGGCGTAAGAAAAACAAAACAAAAAAAAAATCGCTTATTATTCTGCAAGGAAATTATCTCCAGAAATCGCGAAGCATTAATCATTTCTATGAAATTTATAACAGGAAATAAACATTCCTCATACAGTACACCCACGCACCACCACCTTAACCCTTTCACTGTCGCAGTGTCTACAGGCAAAGTAGCTCCCACCACCACCACAACCACAGTGTCGGAATGAGAAATATTTTCAAATTGTCAATGATAAAAAGTCTCATCTTCACATTTTTGTAGCAACTAGCCAAATACCCGTTCTACGAACAGAGAAATCTAAGTTATAAAAGTTATTTTTCTTTTTATATGCCGTGTCCTTTCAGGACATAGGCGATCATGGCTCTCCACTTCCCTCTATCCCTTGTAGCTCTCAATAAGTTTCGTCCCTCTGTTTCCTTCCCCAGACCCCGTTCTGTCATCTACTTGCTCAGGCCCGCCAGATATGTCATGCGTTACTTCTCCTTGTTTCTCTTTATCTCTATTCGACCTGTGAGTATCAGATTCTCCAGACACTCCTTTCTCATTACGTATCCCAGAAACTTCAGTTGCCTCTTCCTGATGTTAAGTATAAGCCTCCTCCTTGTTTGCATCCTCTCCCAGACCCCAACATTGCTCACACACTCGGTTCATGATATCCTCAGCATCCTTCTGTAAAACCACATCTCCGTCGCTTTGAGTCTCTTCTTCATCTTTGAGGAGACCGTCCAACATTCGCTGCCGTAAAGGAGGACAGATGCCACGTACTCTTTTTATTCGTTACACAAAGAGATCTTCTTGTCTCGCAATACTCTTCCCAGCTTTTGGAATCTCTTACTGCTCTAAAATTTCTGTATAAACATTTTCAGCAAGACATTTTCTAAAGTTCTTTTCATTATTATGCTACGTCAACTCGAATTTCCTCTTCAGGATATAGCTACATCCAGTTGACCATGAGAGAAGCATTTGAATAACAATTTGATTGTTTTAATAATTTTATGTTTATATATCAATAATAATAAACTAATCCAGCAAACTTACTAACTTTTTCACTTGTTTAAATAATTCGGCATGGTTTAATTTAATTAAACAGATTATTTTGACTTGTTTCAGCTTCGTTCGACTAATTTGTAGTAGTGCGAAATAAGGAGGCACAGTGGAGTAAGGGATAGAAGCTCGTATTGAGGAATCGGAGAGCCGAGTTCGAATTCAAATCGAATCCATTACATTCGTGGTAATACCCATGGAAAAGGTATGAATCCTATTCTCCCCCCACTCCAGCTATGGGTAAATAGCAGGACAGACCGGGTTGCCTTGGATGGCAACTGGTATACCGCAGAAAGAAACCGCAGTAAAAAAAATCTGCCTCGTCAGTCATGTATCAAAAGATGGCCCATAACTAAGTGTGAAATATCAGACGACAACAATGCTTATTATTATGAACACTGTAGGTTTTCTTTTACGATTGAATTTTGCCAAGGAAGGTATAATTCTTAATATACAAACATTATTAATTAAAACAAAAAACTATAGAAACATTGTTCATATATCGCAAGTTTTAAAATAATTATTAAAATAAGCTTTTAAAAATTGTTGTACAAATTAAATTTTACTGTTTATGTCGGAAACGCCATTTTAAAGTAATATATAGGTTAGTAAATCCTTCAGATGTTAGGGATATTCGGCAATTTTGTTCTACTGATATAAGCTGGGGACACAGAAAAAAAATTAGTACTACGCAACTTTATTATAACTTCAGTAGTGTTATCAACAAAAAAATTTGCAATAAGAAAGAGACAAATAAGAAGCCGGTTTTAAATTACAACTTAATCTGTTGCATCTAATTTGAAAAGGTATGAACCCATTTTGTCGCTACCCAATTTATAGCTTAAATAGCAAGGTAGAATTGTCTCTCAAGGCTTGAGTGGCAGCCAGTTGATGAGAAGAACAGCTCTGAATTCAAAATAGCGAAGAAAGTAATGAGAGTTCACTCCTTTCTCTTTAATAAGAAATAATAAAAATTTACAGATAATAAAGAAAAGAAATCTGTTGAGGGTCATGATGAACTGCAGCCTACAGGGACACGAACTGGAAAATTTGATACTTACGGGAAACGAAAAACATGGAGAAACAGCGAGTAATTTACATAAAGTGTGTGTGCGTGAATGGGTGGCAAAATAGGCAAAAAGGGATAGTAACGGGTCAAATTTATTTAGATAAAAAAAAAATGACAGGAATTTGTGGTGGGCCATGATCGACCTGAAAGAATACAGCATATGAAGTGTTTTCATTGAAATTAACATACTGACTGCCAGAGGTCAGTTACGAAATCTGACTTCAGAGGCCAACTTTATAATAGCCAACTCAGGCAATAATTTTTCTTTATGAGCCGATTTGTAGCTTCGACTGAAGCCTTAACTTTGTTTAGACCATTGTTTATCAACCCGCCTTTTTTAAATTCAGAGCACACGTGTAGAATAACTAAAACTCTGGGACGCATTTTAAATTTTAATGAGGAAAGATTAGTTATAAAACTTGAAACTAGAGCAATAATGAAAAATTCTGAAATAAGCATTTATTTTTGAGACATTACATTGTATATTTAAGCTGTACAGTTTTCATTTAAAAAGGGGTTCATGAATAAATTCTTTTTAGAGAGGCCGATAATGATGGCCTTAAATCGCTTAAGGCAGGCAAAAAGAAAAGGATTATATCCTCCTTGTTAAAGATTAAGGAATTTAGCATCCCGTTTAAAATATCAAATGGCAAAGATTTGTCTTAGGTTGTTAAAAATAAAGATATTTTAAATATAAAAATAATTCATAAATCAATCTTCTCTTAACTTTCAGGGCGTTTTAGTGCGTCTGGGCGCACCGGTTGAGAAACGCTGGTTTAGACACTAAAAGTATCACTGCGAATAAACTCGTTGGCGACCGCTGATGAAAATGTATGTATATATGCCAGACACAGGATAACATCGTTGTTGGTACATTATAAAATCTGCCGACTACAAGTTATCTTTGTGGTTGGCAGTCAATGTGTTAAATTTACTGTACTCAATTTCGTTTTTAAAATTATTTCTCAATTCACTCAGGATATTTTTATCACCACAATAATTCTTATATTAATACAGAACTTGTTCAGTTTTTACCTTTCTATTGTTCTCAGTTAAATATATTTTGCTGCCAAAATACACAAACGTGTAAATCTGTATGACGATAAAGCTTAGCGGTAAGAAATGCAGGCCTAATGTAGTATGATTGTATTATATCAATGTCACTACGTCAATGAAGTACATTTCATTAATAATGTGGCCAACTAAACACCCACCATACTGATGTGGCTTCGATTATTAACTGCATCATAAAGCGAACAGCAAGCAATCCCAAATATATGGAGAAAGGAAATATTTTGTGCAAAGTATTCATTTCAGTTATTTCTTCTGTCTTTCGAGTGCTCAACGCTTCGGTACAAGGGCACTACAACCGTCAGGGTTCGAAGTGGTCAGGCGATTTCAAATAAGGAAACCTTGTTCGCCCTCTCTTTATCTCTATTATAGTCCAAATAAAACGAGCCTTCTGAACGAAAGGACGGCGAATTGATGCGTATTTTATATATCTACCTCTAGACAGACGGTGACTGACTGCAGTAGATATTTAACGTATCTTACATTGGCGCATGTTCATCAAGCTTTATAGCTGACATGAATTGGAAACTCTGTATTAAATCTATTGCTAAGTCAGCTGTTAAGACATTTGGTTCTCGGTGTCCTGCGAGAAGGTTTTTCTCTCCAGAATCTATCCTACATATCTATAGATCTACAATTCGCCCATACTTAGAATATTGCTGCCACATATGGTCCAGTGTCCCTGCTATTTACCTTTAGCTCCTTGATAAAATCCAAAGAAGAATCAGCAATATTATTGGTCCTGATCTGGCGGCTCGGCTTCAGTCACTTTCCTATCGCCGTAAGGTTGCCTCTTTGCGCCTTTTTTTATAAATACTTTCGTGGTAATTGCTCGGATGAGATCTTCGCTAAATTTATAGTTGAGCTGGCTAGATGTCGCCGTAAGTTCTGTGCTAGCAGTTTCCTTTCTCGCTTGTGGAACTCCTTTCCGGCGACATGATTTCAAACTAACTTTAATCGGCAAAAATTTAAATACAGTATCAATCGCTATCTACCGTCGTCCCGATTACTCTTTTCTTTTCCCGCTTATTATTAATGTTTCTGTTCCTAATTTTTCTACATGCTGTAACACCTTGTATCTTAGTGGCCTTACGGCATTGCACAGGATGTTACCGATTTAAAAAGAAAAAGAAAGATTACAAAATCTCTACGACAAATGTTCCGTCTGTTACTTGTAAAATCCCAGTAGCTTTTGATATAAACTTCCTATCATTTCTGTTTGAATTTCTGGGGTGAGGAGGTATCATTATTTACATTATTTATATTCACACTGTTCTCCACATCTTTCTTGTTATCACAACGTTTCGGTCGATGTGCCCTCTGGCCTTCCTCAGGTGTATATCAATCTGTGCAACCTACAAGGATTCCCGAACTGAACCATTATTTAATCTACGGGGGTATACTGGTTTCATTTCACTGCTCATATCTAGAGATGTTTTAATTTTCATTTCTACTTCTTATTTTTATTTAGTAGCATTCAGTTATCGCTTGCTCGTTTCCATTGAGTGCAAGTAAACACTGCCCAGCCCAGGGATTGAACTCACAATCACTATTTCACGAAATTCACAAACCAACGATTTTATCCCTCTCCCACCCCTACACCGTGGAAACTGTTAGATGTAGACGTCTCTTCTACTCCAATAGCTTCATGTCTCGCACATCTCACCTATGGAACTTCATTCCCTATTACTGTTTCCCTGACAAATACAATCTCCAACGGTTTAAGTGTAGCGTCAATCGACATCTCCAGTTGCCTTGATCTATACACGTCCCTTCTCCACATCCTTTCATTTTTAATTCCTATCTGCTCTCTCGCTCCAAATCTTCTGTAACCCCCTTGCCTTGATCGACCCACTGTCTTTCTCTTTCTCCACATCCTCTCCTTTACCACTCCTATCTGCTCTTCCTCCAACCCTTCTTTAACCCCTTGCGTGATAGTGGCCTCCAGCCTTGCTTGGGGTGATACGCTTAAAAAAAAAAAAAAAAAAAGAAAAAAAAAAAGAAAAAAAAGAGAGACATTGTCCCGTAGGAGAGTGTGATTTTTCGCGAAGTAAATATGGAATTTAACATTAGCTTATACTAGGTATCTACTTGACCTCCCACAGGGCCAGGTTGTGACACAAGGTCGGGGTTTAACGTGGGAAGGGAGGGGGAATGGACCCGAGTTTACACCGGGCCGCAGTGCTTTGGCTTTAGCTGGTCTTAGCTTGTCCAAGCTGGTCTTTAGCTGGTCATAGCTAGTCTTAGCTGCGATACTACCAGCGCAGGAACGAATCCCTGCGACCGGCATGTATCAGAGATCGAATCTCAGCCCCATAGGCGATCGTCCAGTGAGTAATCTGAGAACAGATACTACACCGTGATCTTAGCCTTGAAGCCGGGAAACGAACGATCGGCACCGACCGCGAAGGGGCGGGATGGGAAAAGATCAAGAACCTTTATGGATAACACAGGAAGCCATATCTAAAGTCACATACAGTTACGGGAAAGTTACAATAGACACTCTTAAATAAAGATTTCAACATCATATATTATTTTCAAATTTCTAACCATAAGCAGTAGTATATTAGTGCGAGATTAATGATTATTTGTGGACAAAATTGATTGATTTATTTTTTATTATTTATCAACCCTTTCTGGGTTATTTAAAACCGAAACATTTTTCTGATGTCAAAGAATACTCGTTGTCACTTTCGTAATACTCGTTGTAGTAGAGGCTTTGTAATCGTATATACAACTATAGTACGCCGTTGAACGATACTAGTGTCAGACGCTTTCGAATAATCTCGTACTAATAGTACTGGCTCGAATAGTAATCCATATAGTGATGCGAATAGAGAAATAGTATAGTGAATAGAGTAGAGAATAGCGGTCCGTATAGTAATAGAGGATAGAGTAGAAATAGCGATCGTTAGTCGTCAGCTTCTTCCTACATATATGCGTTTCCTCTATGGTCACGTGATCCACTTAATTCAATAATGGGATCGATTGTGTTTACTCACTGGTGATCTATGTCTAAACTCAAGTGTCGGCAGCGACACTTTATTCCTATATAACAAACAATGATTTTTTTTTGCCAGTGAATATTTCATTAACATATATTGAGAATAACAACGCTTTTTCTAGCGCCATGTTCTAAAATTTAACCCATACCTGGAGTTGTGAACAAAAGCAATGAAGTTATATAAAAAATTGAAATTTGTAAGATTCCTGGTGAAAATCATTTTTCTTTTATTGAATGTTCACTCAATATTCAAGTGACACTCAAGCAAGAGTATTATTGAATTATATTGTTGTATGGACGTAAATGTAGGTAATAAGTGCAGATTATGAGGATAAGTAGGATAAAAACGTTTGACCCTAGAATTAAAGATTGTATTGATCTAAGAAGCATCCTCTTGGGAGTCTGTTCCATAAAGTAGCAGTTCTAAGAATGAAACTGATTAGAAATTCTTTCCTACCAATGGAATACAAAGCGAATGATAAGGATTCAATCCTGTGTAAATGGCATGGCGATTCCTAGCTGTAAAGGTCTGAAGTGGTAGTATTAGAATAACTTTTAATACTTCTAAAATCTAGGATATATTATTGTAAGTATTGTGAGCACAGACATTTTAGACTAGTTTATATTTACATTTCACGCCGACGCAAGCATATGTTGTTTAGACAGCAATTCTTTATTAATACATATTTGATTAAAAAACATTGACAAAAAAAAATATTGTTAATGTTCTGATTAACACTTCTTGTTTCTGAACGACTGGAAAGGATGATATATTCAAGAACTACATAGGTTTTTGATCGAGCGCTTTCGATGGTGCCAAATCCGCCTAAAAATAGCTAAACTGTAAGCTGTAGACAATCGGTATCTCAGATTATTGATTAAAAATGTCTTCCAGCGAAAGAAGCATGCAAGTCTTAGTTAAGACCACACTTCTTCGAACCTCGTCGACTGGCGCTACATAATCACAAACAAAGAACTGTACCAAATAACAGAAACAACATCACTTAAGAACTTTCATACAACAAATAAATGGATATCACATGTGCCTCAAAAAGAAGACAATGACAATCAAGATGTTAACGTTCCACATTCTTTCAAACAAAAGTTTAGGGAGGAAGTCCGCATCAATACTGGAAAGAGCGCTAACAACTAGTGGGCTTGAGAAACCTGTTTTCCTCAAAGAATTTATAAATTCGAAATTCCAATAACCTGAAAAAGGTCGGAACGAACAACGGCCGAAACGTTGTGAATATGGTAATGAAGATGAGGATAACAGTCCGAATAATGTAAATAATGCAAGTAATCATAATACCTCTTCTCAGAGATATAGACAGAGAAAATAATAAAATAATCATGGGGTTGACCTTCAACGCAATTTCTAACAAAAGGTTAGGAAGGAAATCCCCATCCATATTGGAAAGAGGAATAACAGGTGGAGGGTTTGAGGAACCTATTTTCCTGAAAGATTTTATAAATTTCAACTGGAAGTCGATCAATGAATGCCTTAAGTTTATAAGGAAACGGCTAATATTACAATTATTAATACGAAATAACACTTGAAGACATTCAACAGCAGCAACAACTAAAATGGATAGCACATTTAAATTCAAGAGAAAATAATAACTTTCATTATTTACATTATTCCTGCTGTTATTCTCATCTTCATTGTCATATTCACAACGTTTCAACCGTTGTTCGCTCCGACCTTGTTCAGGTGATTAGAATTTCGAACCGAACCCACCGCTGTAGATTGTTTCAGTTCCACGTGCCATGCCTCAAGGACACATAGTCCAATGGATAAAGACGTTGGTTAGCTCCAGTGACTAGACCCAAAGAGTTGTGAGTTCAATACCAGGCCACAGCAGTGGTGTACCAAAACTTGGAGAGTTGAGTTAAAGGAAAATAACTGAGACATAAGGAAGAGGCATAGATGTGGAACTAGAACAATCTACCCCGGTGGATGAAAGAAAGGGTTCGGTTCTAAATTCCAATCACCTGAAGAAGGCCGGAACGAACAACGGCTGAAACGTTAAGAAGATGAGGATAACAGCCCGAATAATGTAAATAATGCAAGTAATCATAATACCTCATCTCAGAGATACAGACAGAGAAAATAATAAAATAATAAAGGTGTTGACTTTCAACGCAACTTCAAACAAAAAGGTTAGGAAGGACCCCCCCCATCAATATTGGAAAGAGGAATAAAAAGTAGAGGATTTTAGAAACCTTTTCTCTAAATTTGGTTAAATTTCATGAATTTTTAACCGACGGTAGCAGTAGCTGCTCGCTCAATGAATGCCGGATATTACCATATACATTGTACCGGGATTTTTTCACGTGAAGAATTATGATTGTTGTAGTTTTTGTTATTCGAACCAGAACGCTCATTTTGGTTATATTCGCACCTTTTCGACCTTTCAATCTTCTAGTCTTCTTCAGGTGATTGGCATTTCGAACTGAACCCTTTATTTCGTCCACGGAGGTAGATTGCTCTAGTTCCATGTGGCATGCTTTAGTTATCTCCCTTTAATTTAACTTTTCAAGTTTTGTTCAACACCGCGTTTTGAACACACAACTCTTTGGCTCAAGTCACCGGATCCAACCAAAGCTCTTATCCTCTGAGCCATGTGTATGACCCAGAGACATATGAATAAGAAATGGTCAGTAAAAACAGTACCCTACAACTACCCTGGGTACATGGCAGCAGCTCCGACAACCTGGGATAGAAGGGTACAAGAGGATAACAACACTCAGAAAACAGATTCTGTTTGCCTATTCTATGTGAAGGGATTATCGGGAAAATACAAAAGTTCTGTGGTTCATATAACACCAAAACGACCTTCAAAAGAGGTTCAACATTTCGCAGACACCTGTTCCGAGTAAGACCCCCACCCCGAGAAGAAAATGACTAAGGACTGTGTGCGTACGCTGTGGTAAGAAATATAAAGGAGAAACAGGGCTCCCTCTTAAGGTGAGACTGCAAGAACATCGTAAAGCTGTAACACGATGGGAAATAGAAAAAATCAGGCGTAGCTTCTGTGGGATGGTGTTGAAATAATAGACAGAGAACATCACTGGAAAAATACGTAAACTTAACTAACCAGCACATATGCTAGGCCACAAAAATCTAAGCCGGCTAAGCATAGCAATACATTATGGAAACCAGTAATACGGAGTGATAGAGAAAAACAATAACAACAACAAAATTGCAATATGAGCTCTGGTAAAGATGTTTATTGAGACATTAAGTTTACAAATCCCAAACATTCATACACTGAAGGAGACATGGCTCAGTGAATAAGAGCGTTGGTTGGATCCAGTGACTTGGCCCAAAGTTCAATACCTGGCTACTGCAGTGGTGAAAATAAACTTGGACAGTTCAGTTAAAGGGAGATAACTGAGTTACCTGGAAGAGGCATGTCACGTGAACTAGAACAATCTATTGCCTTGGACGAAATAAATGGTTCAGTTCGAAATTCCAGTTACCTGAAGAAGGTCGGATCGTTCAACGACCGAAACGTCGTGAATATGGTAACAAAGATGAGGACAACAGACCGAGCAATGTAAATAATCACCATTTTGTGGTAAGTAATTTTTGTTCTTATCTTTGGTCTAAGCAATTTGTTTTATAGCTTTTGCATATACTTTTAAAATGTCCGTTTTCCAGGCTTTAATAAAATGTCGTACCCCCAAGATTACATTTACATATATTTCTGCATATACATTTTACGAAGGAAGATAGGAAATCTTAATTGGGGGGGGGGGGTCGACATTTCTACGGCGTTGTCAATCTGCCTAATACTTTTGTTTGTTGTAATCAATAACGTTAAAAAATTGCCTACAAATATCTGTTTAATACAATAAAAGATTTTTTTTTTATTTATTTGCAAGTGAATGAATTTCCAAAACTGAGGAGTATTAAATTTCTCATTATTTAAAAAGAAAAGACCGGGAAACCATTGGAACAGATAAAGCCTGGTTCTTGGAAATCTGCCTTCCAGGCAGTATTTCCTCATTAAACTAACAGGGTAGGATCTGGGCTACGCCCTAACGTCTGCGACTAAAGATGATGAGAATGAACAATTTTTGCCTTTACGCATGCGTACATTTGTACCCTTCCACATTAAACCTGACTTTGTGTCATATTTGCCCTCGTGAGTTGAAAAAAAAAAGACAGAAAGTGAAGTGGTTCTAGGGTGTTTAAAATTTCACATTAAATATTTTCATTAACAAAAGTGACAAAAATGAGAGAGGTAGTGAAAAGGAGAGAGGGGAGAGAAAGAAAGAGGTAGTGAAAAGGAGAGATGGTAGAGAAAGAAAGAGGGTAGAGAAAGAAAGAGGGTAGAGAAAGAAAGAGGGTAGAGAAAGAAAGAGGGTAGAGAAAGAAAGAGGGAGAGAAAGAAAGAGGGAGAGAAAGAAAGAGGGAGAGAAAGAAAGATAGAAAGGAGGTGAGATAGAGAGAGAGAAAAAGTGGTGAGAGGGTGTGGGTGCGAGAGAGAAAAGAGGGTGGGAAATGGAAAGGAAAAGGGGCTAACTTGGTTCAACATAAAAAATGGAATCATTCGACATAATAAAAATATTCACTGAAAGAGTTTGTATCCATTTTGTGTTAATACTGTTAAAGAAAGACATGAACCCACTTCTCCCTATAGATAAGGCCATATATCATACCTTGCTGCTGCTATCATATATAATCTATACTTGTAGCGGAAATGAGCTCCGCTACGCAGCCTACATTGCTGCATAAAAAGCTGTGGAGAATCTAGCATGTATTTCGATAATCTACTAAATTATATATATATATATATATATATATATATATATATATATATATATATATATATAATGGACTAAGTCCGACAATTATTTTAATATATTTTCTGTTTATACGATATTTTTATAGATAGAAATATTTAAGTCAATGGTTTGTTTGTAATAAACAGTATTAATTACATTTAACGGCCTGAATGTCAGATAAATTTCGTAGAAAATATTTGTACTCCGACAGGAATCGAACTTGTATCGTACACGGAACCGTCATTTAGCCTGATGTGCTATGCTGTTGAGCTACAGAGGAAGCGTTGGGTTAGCAAAGTCAAATTACTGGTTTTAAACAGCAAATTTCCCACGATCTTTTCTAGAAAGATCATATCTGCTCGAACATTCAGGCCGGTAAATGTAATTAATACTGTTTATTATAAATAGACCATTTTCCTAAAACATTATCTATAAAAATAGCGTATAAACAGAATATATATATATATGTATATTACGCAAGGTGAAAATGCTATATATATTGGCGATATGGCTTCATTAAATAGGGCCATAGAGAATACGTCTTTCATTAAATAAAATGACATGGTCGAAGGAGTAATATTTTTTTTGTATAATGCTTGATTTATCCGAATAATATTGAAACCATATTAAAAGCATTGGCAGAAGATGTTATTTTGATAAAACGTTGCGTAAAACAAATACTGTTTAAGGTTGCCATCTAATTCATGTATTTAAGTAGAGTTGAGTGCTGAACTGCTATGGAATATCAATTTTACTATACAGTATTAAATGGTGGACTATTTTATCACAGATGAAGACACTTGAGGCAACAGATATGTGGTTCTACAGAAGAATGCTGAGATTACCATGAACAAAAACCTCTTCATATAAAATTAAACTTGCCAAGAAATTTCTTAAGTTATTTTCGAGAGCAAAACTAATTTTGTCACAAGGATAAATTCATGGAGAACATGGCGAGCTCCATTTAATTCGCAATTGCTTGTTAGACTATCACTTTATCATTCTATGACAGGCGCTAAAGAAAAATCTTTTATGATCTATCGACATTAGTATTCGTTCATTCATCAATTTTCTAATGAATAGCTTTGGGGGGTAAATTTTGGAATTGTTCAATTCGACCAAAAGTAATTATGAGTTTTCCGATCTTAATCGACTTGGGATCGTTTCTTAATTATGCAAATAATTTGCTCTATTTCAGGAATAAATATTATAAGAACGGAAAATTATCCAGGGGATAAGAGTAAATTAAAAGCCTTTGCCGCTATCAGGCAATGAGCGGGCGCTGCAAAAATTCATATTCATTTAGAAATTGGTTGGTCCTCAATAAACTTTGCTCTTTAATTTAGAGTGAGGAGAATGTTTAAAATAAATAAATAAATAAATAAATAGAATAAAAATTACAGCGTCAAGCAGGTACAAATATTTAACTATCTGGTTTATTTTGTTTTACGGTATATCAACCTCAATGGGTTATTTTATGCCGACAAGTTTTTTTATTGCTGCTAATATTGTTTCCCATTCAAAAATGTATTGCTGGCAATATTGTTTCCCATTCAAAAATGTATTGCTGGCAATATTGTTTCCCATTCAAAAATGTATTGCTAGCAATATTGTTTCCCTTAAAATATGTATTGCTGGTAATTCTTTTCAAAAATGCATTGCTGATAATTATTTCTTTAAAAATACACTACTGATAATAATGTTTTTTAAAAAAATGCATTGATAGTATTAAAATCTATTTTTACACTTTCATGGTGTTATGGCCCCAGTTTGCGGGTTAAGTATTTGCACATTGCCGGGACCCTAACAGGGTCTACCACCCCGGGCCAGGGCGGACCTGGGAACACCAGCAATTAAGAGGTGGTTCAACGCTCCTCAAAACCTCCTGATCAGAGGCCTTGCTGTTGGATGTAGTTTATCGTCTTACCCAGGACGTCTCATTTGGTGAGGGTCTAACCCCTCTGTCGAAGTGCAGTCGGCGTATTCTGAAGTCCCAGTCGACAGGGCGAATTTATCTGGAAAGATAACGGTTTAAAAACGCTTTTTCTAGACTCTTCTAATGTTACAGTAAAAGAAAATGAATAATAAATTTCAGGAAGATATTAATTGGTTTGGTTTGTTTTGTTTTACGGTATATCAACCTCAATGGGTCATTTAATGCCGACAACTTTTTTTTTCCTGGTAATACTTTTGTTTTATCAAAAATCTATTTCTGTTAATATTTTTTCCTCAAAAATGTATAGATGGTAATATTATTTTTTCAAAACGTATAGCTGGTAATATTATTTAAAAAAAATCTTATAGTCGGCAACACTATTCTTTCAAAACAAAAACGTATAGCTGGTAATATTTTTTCAAAAACGTACAGCTGGCAACATTATCTTTTCAAAAACGTATTATCAGAGGCCTTGCTGTTGGACGTAGTTTATCGTCATACCCAGGACGCGGATGTAGTTTATCGTCATACCCAGGACGCGAAGATATTAGAAAGTGCTTCCTTGATATAAATTAGGGATTCTAAATTTTTTAAATATACAAAAAGAAATTGTATATTTTCTATAAATATTGTAAAGTGAAGAAAAAGTATTCTGATGCTATTTGAAGAATTTATTTAGCTAAAGTACTTCGGGACGTTACCATAACATTGTGACAACGTTGGAGATGAGCGGTCAGTTTGAGGTTAAGAAAATAGTTGATGGTAACGTAACAGTAATAACCCACAATGTTACGCATGTCAATATGAATAAGTTCGGGCTTACAGACATATCTCATTGAAACACGTGTACCCGTACGATCACCGAAGTTAAGTAACTTCGAGCCTTGTCAGGGTTGTCCGAAAGTCTTGGCACCCATACATTTTCCAATTCAAGTCGAGTTCGTTATATTCGTTTACCCGCAAAGAACCTCCGCCTCTTCGCCCCTCCACCAGTTATAGGTCAATTAGTAGGACTTGTATCAGTAAATCATTATTATTAAAAAAAATCTCACGGCCTAAAAATATTTTCTGTCTTTATATAACCTGCAAAGACTTCAATGAATTCACTAAAACTCTGGGTAATTCGACGTGGTGTAATGATTACCAAGTTTGCTTTGCAGATTAATTACGACCGAGTAGCGAGTTCGATCTTCAGTAGGAACTCCATACTTTCGGACTTGTGTCACATCAAAGCTAAACTTAATAAAACGCTATATCAACCAGTCCGTCTTCTAATGAAGAAAAATGGCTTTTAAGTTACACAGCAAATATTTTTAACAATCTCCTTCCTTGTTAATGCACTTAAATCGGGCATTATACAATGAAAATTAAAATTTAGCTAATAACTATTTGTCAGCCTGTGGACTTATTGATGGTGATATACATAGATTGAAGTATAATTAATTAATTAACAAATAGATAATATCACTCAGTTCTTGTCCCCTACTTACTGCCTTCATATACACGTACATATGCAAGTGAATGTTTATTTTTGATAGTATGTTTAGAGAGAATTTGGATATTGATACATTTCTAACATTTATTAAATCTTTTTGTATATTTGATTAATTTAACGATATATCAACATTTGTGCTGTTATTTAATGAAGAACAAGACTTAAGAGTAAAATTATAGTAAATTAGGTAGACATCGGTCCGCCTTATGCTAGACACGATACGGTAGACATCGGTCCGCCTTATGCTAGACACGATACGGTAGACATCGGTCCGCCTTATGCTAGACACGATACGGTAGACATCGGTCCGCCTTATGCTAGACACGATACGGTAGACATCGGTCCGCCTTATGCTAGACACGATACGGTAGACATCGGTCCGCCTTATGCTAGACACGATACGGTAGACATCGGTCCGCCTTATGCTAGACACGATACGGTAGACATCGGTCCGCCTTATGCTAGACACGATACGGTAGACATCGGTCCGCCTTATGCTAGACACGATACGGTAGACATCGGTCCGCCTTATGCTAGACACGATACGGTAGACATCGGTCCGCCTTATGCTAGACACGATACGGTAGACATCGGTCCGCCTTATGCTAGACACGATACGGTAGACATCGGTCCGCCTTATGCTAGACACGATACGGTAGACATCGGTCCGCCTTATGCTAGACACGATACGGTAGACATCGGTCCGCCTTATGCTAGACACGATACGGTAGACATCGGTCCGCCTTATGCTAGACACGATACGGTAGACATCGGTCCGCCTTATGCTAGACACGATACGGTAGACATCGGTCCGCCTTATGCTAGACACGATACGGTAGACATCGGTCCGCCTTATGCTAGACACGATACGGTAGACATCGGTCCGCCTTATGCTAGACACGATACGGTAGACATCGGTCCGCCTTATGCTAGACACGATACGGTAGACATCGGTCCGCCTTATGCTAGACACGATACGGTAGACATCGGTCCGCCTTATGCTAGACACGATACGGTAGACATCGGTCCGCCTTATGCTAGACACGATACGGTAGACATCGGTCCGCCTTATGCTAGACACGATACGGTAGACATCGGTCCGCCTTATGCTAGACACGATAAGGTAGATATGGACTATGTTTCTTTGTTTATGTGTGAATATGTTTCAGTGTGTGCTGTCTGAATATCTACGAATAGAACCAATTTTTCGAATCTTTGGATAAAATGAATGGTCGTCAATAGCGTATTGCTATACATATATATATATATATGTTGTGTGTATTTATGAGTTTAAATAACAGGGTTTGTATTTCAGTTAGTACTGTAAACGTCTTCACAAATATCACTAATTACTTATATAAATATGAACGCATTTAATTGGTACTTTTGAAATATAAGTGAACATGGGCCGTGTTGTGTGTCTGTGAGAAAAAAAATTATGTCAGTTTAGAGAATGTATAAAGATGTGAGACCTTCTGAAATTCATGAACAGGTTTTTTAAATATGTTAACCTATTTAGAATTAACGAGATGTCAGTATTATGACAGGAATCATGCCCGTTCTTGGAGATCCTGCGTTTAACGAGTTTTTGTTACAACTATAGACAGATAAAAAACCCCAAAAAACTCTAGACTGAACGTGTGTATATTCCAGTGGGGAGATTTAAAGACTACCAGCAAGGACTTTCATTTCATTGTACATCCAAATATTGGACAAGAAAAATATAGGGCAGATGCCAAAGTATGATGGCCTGAAGATTGCTTCAAGCATGAAAGACAGTCGACACTCAGTGTTGTCTTCAGTGTCCACTCTTATATTTACACATCTCTCTAGCCTTGATATTGAGCACTTTCAGCCATAAATACAGCATACCTTCTGGGGTGGAACAACTACATTGAATCAATAGCTTCATCTACCGCAAATAAATTTAGTTCTCTCTGTCGCGCCAGGAGGTTTTTCGCGCCCGAGTCCATCCTTTAAATATACAATTCAACCATTCGTCCTTGCATTGAATACTGCTGCCATATAGGGTCTGGCGACCCTGCTGTTCATTTCAAGGTCCTCGATAAAATCCAGAGACGGATATGCAATGTGATAGGTCCTGATCTGCCATCTCGTTGACATCACTTTCTCACAGACGTACTGTGGCTTCCCTCTGTCTTTTCTACAAATATTTTCATTGCAACTGCTCTGACGAGCCAATTTTAACTGATACCCAAACTGCATGAATTTAAGCGTGCTACTAGGTTGGCATCTCGGTCCCACCCTTTCACTGTTGAAGCAGTTAAACGTAACCGCCTCTTTTATTCAAACAGCTTCTTATCTCGCACTTCCCTACAGTGAAACTACCTTCCTCTTACATGCTTCCCTGATAGCTATAATATCCAAATATTCAAATGTAATGTCAATCGACATCTGCTGCCTTGGTCTTGATCCCCTTTTTTCTCATTATCCTTTCCTCAAACACCCCTCTTTACTCTTGCTCTCACTCTCTGTAAACCCTTGCGGGCTAGTGGCATTCCTGCCTTTGTTTGGAGTGATATGCTTAAAAAAAAAAAAAAAAATACGCACATGCTCACATGATAGGATGCTGAAAATTTTTCAGCCTGATCAGAAAGGCGCCTTTCTTAAAAAATTGTCATTTGGTTGGATGTTGGCAAGTATGTAGGGTCGAGATGTCTTCACCATTTTTTTTTTGTTTTGTGTGTGTGGTTATATATATGTTAAAAAATCTAAATGTGTATGCGTGTTTGCTTATCTTTCTCTCTCATATACATATTAGTAAGTGAGAATCAGTTATTTGGAAGTATGCAAATATTTATGTATTTGTGCATATGAATATATTTTCCCATGTTTATTTCTGCCATTTATTCTGCAATGGGCATATTCCTGAAGTCAGACTATTTTCCCATAAGAAAACGGTTCTAGAGAATTCCTTTAAGTAGAACATCGTTGATATGTCGCCGATTGTAATATTAACTATGAACCTATTTAATGATAGTTTTACATTTATTTTCATAGTTTATTTTATTCTAAAATATATTTCGGCTGTTCTAGTCTCCAGCCATCCTGAGGTAAATATAACCGAGGCATAATTATCTTAAACTATCTTGTTTTTTTGGTTTTATAACCTGGACTTCCTCTGTTAGTTATACCTCCACAAACAAATAACTATTTTTCTATGTCATAAGGTCGCATTTGGATGGCACAAACTTCCAACGTGAATGCTTTATCGAAGCTATTATAAAAGTGATTTACAGTAAAAAGTATATACAGTGTAACCCGGATATAAGAGAAACCCGGATATAAGAGACTTCTTCTCCGGTCCCGACAACTCTCTTATATCCGGGTTACACTGTAATAGCAAATTGTGTCAACATTTAATGCAAGAATTACCTATGAACGTGTTGATAATTGAAGCATTTTTCTATTAGTTTTTCTTTCATCTTATTTTTGTTGCTTCTGATTGCAACAGTTATTTACATTCTACAACCATTAAACAAGCAACAAAAATCGAAAAAAAAAAAAAATGAAGTAAACTGCAACGAGTTTTTAACTTGTGTCTTTGAGAGACTGACAGACAGCACTTTATTTGGCTACAAAGACATTGTCAGACGTAATTTAGATTTAGTCATTTGGCTACATATTTTTAATCCGACTTTCTATCCAATATTGCTTGTTTACACTTAATATTACTAGTAGACATTATTCTTAAATTGCAGTAAGTAATAATTGACTTCGTTGAGTTTTTGGACAAATTTCTTTCATATACATATTGATTTTTATCTCCAGACACACGTACATAAATCCACGTGTAAGAAGTACACTCTCATGTACTTTCAGGATGTGGGAGATCATGGCTCTCCCCAACTGTCTTATGTTTTTCGAAGTAATTTTTGATCCTACACCCTTTCTATACCTTTTTCGTCGTCTGCCAGTCATTCAAAAATTAATTTTGTTCCTCGTTGTTCCACATAGTATATTTTGCCTCCAATATGTCAGTTTGTTTTGCATTTTTTTTACAGTAACGCTCACCCTGTACAAGGCCCGGGAGCCACTCGTGGTAGAGGTGTAAAGATAAGGGTAGTTTATATGGGTAAGAGGGGAAGATAACGGTTAACTCTAGACTTGAATAGGGATCGGGGAACATCCTTTGGAGAGATGTTTCATAAGGCAGTGGTTTGTGGGAAGAAGCTGTTTGAGTGGAACATACTTCTCACCGATGAAATACGGAGGGTGGTTTGCTACTATGTAAGTGGCATAGCGGGTCCTAGCCGTGAAGGTCAGACCTGGCGAAACCAAGAGATGCAGTTCATCCGATCAATTTCCTTGGTAGCAGCGATAGAGCAGTGAGAGACTCGCCACATCCCGCCTGTGGGAGAGAGTGTGTAAAATATTTTTTTCACAAGGGCTCTTTTGAACCTTAACAAGACTGGACAGTGAGGTCTGAGCAGCTTCTGCCTAAATATGGCAAAAAATACTCCATTTTAGGCCTGATCTGGCTCTTATAAAGGTAGAGGATAGAAGGATTCAAGTACTTACTAGAGCGCTACAGGGAGCTGACCATTTTACCTGCATTTTTAGCGATGGATCGTATATAGGAATTCCACTTAAGGTTGGGTGTGGGGTTGAGGCCAAATATTCTCCTGAGACACGATGCCTCCTCGGTGAGGGAATGTAACCAGTTTGTTTGTAGAGGCATTGAATGTAACCAGCCAGTTTTTACGCCTTCACTAGGAAGTGTTAAATTCTCTACGCCTTCTTTCCTCATAACCCGATTGTTTTGTTTTTCCTGTTTTCTTTAATGCCTAATCGTTGTTCACATGTTTTTCGATGGTATTCTTTGCATTTGTCACCCTGTCTTTTCGTCATCTGCTGTATAGGAGGAAATTAGATATACCAGCAGTTAATTACTTTTTCCTAGAGAGCCCTTTCTACCCCGCTATTTAACATAGCTGGGGAGAAAAAGATGGATTCATATCTTTCCCTTGAGAATTTGTACGAAAGTGAACGCAACAGACCACCCCGGAAATTGAACTCGGGTGTCCGTTTCCATTTCCCACGCCGATACCCGTTACACTACCCGTTCATCCACAGCCCAATACCAAGTTATTTGTAATATTTAGAAATCAATATACTTTACAATTACTGAGTGAAAACGGTAATCTTCATGATAGCTTTTCTTGATAGAAATTCAAGATATTGATTCGTTTTATACGGCTTATCAACCCTTTGCAAATTAGTTAAAGCCAGAAATTATTTTTAGATTGTAAGAATTTTTTGAGATAATGTTATAGTAATACAAGTCTTACTAATTAACCTAAGACTTGGGGGTGGGTAGAAGAGATGCATTCATATATTTCCCCAGAGTATCTGCGTGCAAGTGAACATAACGAACCCAACTGGAATTGAAACTGTTCTCCGATTGACAATTCCGAACCATTATCCATTACACAAGCCATACATCCAAGCTTACAGCACATCGTATTCTCAAGCGGTCACCCATCTAGGTACTTACCAGGCTCGACGTTGCTTAACTTCAGTGATCAACGTGATCTGGTTGTAAGCCTACATTTGCTAATCAACCAAAAAGTGATTGAGCACTCATTAATCATACAGTAACCCTCTAACTTGAGTGACTCTTGTGCTTTGTATCGGGTGAACATCAGTATAGATAACGTGAGAGTGTGTATATATATATATATATATATATATATATATATATATATATATATATATATATCTATCTTAAGGAAACCGGTGTTTCAACATGATGTGGCCGTAAGCCTTAAGATATCATGGATCTTAAAGCGACGTGGAATGTTTTTATTACTTGTTAAGGGGCAAGAAAAGAAAAATCCCAAACGATTTACACAAGTGTTTCTTTTATCCACATTCTATCTACCAATATTATTTATATCAACACTAGCAACACCAACACATTTTCACTGCTGAACTATGACTGTTATTTCAGCATTTATTCCCTCCTACATAGGTAAGCACCATTTGCTTTTGCTCGCTTTGTTTTCATGACAACAAATGTGACGCAATTGCGGTTTGCTATTTTTTTTTTAATTCCCAAAAATACAAACGTATCAGTCAGTCAGTTGCAGTGCTATATGTGATACACACTTGGGCGATCATGTCTTTTTCGATTCATGACTGACTAGGCAGAATATTTTCCAGTAGTAGGTTGCCATTTCTTTCTGCGCTGGACTGGTTACCAGCCAAGGCTATAAGACCTAATCAACTCATAGAGGGGCGGGGTAGATGGATTCATACATTTCTCAAGGATATTTGCGCGTAAAAGTGAACGTAAAGAAATCCGATTGGAATTCGAACTCGGCTCTCCGATTTTTCATTCGGATCAGTTATCACAACACAAATGATAGAAAAGAAAAGAAAACTCTAAAAAGTTAAAGAAAACTGTTCTTTGTTAGTGTTATGGTAATTTACCCACGCACGCATGAACTCTCCCAGCTACAAATAGGAGCAGGTACTGCCTTTTTGGAGAGTGAAGCTTCCAGCTCTGACAGTCGAACCGAACATTCTTGCTGTAACACTCTCGTTTGTATATGTTTGTATTACTGTTTCTGTCAATATATTTGTTTAACTCAATTTCTCTCTTGTGTCTTTATTTTTGGCCCTAACAAGACCACAACAGTTTGTAAGTAGACTTGCAATATGCAAGCAAGTCCAGCTCCTATGACAAATTCGAAATTCGTTTTTTTTAATTATTATCTCTTCGTATATACATCAGACTGTAAAAGGAGTTTAACCAAGATTTTTTTATATATATCTTATGCGTGTTTAAAGTTTTCGTTCCAAGTGATGTCGATGCACAATAAAAGGAAACTTATTTCTTTGTTATTAATTATATTAAACTTACGACGAATCATTGATCTATTCATTACGAATAAAAAAATAGTTTACATTTATTAAAAAAACAACAAAAAAAAAACAAGTAAATTTTCCTCGAATCTTCAACTGATATAAACTGTGTTAAAAAGGCGCTTAACAAAGTCGTTAGCAAGCTACTCCCAGACAGGTTTTTTTTATCAATTCACCCCAAAGCAAGGCGATAATACCAGACAAAGATAAAGATAAATTTAAAAATGTTAAGGATTGTAGACCAATCTAGCAATCTTGATTCCATCACTATTGATACTGAGTTCCCTCAGCTTTAAATGCGCCCCTTCACTGGTGGGGGGGGGCGTAGAAGAGGTGACGCTTATCCTTGTAAATTAACTTATATAATACAGACTGATATTTACTTTAAGAAGCCACACATATGATTATTAATTTTTAAACTATGAGATCCATGAAAATTCGTCAGCACATTTTTGCAATGCGTTTCTGAAGTACAGGGGTTGGACAAAATAATTGGAACAGGTGCAAATTCCACTCCTATATTTAAAAAAGCCCATTAAGAACTTTAACTAAAACTTCATAATTGCAGATTATATCTATTGTAAATACATTTATTTATCAAATTTACTGTATTTGTCTTATTTACTTTTAGAATTTAGTAAGATTTAAGTTAAATGCGTGACCTCTCCGGGTTCGAAAAAGGGCGAATTGTTGGAGCTCGCATGGCAGGTACCTCGATCACTAAGGTTGCTGAACTGTTTGGTTTTTCAAGAGCTATCATATCAAGAACTATGACGCAATTCGAGAAACAGGGCAAAACCTCTAGCAACCATAACAATTCAGGCCGGACTTGCAAACTTACTGACAGGGACCAACATGCATTGAAACACAATGTGGCAAAAATAATCGGACTACTGCAGCCAAAATGACTGCTAAGTTGAATAATCATCTGAATAGTCCAGTTTCTACTAAAACTGTTTGTCGTGAGCTCCATAAGGCTGGATATCATGGAAGACCTGCCATGAGGAAACCTCTTCTCTCTACTCGCAACATTCAGAACAGGTTGAAGTAGTGCAGAGATCACAATGCCTGACCTGACCAATGAAAGCAATTCATATTCTCAGACAAGTCCAGTTTTTCTTTTTTCCCAACTTCAGGGCGAGTTTATGGGTGGAGGCAGCCCAAAGAAGCTTACAACCCTGACTGCCTTCTTCCAATAGTGAAGCATGGAAGTGGATCAGTGATAGTTTGGGCCGCCATATCATGGAAATGTCTCGGCCCAATAGTTGCCCTGCATGGTAGAATCAACAGCAAAGATTACTTGAACATTTTGAGAGATCATGTTCATCCAATGGCCCTGACTATTCCCTGATGGTGACTGAATCTTCCAAGATGATAATGCTCCAATACATACCGCTCGAGTGGTTAAGAATTGGTATGAAGAGCATGAAAGTGAGCTAGAGCACATGGAGTGACCTCCCCAATCTCCAGATATCAATATTATTGAACATTTGTCGTGCATTTTGAAGCAACGAGTTAGGAGCTGCTATCCTCTGCCATCGTGTGTTAAAGAGCCGGAGCAGGTGTTAATGGAAGAATGGCTGAAAATTCCTCTGGATGAAGTCAGGAAGCAGTATGATTCCATTCCTAGACGTATTAAAGCTGTATGTGAAGCTAAAGGAGGACCAACTCCATATTAAATAAATTTTCTTTGAATTTAACAAATGTTTCAATTATTTTGTCCAACCCCTGTAAATGTGGAATTGAACATAATTCCATATTTATTTTAGTAATAAAAGAATAATATATAGTTTTAAACAGTAGTTTATTTATTTCAAAAATATATTCTATTTTTATAATATTCTGAATTTATGGAATAAAGCCTCATTCTGTACATTATTTAAATGGGAACTGTTTTTCTTATCTTTGCTGTTATTTCGTTTCGACATGCCTTGCAGCCTTCATCAGGTGTATGTCGATCAGTTTGAAGTTCCCTGAACATTATCCGGATCGACAAGCACTTGATGAACACCTGGGGTCAAAGACTGAAACGCCATAACAATAACAACAAAGATAAATTGGTCCATTCTTTCATTTTCAAGTATCTCATGAATATCAAAATGGAATCGCCTGTGTTTACTCACTGGCGATCTATGTTCAAACTCAAGTGTCGGCAGCGACACTTTATTCCAATAGAACATATCTTCTGACATATATCAAAATTCATTATGGAAATTCTTTTTGTCATATTGTTATTTTTTAGTTACGGGCCATCTATGGTGTGAAGGTTTTTGATTGACAGATTTGTTTTTTTTAGGGCATATCAAACTTTTGATAATGAACCAGACTAGAATTGGAACTCGGCTCTCCAATTTCTACTTCCGAGCTGTTATCATCATCCGCACATCCAAGCTTATAGCGCCTGGCATTCCCAAGAGGTCAAACATCTAAGCTCGACGTTGCTTAACTTAGATCGTAGCAGAACCGGTGTTTCAACGTGATATGGTCGTAAGCCTTATGATGTGAAGGAGAGGTCAGAAGATATGTTATATAGGAATAAAGTGTCGTTGCCGACACTTGAGTTTGAATATAGATCGCCAGTTATCTCCTGTTAATTTCCCTCTGAAAGTTCTGCACTGCCTTAACCGGGTATTGAACTTTGGGTCCTGTCACTGGATCTAACCAACGCCTTTATCCACTGTGCCATGTGTCCTTGAGGACATCTGTGTATGAATTTCTGGGTATTATAAACCTAATGTCTTCAGCAATCATTTTTTTACCAGTGCTCATATTGCAATTTTTGCTGTTATCATTGCATGTTTTTACCAGAGTTCATATTGCAAATTTTGTTGTTATTATCGCTTTTCTCTGGCACTCCTTATTACTGGTTCCCATATTGTATTCATTTCTATGCTTTGTCGGCTTAGGAATACAATCGTTGGATAAAACAAACTACAAGCTCATATCTCCTAGACGCTCAAGGAGTTCTTCAGAATTTCTAATGAAGAAGACCACAGAAGGATCCAAAATGACCTGGATAAATCCTTCACCAAGGTACCCACGGAGCAGGCACTCTCAGTAGTCAGAGACAGATTGGCCTCTGACTCATCCCTAGAAGAACGGAACAGTATTCCAATAGATAATCTGATGGAAATTAATTTCTGGGTATTATAAACCTAATGTCTTCAGCAACCATTTTTACCAGCGCTCATATTGCAATTTTTTGCTGTTATCATTGCATGTTTTTACAAAAGCTCATATAGCAACTTTGTTGTTATCGCTTTTCTCTGACACTCCTTATTACTGGTTCCCATATATTAATTTCTATGCTTGATCGGCTCAGAATATTTTGTGGCCTAGCATATGTGCTGATTCCTTAAGTTTACGAATTTTCCAATGGTGTTCCTTGTCTATGATCTCAAACTGATCCCACAGAGGGCGGTGATCTCCCTTCTCTCTCCATATGTGGTCAGCCACGCCTGATTTTTCCTCTTCCCCTCGTGTTACAGGCTTCTGGTGTTCTTGAAGCCTCACCTTAAGGGGGAGGCCTGTCTCTCCTTTATATTTCTTTCCACAGCTGCTTCCGAGGGAAATTAACAGGAGATAACTGATAACTGACACCCATTAAACATAGCACGTGGAACTAGAACAGTCTACCCCAGTGAGCGAAATAAAGGGTTCAGTTCGACATTCCAACCACCTGAAGAAGGCCGGAGCGTACAACGGCCGAAACGTTGTGATAGACATGGCGACAAAGATTAGGACAATAGTCCGAATAATGTAAATAATGTACATAATACCTCATCTCGGAAATATAGACAGATAAAATAAACATGATGGCCATTTTTGTTAAAATGTGACCAGAAAGTTTCATATCCAAAAATTATTATCTTCACTGAAGTAGCGATTATTAATTTGAAGTCTCATAATATAAACGTAAAGATCCCTTTTTATTAACAAATTTAGCTTATCGATTAGGCTTGCTCGACTTGCTAAACTACTTGTTCAAACTGAAACTTGTGAAATGAAAACTTAATATAAGATATTTGTTAATTCCTTACTATTATTTAAAAATTTTCGCATATGAGAAATATATTTCACCTTCAGGCTTCAGTCCGCCATTGTCATAAAAGACAATGTTGCAACAGATTAAGTACTCATATGCAAATACGAAATCATTTGAGCAGAAATGCTTGTATTTCTGTTTCGAAAATCTAGAAATCCTATTATCAAATCTTCTGCTTCATATTTGCAAAGGTAGGCATAGCAAAATCTAAGAGCGAAAACAGTTTTCAATCATTATTTCGACAACGACCCATAAATGGGATTTAGACGTAATCTAGAAGCTGAGCTAACAGACTTAAATAAATAAGAGTGGAGTAAATAAGTCATTGATACCAACACCTATATACACATCTATAATTCTGTAGACGAAGCATGTATGATTTTTCACAAATGTATTTGAAATCAGGTGCGTGTGTGCTATAAACCTTGATCCTTGCATAAACAGCTTGTTCAAAATGATAAACAATATAAATAAATTAGTTCTTACCTAAGCATTTTGCCATATGCGAACTTTTTTTTGGAGGGGTTGTTTTGAGAATAAATAATGTCTGATTAGATTTTTAAGTGCGCCCAGAAAATATTTCGTTAACAGACTTTCGACTTATGGACTATAAAAAAATAATGTAAAATTTTGACTATTGGACAAACATTTTTAAGTCATTCAAAGTATTCTTTATGTGCCATGTAAGCGATAATTGTTCTCCACAACTTCCTGTTCCTTGTAGTTCTTAATAAAGTTGTCTTTCTGCTTCACCATCCAGCTCACTAAGTATGTCATGCGCTGTTTTCCTCTGTCTCTCGTCTTCAATCCGTTCTGTGAAAACTTATCTTAGTCGACTCGTCTTGCATTTGCCTTGATAAAGTCCCTCAGAGGACGAAACGCATTGGCTAAGATAAGTTTTACTTTATATCTACAACCGTTTTCTCAGATCAATAATTTTTCAAACCAAATAATCTAGTTCATAAAGACGACAATACTTCAGACAGTATTTCTTTACTAAATAAGAAAGAACACGTCATTTGAAGACTTCCATTAGCAATAACTACCATGAGTAGCACATCTAATTAGAAGGGAAAATAATATAATCAAAATGAATTTCAACACTACCTTAAACAAAAGGTTAGGAAGGAAACTCCTATGAATAAACAGAAAGAGCAATAAAAGATAGTGGACTTGAGAAGTCTGTTTTCCTGAAAAATTCTTAAGAGAAGATTTTATAAATTTTAACCGACAGTAACACTAATTGTTCAATCAACAAATTCTGATGTTTTTCTGTATGAAAATGGCTAATCTTACTGTCCACCGGGACAAAATCGATAGCAACATAAGTTATATCTACATAAAACCAACGGCTCATGAAAAGAAGCTCAAGATGATATACTGGGTTTTATTTAAATAAAAATCTACTACTACTATGTATTGTGTCTTTTCATGACGTAGGCGATCACGACTCTCCACAATATCCTAACCTTCGTATCTCTTAGCAATGCTCATATTTTTACTATCCTTCACGGTTCTTCTACTCATTTACCTAACCTCGTTAAGGAGGTTACTAGCCGTTTCCTCTGGCTCTCTTGCCTTCAATACGTCCTGTATGTTAAATTTTCTAGGCTTGAAATTTCAACTGTTTCATTCTGATTTTATATATAATTGTCCTTTTTATTTCCATTTTCTTTTCAACTTCTGTTGCTTGTATTAACAGACACTCTCTTCTGAGGTTACTCAGTTGTGAATGAGATGCCAGTGAAACCCTCATATTTATAATGTTGTTGCGACCTAAGTTCTATAGTAAAAACACAACCTAAGTCTATCTTTGGTTCAAGTTTAAAGAAAAAAAAAGATTTCCACATTAAATAACCTGAGAGATTGATGGGTCATTAAATCCACTAACCAACTAGCAAATCAACTGAATAGTTCCCAACTGGATTAAATATGAAGCAACGTTTTTTTATGAATTGTTAGTTTGTAATCGCACTTATAGTCGTGCATACTAGTATTTTATTATATATTATTACTATAAACGTTATGTTAGTAGGTACGTGTGCTTGAGTAGTCATTCTTGTTTTTTTCAGTTTTTTTAGTTGTTTGTTTTGTTGATATTAATCTTACTACCGTTAATGCCTGGGCTGTATATGTTTTAACGTATAAGAGAGGATTGAGTTAGTGGATACTGTTTATTATAATTATAATAATAATTATTAGTCCTGACCTGGCATCTCGGCTTCACTCTCTTTCTGACTATCGTAACGTAGCTTCCCTGTGCCTTTCTATAGATAATTTCATAGTAATCGTTTTGCTGAACTTTCCGCTATGTTACTTAGACTTTATGAATTTTACAGTTGAAATGGATAGATGTAAACGTACGCTCTAGGCTAACTGGTTATTCTACCGCACTTCTCATATGTGGAACTCTCTTCCGGCTTCTTGCTTCCTAGTCAACTTTAAAAATGTAAATGCAATGTCAATTGTTATTTTCTGTCTTAATTCGTATTCTTTTCAGGTCCTCTCTGCTTAATACTATTTTTTCTCATATTCTCTAGCACTCAGTAACCCCTTTGCGTTATAGTGGCTTTCTTGCCTTGTTTGGGGAGAAATGATTTTTTAAAAAAAGAAAAAGAAAAAAAGTAACACAAAAGCAAAAAACAAAACAAAACAAAGAAGTTAAACAGTTCGGACAGAAAGACTCGAACACTACAGTTTGAGAATGGTACCCTGCAACAAAAGGCAAATGTGATGAATGTACCGCGAAAAGAAGTATTGATTGATTGACTGAATCAACACCTTTATGGTTTAATTAATGCCGAAATCAATATTTTTAACGCAATTGTATGCCTTCAACTACAGATAAAATGTATTGTTGGTCATTTTGCTATAAAAATATGGTTGTTAAATATACTATAAAAGGTATTGCTGGTCATTTTTTAATATAAAAATGTATTTCTGATAGTTTTATTTTGATACTTTCATAGCGTTTTGTTCGGAGGATCACTATTTGCCCATATCTGAGACCCCCCCCCCCCAGGTCAGGGTGGATCTGGGAACAACAGCAATTAAAAGGTGGTTCCACGCTCTTCAAGACCTCCAATCTCTCGGTCAGAGGTCTGGCTGCCGGATGAGAAAAGAAGGAAGTAGATTCTTCATCGGCATTGAAGAAGGTGTAGCCAGTGAACGTAGATCGTTGGAAGAGACCATCCTCATGTATTTGAGGATATCGTAAAACCTTTGAAAAGTAAACTTCAAGAACAAACAAAAAAAAGAATTCAGGAAGAGGGTATTAAAAGAGAATCTAAAACCGGGAGAGGCAATGAGAAATACATCAATGCCAATAAAACAAATGATTCATGGGAGTGGTTGGCGAAAGGCGAATTGAAACGCGAAACAAAATGTCCACCAGTATCAAACAAGAACAAGCCCTGAATACTAATTTTGTCCGGAAGAACATCTACCGCGAAAGTGAATTCTGTCAGATGCAGGTTGTGCGATAATGAAGGGGAAAATATCACCAACACCATTAGCGCTTGTGGAATGCGTGCGTAGAAAGAATACATGCACCATCATGATAAAGTGGGGGCTCTCGTCTGCATCAGTGCCTATATTAAAGTATGGGCCTGAAATCGACGAGAACTGCATAAGCCAGAGAAGATGATCAAGAACGTTCATGTCAAGACGCTGTGGTTCAACATCCAAACAGACTGCGTCAATGAGGTCAGCCAATCAAACGTCATCGTTGTTGAAACAAGAAAATGCCTCAAACTTGCAGCTGTTCCAGGTGACCATAATATCAAGGGAAAAGAAACTGATAAGCTCAAGAAATACACTGACCTCCGGATTAAATCTTCCAGAATGTCGGACATTCTGGCGACTGTTGTTCCATTTATTATTGTGCCTTGGGTTCTATATCACCAAACTGAGAAAAATCAATGTTTTCGTTGATTGGTACTCCAAATAGTCTGTGAAAGGTGCTGCCCGTATGAGGTCGTACGGCATGGAAAACAGCCAAAATGTAAAATCGGTTAAAAACAAAACCACGCGAAAGAAAAATAATCATAATAAATGATATCTATGAAATACGAATTACTTTGCATAAATCCGTATGATTTGAGTCCAAAAGGAAAAGAGAAACTTTAAGCACACCAGATTCTCGAGAAAGCAAAATATTTCATTTGGCTGAGTCATAAATAATTTTTATTTATCACCTTATTCTTCAAAATATTACAATTGGTTCCTCAAAACGGAAATTACGGCGGGCGCATTTTTCTTTAAAAAGATTTCTCGAATGCGGATGAATTTTTCGTTAAGATTTCTCGAATGTTCAGTCCGGTAGACGAAATATACGGTTTAAAATAAACGGGGCGTCTACTCAAATATGAGTATCCACTAAAAATAACGTTTAAAGGGATAAAAATATTTCGGATTAATAATTAAAGAAATCCATTAATTCTTTAGAAATTGCTTTGTTTACGTTTGTAATTCGAAACTGAGCAATCATGAACTTTCGGGAAACTAAACGAGAAAGTTTTGCTTAAAAGCACTATACAGCCTTGTTTCATCACAATTCTCTTCATATCATAGTCGGTTAAAGCACGTCCGATCTAACAACTGTTTCTCCTGCAAATGGGGAGACGGGCTCGAATCTTGTTGGAGGGCACATTTTTCCTTATTAAGATTTGTCGAATATTCAGGCCATTAGATGAAATAAAATACTGTTTAAAATAAACGGAGAGTCTATTCAGATATGAATATCCAATAAAAATAATGTTTAAAGAGATAAAAATATGTTGGATCGATTGCTTTGTTCAGGTTTTGGATACGAAACTGAGCAAATAAGAATTGTCGGCAATCTAAAATTTACGAAAACATGCACAGCAGATGAAAAGTATTTCTCGACAAACTTGTGAAGGGGCATCACTACTGATGACGCCTATATTTAGTGATAAAATATTCATCCACGAATTTTTTCTTTTTTTTTTTTGTTTGTTTAACTTTAAGTTCCGTTACAAATCACAATTACGTTAGTAACATTGGTTAATTGTCTGTTGGCGAATCTTATGTGTGTTGTTCTTGTCCTAAGTATTATCGTTCATTACCAACCTTTGTGTGATTATTCTATTCGTTAACCCTCCCTAGGTTACAACAAAAAGGCTCCCGTTTATACAGCGAGATAAAAGGTAGCACCTTGTTTGATCAAAATCCAGTACTTTGGCAGTGAGACTGGAGTAATTTCTCCAGGTCGCAATGGCATATAGAGGCCGTGCGCTGCCCAGACTATATGACGTCCATCTCGGCCTTACCGACAAGGAATACAGGACATTACTTTTGGCTGCAGGAGTTGCCGAAAGTTATGTGTTCACAGCTAACTTCCTTCGGGGTTCCACTCTGGGTTTTCCGCCTGGATTTAGTTCCATAGACTTTTCCGTGTTTGGATATAACCGCAACGCAGCGGAGGTTTAAAATCAGGGTTTTCCTTCGTTTAGGCGGGCTGTCGAGCACCATCTACCCGATGCAGCTGGTTATGAGGCGCTAGTTTTCTGCCTTCGATCATTCTCTGGACTTAGTTGTCAGCTTATTAGAGAAGCATGCTACGGAAGCATTCTATAGACGGTAGGAGCTTGTCCTCAACATCACCCCGTATATGATAACCTTTGGAACATATATAATGTACGTATATAAACATATTATATATATTTCGTGTTTTAAACGATCCAAAAAATTTGGGGAGCTTCTCTCAAAATTACCACAGAAAATAATATAATTTTGCTGATTTTTTTAACTACTGAGAAAAGAGAAAACCTCTGGAAATAGAAGCCTCAGTGACAAGTAGCAGAAGTGTTATACCTGGTGTATTTATATAAAAATCAACAGTAACTATTGTAAGAGAACTCTTAAACGAAACAGCTTCGTGTCGTGGGAGTAATAGTTAACAAGCTTGTCAGTTCATTTCTTTGCTTATCTTTTAATCTAATGTCCTTTCAGGACGTAGGCGATTATGTCTCTCCAGATTCCTGTGAATTACCATGACTTCTTGAGAAAGATAATGGAATCATTCCACATTGTCATCTTTATGGTTTTAAATTTAGCGGTATCAATTTCTTAAACTGACTACCACCAAAAGCTAGAGAGGCCAATCTAGCTCTGCTGGCGAGAGATTGATTCATACCTTTTCCAAGAGGAAAAGTGTCTGGCAGTCTGCTGTCCGACTCGCTGATATCATCTCCAAGTTGCGTCTGTCTTCGGGCAGAGTACAACTCAATTGTGTGTGTCTGCGGACAGAGCGGAACTGAGAAAAATATTAGATGACCGGTATCGGGGGGCAGGTGCCCGAAGCAATACTCCCTGTTTGCATTAAAGAGGACGATCAGTAGCAATACCGATGCCAGAGCAACCGACGGTTGCGGGAGCTGGGCAATTTTTGGCCCTGGCCCGGGTGTAAGTGCTTGGGTGCCCCCACATGAAACCGACCTGGTGTCGCATCTTGTATTCTTGGGGAGACCAGTAAATACTAGTGTTTAAGTGAAAAGACTTGGTCGAAACATTAATTCAGTCTACAGATTCCTTCCATCTTTTCACTAGTTATAAATCCTTCTTGCTTAATATAGATTTAAATTTTGATATAAATCCCTTTTATGACATTCATAAAGCCAGTTTCTTTTTTCTTCTTATGCCAATGTTTTCAATTTGATTTTGGATTATTTTAGAATCGTTTCAAAATTTTAGTATTGTTCAGCATTGCGTTTCCATCATTCAATAACTTTACAATATCAACGAGAGCAAAAGCTTCAAAAGAATTAGCAGTAGCCGTATTAGAAAACAGAAGCCAAGTAGCGGTACAGATCAGCAGTAGGGCTTCAAGTTCTCCACAGGACAATAGCCTAATAAATTAAAGTATAAGCAAGTTGAATTTGTTGACAATTCAATACAAATATAAGTGTGTCCTGAAAATGTAAGCAACATCGTTTGAGTAATTGTTCTTGTGCAATTATTTAACGAAATAAAATCTATCTGACAACGTGCATAGTCAGATGTAAAAGTGAAACTACACCGCGGTAGAGTGACACCTAACAGTTTTGTCTTCTTTCTCATGGTTCGTATGTTCAGTCGCCCTTAAATGCGCGTGTGGTGTAACAGGGTCTCGGAATGGGAAATCGGAGAATCGACCGACTTCAAGTCGGGTTCGTTATATTCACTTACGCGCAAATACCTTGGGGGAAAAGTAAGAATCTACCCCCTCCACCCATCTGCGGACTTATATCTAGAGAAATCAATGTCATTCTCAAAAAGTTGTTAATGCAATATTCGCTCAAAAAAAAAAAAAAAAAAAAAAAAAGAAAATTCTTAGAATCCAAAATCTGTTTCGGCTTTAAATAACCCTCAAAGGGTTGGTAAGCCGTAAAAAACAATCAATCCTTGGATACGCCACAAATCTGATTCACAAATGATGAGCTTACTCCATTTTACCCACCAATGCATTTTGGGGACGGTAGGCACTAAAGAATTAATGCCGGACTTTTTTTTTTTTTTTTTTAATAAACATTTAATAATCAAATTGTTAATTTTACAAACCTACAAGTAATATCGGATATTTTTTATAAAACGACAAAAAAAGGAATTTTCCTCTATGAAAACGCAATTAATACCGGATTTAAAAAAAAAAATCCGATGTTACAGTTGGCATTAATGTTTAAGTGTCAAGTGCGAGAGAGTGGGCGACTGAGTGCGACAGAATGAGTGAGTACGAGGGATACTTTGCAGATATAGTCAGTAAATAAAAATAAAAGTATTTTCGTACTGTTTTTACTTTTCAACTGTTTACCACTATTAAAAAAGGTGCTCATTAACATAGTAGAGCCCCTTGAATCTGAAATTATTTCTTCATCAAGATGATTACATTCCACAAGTAGGATCATAGTAATGATACGATAGGTGGTTACACGTTTTAAAAACAAAATAACGACAGATCTTAGAATAATTTCATTTTGCCGTCTCTTAGATTCTGACAGGAGTTAAACCAGCGACTTTGTGGCTCCTGAGTTGCTACTGAAGTCGCCACTGGCTCTGTCGATTCTAAAAAACAGAAATATATAAACTAATTAGAAGTGCGGTTAATGTAACTCGGCCAAATTGGTAGGTCGTATAAACAAACGCCATGTTTACTGAAATAGCATAATTTCGAGGGAAAATAATGATGCCTGATGCATGTGAGATGATCTGGGTATAATTTTTCCCTGTTGATGAATAAGCACACCTGGTCAAAATGTCAATGTCGCCTTTCAGTGTTGAGATTCTAACGAAGTTCTCGTTAAGTGTTAGCAGAAATTAGCTGAGATTAATAGTAGAAGACGTGATTCTTAACAACCTCCACCACTACCCCCCCAAAAAAAAACAACAAAAAAAAAAAAAAACTCACCAATATGACACCTATAGATTTCATGAAGAGACCGCACTCGAAAATTATGAAAGAAAATACAGTGCATGCATATAGATGGGATCCTCTCAATACAAAAATAAAATTCTTTGATTATAGCCAAATGTTCGAATTCTTACGGGAAACCAAAAAAAAAAAAAAAGGTCGGGGTTATTGGAAAATTAAAACAAACTCAATCACGTTTCATTAATCGTCAACAAAAAATCCATATGTGAAACATTACTGTCCAAATACTCACTCTCTCATATATATATATGTATATGTATAAAATATTTGGGCAGCAAGGTTTCCTTCAAACATCTTTCATTAAATATGGCAGACAAGGAAGATTTAATTATTATTTGTTTTTTTATTTAGCTTGTCCACCATCCTTACGTTTTTCCGTTTTGTAAAAGTAAGGGAGTACAGAAATATTCCATAATTTTCATTGTCCCAAGCACTATATATATATATATATATATATATATATATAAAGACATTTTTATGTTTATACGTGCTTTTTATAGATACAAATATTTAAGTAAATGCTCTGTTTATAATAAACAATGTTAACGACATTTACCGGCCGAATGTCCGAGAAATTTTCATAGAAAATATGCGTCCTCCGACAGGAATCGAACCTGTATCCTATACGGAACCGTCATATAGCCTGACGTGTTTTACCGATTTAGCCACAAAGGTGCGTTTCGGTTAGTTTTTGATACCACCTTACAAATCTCTCTCTCTCATATATATATATATATATATATATATATATATATATATATATGGTCTCAAAAACTTCCCGGACTAGTCATGTAAAAAAATAAAGAAAAACAATCTAATATTTATCTAAGTTTTAACATTAGATCATTCGAAATAGACATCTTGCGTAACAATATACCGGTCCCTGTGTTCCTGCGACTTTTGGAATGCAACCTGGAAATCGTTTTCCGTAAGTGAGTCGAGGACCTTCTGTGATCAGCGCTGGAATTCGAACTTGGCTCCCCGATTTCTCTTCCGAGCCGACATCAATTATACGAGTCTATATTCATTACATCATCCTTACAACCACTGGGAAATATTTATGTTAAAGTCAATTTAAAAATGTCCTCCTCCATAAAGTGGGTTTACTCGTGCCACATACCAACCTAAAAGGGTACTTCGACGTGGTGTAGTGATTTGCAAGCTTGTTTTGTTTGATCGGTTACGACTGAATAGCGAGTTCGATCCTCACGGGATAGCCTATATTTTTGGTCTTTTGTCGCATCTAAACTTCGCTTTGAAAACCAACATACGAACCTAGAATGAATACAGTTATAGTATAATTTTTTTTATATTAGAGATTTCTTTCTGGTAGTAATGACCTTCATTATTGTTCAAAAGTCACTTTATCCGATGTATATTCTTTAGTTTATCTGTTAAGCAGGTTTTCTTTTTATTGTTTAAAGAGAAAACGTTTCAAGAATTTTTGCTTTAGCCTCCGAAACATATACTGGTTCATTTCTCAGAAAGTGGTGCTTTCTACCTATTTAACAGAAAATGCTTGAATCAAATAGATAAATGTATTGGTTGATAATTCTTAGACTACGGTGTTTGTATCACAAGGAAGGAATCAGTATATTTGGAAAGTTTCACTTCTAATATAAAATTAAATTTTTGCTTTCTAAAATTTTTTAACGTAACTTATAGATATGAAGAAACAATTTTCATGGAGATATAATTTCGAAGTCAAACATAATGAAATCTTGTTTCACGCGAAACTCTTCGAGTTAGATATTAAATTAAAAAAAAACAAAAAAAAAAAAAAAAAACAGATCAGAGAGAAAATAATTTTAATTTTTTTTATGAAGAGAGTTCTTAATGCCCAAATACTGTTCTGAACACTAGCATCTTCACAGAGCTAGGCTCCAACATTCGCTTTATTCATATAAGCTTTTAGCCGATAGGTTTGAATTGGACGACATTATTATTTGTGTGGTAAAATGCCTTTTTTTTAAAAAAAAAAAAAAATGAAAATTAGATATTAAATAATATAATTAAAAACTGGTTTTAGGTAGTTGCACGTGCAAAATATAATAGAACATCGAACGTTGGCTCACACTGAATATGGAAGGTCTTAAAGGAAAAAAAAACAGAATTTTTCCGTCTGAGATCTGCTTTTTCTATAGTGTTTATTCTAGCGAAGTACGAAGGAAATAATAGCCGAAACGATATCATTGAAGCAACAGAAATTAAGAAACTACTGTGAATAATTCGTGAAAAATAAACTTATTTTCTAATATTAAGAAATAACTGGACTTATAAGGAAACCATTCGTTTTCTAATTTAAGAAACGATGAGCCTGGTCAATACCTACATGGGTGACCAGTTGAGAATACCACGTGTCGTAAGCTTCGATGAGCGGGTGGTGTAATGGATAATGGCTCGGAATTGTTGATCGTATAGCCGAGTTCCAATTCTCGTTTTTTTTTCGTTATATTGACTTGCGCGCAAATACCATTCGGGAAGTTATGAATGTACCTTTTCTCCCCAGCTATGGATTAATTAGTAAAGTATATCACTAAAATCATTAAAAACTGTTTTACAATCCAAAAATATTTCCTATCTTTAACTAACCTGTAAAGGGTTGATAAGCCGTAGAAAACGAATTAATCAATCGGTGTCAAAAGAGCCAGGAGCATCAGAGGGTAGGCCAAGAAGCTGTTCACATAATAGAAAATCTTTTTTGTTTTCTCCTTTTCTATTGTTCAAGCTGAAGAGATTTAAAGAGAACAAACTGACATCGAAAAAATCCACCTACTCTCGAGTTCACTAGGATAACGAGATCTCGAGAAGGATAGCGAGATGAAATGAACTGTTCATATATCTGTCTCTACACTTATTTTTCGGAGCGGTGGACCTTCGTCAGGAGGCGTTGATTGTAGAATTTTACAATCACCTCCACACCACTGACGAATGGATATAAGATCTGTGAAACTCGTAGTTGGGACAGACAAAAGGAGCATTTCATTGTATTTGCTGCTAATAAGTTTCTATTTCTTGATATGGAGCACATTGTGTTAAAAGTAATTACATTCCAGAAATACTCTGACCGACCTTTGTTTATTATTATTCTGGCGAAACACAATCTTTATTACATACAGTGTTCAAACTTCAAACCACAATAAAACCTGAAAGTGACAGTTACCATGCCTTTAAGCGCTTTATCCCAGATATCGAACGCTGCATTATAAGTATGGTACATTTTAAACTAATATATACATATATCACACTTGTGAGTTTTGTTATTTGGAAAGAAATATATTCCGTCCATTTCTCGTCTTTTCAGTAATTATATCTTGAAAAATTTTTACTCTACTTTTTAAATGGAAATGATAGATCAAAGAATTTCAAGATTCGAAACGCACAAGCCTGTCATACATTTTATTTTCTAATTAACAGTAAAAACCGAATATAAATCCAGCGCTTGTCTCCAATGATATGCGATAACAGGAAATGACTTCTTAATTCAGAGCTCAGAATCCACAGAGTAAATTTGATTGGTAAGTGAAATACACGAAAAAGGAAGGCTAGATACGATCAAGTGTGTTTTTATGTTGCTGAAAAGCAAATTACTTTTTATTTCTGCGTTTGAATTAGTTCCAAGTTGAAATCAAAGGCAAATGTGAGAAACAGGTTTAAACCTTGAATACAAAGTTTGATTAAATTAAAACTACAGAAAAAAAAAACAATAAAAAAAAACAGAAATTGATTTTACGGAAATGTCTTTGTAAATTTATATGTTAGGAATAAATTAAAATAATCAGTTTTTAAGCTATTAGTCGAGAGAGAGAGAGAGAGAGAGAGAGAGAGAGAGAGAGAGAGACAGACAGACAGACAGAGACAGACAGACAGACAGACACAAAGAAAAAGAGAGAAAGACAAAGAGAACGAGAAAGAAAGAGAACGAGAGAGAAAGACAAAGAGAGAGAAAGACAAAGAGAGAGAAAGACAAAGAGAGAGAAAGACAACGAGAGAGAAAGAGAACGAGAGAGAAAGAGAACGAGAGAGAAAGAGAACGAGAGAGAGAGAGAACGAGAGAACGAGAGAGAGGAATTGATTTTATATGTCGACTAGAAAGATGAAGAAAACAGACCGTAAAAGAAACGGCGAAAATGTGTTTGTACAACCGACCTTATGTGTACGTGTATGCATGCGAAAATGTGTGCTTCTATACGCATTTCAGAGCATGGATGTGTGCAAATGCGTAGCCCATTAGTCGATGTTAAGACTCGTCAGGTGTCTTCAGTGGTTGTCTGATGCATCTGAAATACTTCGCTGCCTGTCTTGATGACTATGTATAGACTGGCTGGCAACAGTTGATTGATTAGCAGACCAGATATTTGGTATTTTTAAAATATCTATCTTGGTAACTTACACATAGTCGATCGGTATGTACATCGATAGATTTAAGTAAGGCTGGTCTGTTTGGTCGATATACGTTTTATCTGAGCTACTTAGCACAGAACAGTTCGCGCTTTAAAATATATTTTAGCACTGAATAAGGCACGTCAGATATTTTCAACACAGCCATGTAAGTGTATTTCACGGTATCACTATTTGAATTTTCTGCTGAAGTTAATGATTAAATAAGCTTCTCGTGGGTTCCACGACTATAAAATAAAAGTTTAATAAAATATTACAATAATGATCATGGATATGAATGCAGGTCATTAAAGAAGTAAGAGGGTACAAATGAAAATATTTTGATTGCTAATTCGGTACCTCGTAGCTCCGTTGACGGTAAGATGATCAAATTTAAAATATAAATTATAGGAATGTAACATTTACAAAGATTTATTACGAAAATATATCCGATTTAAATACAGAAGTGATATTTCGTCTTACATTTTTTTTTCTGTTGCCAGAGGTTATCCCTCGCAGCAGAGATGATAATTTCAGTTTCATTCAGATTGTGAGTATGCTCATATTTTGATTCAATGAAGGACGTAAAAAATATATAATCAAAATGTAAAAGGAAAAAAAAAGAAAATGTTTTAAAATTTATTTTATTTATTACCGAATAGTTTCCGAAATGTTCAATAAAATTTTATAAATATCTGACTTTTTAAGGGATAAGAAAATCAGATTTTTCGCCGAAAAATTAATTGTATTATTTTTTTTTCATCTCGTTAGCTCTGTGTCACTGTTATCAGAATTCACTTTTTGTAATCATTGATTAAAAAAAAAGTTAATTTAGGTTAACTTTATCGTCAATAGTAATAAACTAGAGATTTACTTTGTGAGCATTTCTATGCGGTCAGGTTCTAGTTACCAATATATAGAATATGAATCGACTGATATTGATATATGATAGATATGAAGAAACATAAATAGACATGAACAGAATGTTTTTTTTTTTCTTAGCCATATACATATCAACAAGGAGACAGTTTGACAAAAATTGCACGCACAAAGCGTGAAGGACAAAGAATCAGCTCTTTTTTAATAACTGGTTGACAGCAGGATACAAATGAAGTTTAAAAGTGACAAGGTTTTTCATTTCGCTGAATCAGACGCTTAGCATGAGAGCTTTATAGTTTCTTTCTTATATGCTTTTTTCCTCACTAAAATCAAACAACGTCTATGATAGGTATTTACTTGATCCCCCCACTGAGTCAGGTTGTGACACAAGGTCGGTTTTTAACGTGGGGACCCGAGTGTTTTCACCCGGGTCGCTAGTCTTAGCTTGTCCAAGCTGGTCAGAGCTGGTCTAAGCTAGTCCAAGCTGGTCAGAGCTAGTCTTGGCTTGTCATAGCTGGTCCAGGCAGGAGCCGGTCCAAGCTAGTCGTAGTCATGATACTACCAGCGCAGAGACGAATCCCTACACCAGGTAAGTATCAAGTGATCGAATCTCAACCAAAAGGCCGGTAAAGCGAGCGATCTGAGAACAGATACTACACTTGGTATCGACTTGAGTCAGGTTGTGACACAAGGTCGGTTTTTAACGTGGAGACCCGAGTGTTTCCACCCGGGCCGCTGGACATTGCTGGTCTTAGCTTGTCCAAGCTGGTCAAAACTGGTCATAGCTAGACGTAGCCGCGATACTACCAGCGCAGGGACGAATCCCTGTGCCAGGCATATATCGGTGATCAAATCTCAGCCAAAAGGCGATCATTAAGCGTGCGATCTGAGAACAGATACTACACTTTGATCTCAGCCAAAAGGCCGTGGATTTACTTGACCTCCCACAGGGCCAGGTTGTGACACAAGGTCGGTTTAATGTGGGAAGGGATGGGGGAATGACCCGAGTGTTTCACCCAGGCCGCTGGTCTTTAGCTTGTCCAAGCTGGTCAGAGCTGGTCATAGCTAGACGTAGCCGCGATACTACCAGCGCAGGGACGAATCCCTGCGACCGGCCTGTATAATTTCCGAGAAAATGCTTTTGCATCCGTTATCCACATGCCATACAAGGCACACCTCCTTTAAGTAGAAAAAGGAAAGAGACTCCCCAAAATATAGTTTAATTCTTATATGACTACGCCTGTAATATTAAATATAAATTGCGTCTATAGCAGAGCTGAGCTCCAAAATTGTAATGAACGCGGTTGGTATTGGTCACCAATTTGTAATGTGAGGAGTTACTATTTGTTATTGTTGGTTTGGTTTGTTTTTTCGTTCGCTTTGTTTTACGGCATATCACCCTCAATGGGTCATTTGATGCCGACAACTTTTTTTTACCTGGTAATATTTTTGTTTTGTCAAAAATCTATTTTCTGGTAATATTTTTTTCCTCAAAATTGTATAGCTGGTAATATTTTTTTTTTCAAAAAAACCTATTGCTGGTAATATTATTTTCAAAAACGTATTGATGGTAATATTTTTTTTTTTCAAAAACGTATTGCTGGTAATATTTTTTTTTTCTTCAAACATTTATTTCTGGTAATAATTTTTTATAAAGTATTTCTGGTATTAAAACCTATTTTTACACTTTCATAGTGCTTTTTACCTCAGTTTCGGGGTTAACTATTTGCTCATAGCTGGGACCCTAACAGGTGCTACCAGCCCGGGTCACGGTGGACCTGGGAACACCAGCAATTAATTGTGGTTCCACGCTTCTCCAAGCCTCATGATCAGAGGCCTTGCTGTTGGACGTTGTTTATCGTCATACCCAGGACGAACTTGTTATTGTTGAGAACTTTTAAATGGATTTCAATACGTGGAGGAGTTTTTACTGTATATTTATATGAACAACGTATTCCATAAAAGAAGGATAGTAATAATTAGTAATGCTATCAAGATCGGTTTTAATCGCAAGTCTGATCCGTTCGATATGGTTAAATTGGGAGTTGACCTATAAAAAAAAATAAAAAAAAGAGACCTGCAATCTGTTAACTGGGGCAAAGAATGGCTTGTAACGCCAACAAAACGAAACTGCTCTTTTTTAATCGTCTCAGAGAACTCTTTTTACCTTCCACCAGCATGGCTGATGCTAATCACCAAGTGAGGAACGCATTACACCTTCTCGGACTAACATTTTCCGCTGATATGAAGTGAAAAGATTATACAGTGTAACCCGGATATAAGAGAGTTGTCGGGACCGGATAAGAGTCTTATATCCGGGTTTCTCTTATATCCGAGTTTGGTCTATTTTGTTTAGGTAAGTATGTAAATTTGGGACCAGAGAAAATCTCTCTTATATCCGAGTCTCTTATATCCGGGTTACACTGTATTGAATAAATTTCTAGGCTTGATGCGAGGAAAGGTGGTTCATAGTGACAAATTTTCACACCAGATTCTACCTTACACATTTATGTCTACCATTCGTCCAAGTATTGAATATTATTTGCCACTTCTGGTCTGGTGCTCCTGTTATATATTTAAAGTTTCTTCGGGCACCTTGACGTGGTGTAGTGGTTGGAATGCTTGTCTTGCTATACCAGTTGCTGGGTGCCCCATACTTTCGGCCTTGAACCGCATCTAAGCCGCGCTTAGAAAATTATATTTAGAGATTTTTGATAAAATACAAAAGATGAATCTACAATATTATTGGTCTTGACCTGGCATCTAAGCTTCAGTCACTTTCCCACCGTCATAATGCTTCCTTGTATCTTTTCCATAAATACTTTCATGCTAACTGTTCTGATGAACTTTCGTTTATGAATTTAAGCTCAGTGATATATTGGCGGCAAGGTTTCATCATTTTACAGTTGGAACGGTTTATTCTATTGCACTTGTGGCACTCTTTCGGCTTCTTGCTTCCCAGTCAATTTTGATCTACTTTTTTTTTATTGCAATGTCAATCATTATCGTCTGTCTTAATTCTTGTTTTTTTTATTGTTCCTTCTTAGTGTTTTTTTTCTCATATTCTGTAACGCTCAGTAACTTACGTCTTAGTGGGTTTGTCTTGCTTGGGGTAGAAATTATTAATAAAGACGTTCTCCTAGATTTAGGTGACAAGACAATGCAAAAATAATCTCAAAATCAGGTTTGGAAAAGGAAACGAGAGTTATTTCATCAGACGCTTCTCAAATCACGGAAAACTAGGAAAGTTAATCTCTTACCTTTGTGTGTGTGTGTATGTATATATATATATATATATATATATATATATATATATATATATATATATATATATATAGGAACGGTTAGGGTTAGAACGTTTGCTTTCTGACAGTGAGATCCGGGTTCTAATCTCACCATAGTCGATGTGTCAGGTAGGCTTTTTGATGTTATCGGTCTGGAGGAGATTATCCGAGAGTTCGTCACCTTTTGGAAGTGACGGAAAACCAAAATTCTATGTATCACATATTTAGTTTTCTTCTTGATCAGTCTTTTGTTGCCTATGGCTGGTTTGTGACAAGGCCCATTTTTTTGCCTTTCTTTACAATTGTTTTTAATTGGTTTTATTTCTTGATTTAATTAGGTTTTAATTGTGTTTATTTTAGTTTTTAATTACCTTGTATGAATTTAAATTTTTCTTAATAGTTTTTTTTATTATTTGTCTTTAATTGGCATTTTCTCCCTTTTGGCTGACTAGTGACAATGCACGCTCTTGTACCACTTGTCATTAGATTCCAATTAGAGGAATTTTTCTTCCCGTCACCACCCAAGGAAAGAAAAAACTAACTCACCCGTGAACGGATAATTGATTATGACATTTAGCTAACTGACAAAGTCGCAAGTATAGACAACCCAATGAAGATCGAACAGACATTCAGTTGCTTATAATCTGTTAGGCTTCCATTACTTTCCTGGAGAAGGTTTTATTGCGTATGAAAAGCTCAAAATGATAAATAAATTGATCGGTAGGAGAGATATCAGGTGAATATGGAGGATGAGGCAAAATTTCATAATTCAGGCTATGCAGCTTTCGGACAGTTGATTGAGAAGCGTGCGGCCGTGCGCTGTCATGCAGCAAAATTGGGCTATCCCTATTCACAAGTCTAGGATGTTTCTTTTTCAATTTTTCATGCATACACTCAATTCCTCCACAATACAAGTTTGCTGTTATTGTTTTCCCTTGAGGCAAGAACGAATAATGAATAACCTCTTTGAAAGAGCACCATACAGTAACCATTAACTTTTTAGTGTGCAGTGGAGGTTTTGGGTATTGTTTTGGCGATTCCCTTGCATCTAACCACCGGCCTACTGTCTTAGTTTTGTAAAAGAGTATCCATTTCTCATCGCATGTAATGATTCGATGTAAAAATAGTTCTTTGTTTTTTTTCCAGTTTGTACTCATACAGTAAGATTACTCGACCTTGTTTCGTTGTAATCATTTTCATCGGGCTTATGAGTAAGAATATATTGAAAGAAAAATGATCTGAAAAGAAAAATAGTGAGGAATAAGTCAAGATTTTTATATGTTATTTCGTTAGACGACCGGATCAACAATCAACTAAAAATACGTCATTTCATGTATGACAGCCTAATATTTTATTAGTCAGGTGCAAGTTAAGAAAATATGGAATAGTCACTCAGGTTCGAACTCGCTTCAGTAATAGTAGTTCGTGAGACTCGCTTAACAACCACTGATCCATCATGGAGTGGCAAAGATTTGTTTGCTTCCTTTGTTTATTATGTTTTCTTTTTCTCAATCCTTCTTGTCCTTGTTGGTTTAGTTCGGCTTTCTTTCGTTCTTTTTCATTCTTCTATTTGTTATTTTCTTTTAAATATGTTATTTTCTTTCCCCTCTCTCTTTTCCTTGCATCCCATTCATTTTCCTCTTTCTGCATTCTGCTAAGTCAACTTCCTGCTTGCAGTATGCTGATATCTATCTGATGCAAGATTTTTTTTTCTCTCCAAAGATCGCACTTTTCCCTATTTCTCATTTACCCCTCCCCACTCTCACGCACAAACCTGAATCACCCCCTCCACTGTTACACTTTCACAACCCTTTTCTCGAAATACGAGCCCTACCACATTGCACTTGATGAAGTAAATAAAAAAAAAAATAAAAATCCTTGCAAGTTTTATGATTATCACATATCACTACCACCACGCATAACAAGAGTAAGAAATATAAAAAACAAAAAAAAAAAAAACAAAGAGAGATAGAGATATATATAGAGAGAAACAAAAACAAAAAAAACAAAAAAACAAAACAACAAAAAACCCCAAAAAACAAAACAACAAAAAACCCCAAAAAACAACAAAAAACAAACAAAAAAAAACACACAGCCGCTCTTTACTGATGGCGACAGAGCTTTTAAGTTATTTAGTTTTATTTATTTATTTATCTATTTTCTTCTTTTTTTTTGCATCTTGGAACTCCTCTATAGCAGACGTCTATACTGGGTCAATAAGTGCACTTTGTGAGGTCATGTAGTGCGCTGACTACATCGAGGTATATTCCAAGAGAGGAATCAATTTCTGTGTAAACAGTTCAGGAACTTCCTCGTCTGGAATAAGGATAGATAGATATGTGGCCGTGGGCAGGAGAAATAGAAAGAGAGGTGAACCAGAGTAGGATGGAGACGTGCGGGTGGGTGGGGGTTGTTTAAGATCTAGAAGAGGAGAAAAAAGCCGTTGGGTGGGGTTCGGGCTAAAGTAGATGATTTGGAAGAGAGCTGATGGTAGATGTGATCTTGCTATCATTGTTTCCAAGAACGAGCGCGCATGCATCTTGGAAGTTGTCGACATGTGCGTAAGTGAATATAACAGTGCAGATGCAGCACCAGAAATATGCCTACTTGCAAAGGTTAATATATATATATATATATATATATATATATATATATATATATATATATGCGTGTGTGTATTTGGGGGTGCTGTCCATGGTCCACAATGAAGCAAACAGTGAGAACTGAAGTTGATTTGCAACAATAGAAAGGCAATCACGTTTCTGCAGAATATAATAACATGTTTACTGAGATTAACTAAGTCTGACATAGGGGAACAAAAGCTGAGCACTCAGGGAGAATCCATATTACAAGCAAAGGCTTAAATAGGACGTTCGCTAATAACTGCGCCGATTGTCAATTATTTATAAGCGTACACGTCATTTTATATACCTCAGTAAAAAAAGTGAATGACAAAAATATTTGTATGTTCCTTATTTACAAATATCTTTAAATCTTTTTGATTTATTTGACATGTGGAAGCCTAATAAATGAATAGTATTTTCTGTGCTGGGCTAAATTTCAAAGCCAGCAGACGTTAATAACCTCAGTGCGAGAAGCACCAATTTTTTGTCCGCGTCACCCTTGTCTAATCGCCATTCTTTCTCCCTTCCCGGATTGTCTCATGATGCCTACTATAAGATGGGTGGGAGAGATGATTTGTGTAGCAAGAATACAGCCAAGCAAGTTTTATGTAAATAAAAAAGGAGAAAAGAAAAAAGAAAAAAAAGAAAAAAGAAAAAAAAAAAAAAGAAAAACAACTTTGGGATCAAAATTGTGAAAAAAAAAATTCCAATGTTGAACATCTTAGAAAAATATAGGCAGCCATATATATATATATATATATATATATATATATATATATATATATATATATATATATATATATATATATATGTGTGTGTGTGTGTGTGTAGACATAAGAGAGATTTGTTCATGATGGGAAGCGTATGTATTTATTTGTGATAGTTTAGAAACAGTGAGAAATGACAACATGTGAAATATAGACATATTAGTGTGTAATAACTAAATGTGTATCCATCTGATTTCGAGAGATCATATATTATATATATATATATATATATATATATATATATGCAAACAAAACGCAAGGGTTGAAAAGAGTGACACGATCAGACCGAGATAAAGATGAAAAAAAAAAATGAAGCAGTACCTCAAAAAAGTCATGCAGAAAGATATGATGGAAAGAACACAAATTCTCTCCTTGATTTCAAACTATAAACGCGGTTTCGATATTGGTGATGGCAGCACTAACATTACAAGACAGAAATTCTATTAAGTGGCCAAGGTTCTCCCAAGGTATTCACGTTTCTACCTAGCATAGTTTATATCATATGATTGTATATAAAGAACGAATTATGGACTATATAAGTAATGAAAAACTTGGTAATCCGTATGGATAATCCCAAGGAGGATGTAATCCTGAAAGCTCAATGTCAAATCAGAGTAATTATTAATTAAATTTAAATAGAAAACAGACAACCTTAAGGGTCCATTGGTTATAATATATTTCCCCAGGTATATGGTTTTTACCTGGTTCATCAGACCGCACTTCCAAGGGTGAAAAAAAATGATTTAAATTTACATATAGTTTTAACACACTTTTGAGGGGTAGTTTTAAGTTGATATAAGGTGATGTAGAGAGAGGGGGAGCAGGAGTAAGACAGACACGGTTGAAATTAGAGAGGGAAGGGAGAGATAGGAATAATTTAAAATCTACTTTTATTAAGATATTTAAGAGTAAGGTAGGGGGAAGTTTTGAACCAGACATTTTATATATATATATATATATATATATATATATATATATATATATATATATATATATATATATAATGTATGTATGTATGTATGTATATGCACACAGACAAAATAGAAGATATACCTAAGTTTATTTCACCGTAATACTATAAAATAAAAAAGTAGCAAAATTAATAATGCATGAATTTAGAAAATAAGAACTAAAAATCACATTAAAGTCGAAATATAACCACGCAACACCGAAGCTAGAAGGCGCATTTTAATAGCAAAAGAGCCTTCCTAAAACTAAGCAAAGTATTAAGAAACAGGAAAATTTCGTTAGAAACAAAGAAAAGAGTACTGAACTGTTACCTAATATCAGTCCGCCTATATGACAGTGAATGCAGGAAAATCTCCTCATTGATGAAGAGACTTGTTGCAAAATTGGTTCTATAGAAGGATGCTGAGAATACCATGTACTGAAAATTTGAGCAACGACCAAGTTTTAGGAAAGTGGAAACAAAATAGGACATTTGTATTTAGAATCAGAAAGAGACAGTTGACATTTCTAGGGCACATAATGAAGAAAGTAGGCTTAGCAAATTTGATACTCACAAAACATACTGAAGGCGAGAGGGACCGTGGAAGGCAGTGAATAACCTACCTAGCGAGCTTGTATAAATGGTTGGCAGAACCGAGATTAGAAGAGATAGCAAAAAGATAAACATTGCTAAGAGCAACAAAAGGGAGAATTTGTTAGAGAACCATGATCTCCCACGTCCTGAAGGGACACGACGAGCAGAAATATATATATATATATATATATATATACCGGATTGAGAAAGTCAATCTTTTTATACTTTTTGTGCACAAGATGTCGTTTAATGTGTATACACATTTCCAATTAATTTACTTATGCCATTAAAAATGAAAGTACATTTTAAGTAAGTGGTCCTCAACCTATTTTGGCCGAGGCATTCTTTTCACCATAAAGCAGGATATCATCTCCACACTTTTCAAGGTTGTCCCACTCAAAATGTGCATTCCAAATATGCATATTATTGAAAATCTTCGTTCTTTTCCTTATCAGTACGTATACATTTACATGGATTATTTTTGCTGCTACAAAAATAATCCAAGGGAAAGAAAACCCAACGTGGCCTCTCAGTTGCGTAGACCTATGCACATTGCGGGTTTTGCCGCCTTGCGGAGTTCAAAAGTTACAGATATATACAAAGAAACGAAATTTTGCTTATTATATTGCAAAATAGAATGCTTGCTGGTTTAACACTGCAAGAAAGAAAACACATAAGTGTAAATTCATCGATGTGGGAACTGATATGTTCAACCTGATGTCTCATGAGTTGTCTACTGAATAATGTCGATGTGCGAGTGATGGGATGGATATCGGCTCGGAATTAGAGAGCCGAATTAGAATTCCTGTTATATTCACTTACGTTAAAATAACCTAGGGAAAGGTGTTGTATAGGCCTCTCTTGCTAGGGAGCTCTTGGTCACCAGTGCCAAATTGAGCCTATGTTGCATAGCGCCCCTGGTGGGGTTATCTTGGGCGACAGCGTCAATTCTATAATAAAGTTGCATCTTCTCTTACGGCCGGTGACCGCTAGTTGTTTTGAATCCAGAGATAAAAATTCAACACAGGGAATTTTAATTTTTTTTATTAATCACGTCGACGTTTACATTTTCTATCCAGTGGGGTCGTTCCTTCATCACTGGTGAGCAGTTCCAGAAACGAAAGTAAACACGTATACATGGCTTGACGTGCAAGAACCAACTCTCCGAAAAAAAAAAAAAAAAAAAAAAAAAAAAAAAAACTATTCACTTTCCCACGCTAGTTCAGCCAATCAAAATCGACTTCCTTATTTTGTCTTGTATCTGATCCCTAAGGTCATCCTCAAGAAGTGCGAGCAGAGATACACTTCCTACCAAAATAATAGTCTGCTAACCTATGATTTAACAAAGGTAGGAATGTGTCTTCTTCCTACAGCTATAGATTAAATATTAGAACAAACTGGGTCCTGTAGCCCTGGTTGTTAGCTAGTGTACCGCTGAAAGTAACGGCACTCTACTACGGGAATTCTTATGCCAAGTCAGTCATGAATCGAAAAGAGATATGATCGTCCAAGGATGCATCAGGCATGACACCTAAAGAAGGACACACAAACAATCGCTTGCGAGAAGTGCAAAGGAAAATTCGATCTACAACAGGTACCTTACATCTAGGGAAGAGTGCATATTTTTCCCTTTAATTATGCACATGTATAAATACCCTTTTTCAAATGTTTATGTATGGGCCATTATTTTATTTTATGTGCATGTAGAAATTGGTTAGGTTGGGTTGGGTGGTTAGGACGATCGCTTTCTGACCATGAGACTAGAGTTCGAAACATGGCCGATTTGTTCGTCGTGATGCCTTCTTGATGTTAGAGACTCTTGGGGAGGTGATCCTAGTGCGTGGCACCTTTGGACAGTGCATGAAAACCACGGCACAAGTTGACCGAAAGCCCCGCGAGAAATGTTGTGCAGACGGAACTGTTCGGATGCCTGAAATCCCAAGTCATCGTAACTGAGGGTTTGAGTGTACTGGAATTGTCTAAGCCATATGATGCGCTCTCACCTAGAATCTGTAACTAAGGTCAGCTCAGTATATTTGCAGCATAAATCGCATAGCGCTCTATGGATTGAACAGGCGTCTCTAATAGGCTTGCCTCACTTGCAGACAGGTGTGCTCGAAAACTAGTAGTAGCCGGCCATTTTCATTTTACATAATGTCTAATTTTATGCAATTAAATATTTTCACAATAACTTGGTATTAACAAACAGATCTTGGTAAAATTTTCGGGAGATACATTTATATAAACAATATATCGTGTGAGTTTCAAGTTACCGGCCGTAACAGCAAAATTGTCCAAATTATCTAACAGCATGGGATAATTGTCCACCCCACAAAATATTTAATATCTAAAAAAAACAAAAAACAAATAAACAAAAAAAACAAAAAACAAATTGAGTTTCTTTTTCCAGATTGTCAAATAAGACTTAGTCATCTTGATACCAATTGTGAAAAAAAAAAAAAATCACTGAAATACCATTTGAGTTATTTAGCCAGAAAGAAAACAAGATAAAATTGTTTTTGTCACCCAACTGAACAATGCTGAAACGAAAAAGATCATTCAGTAATGGTACCAACATTCATACTCTGACTTTCATCTTCAAAGTTCATTCAAGAACCATCAAGAGAATGGTGAATAACTTTAAAAAAGAGGAACAGTATAGGTTAAAAACTGGATCAGGAGGTCACAACAACAAGAGAGATCATCATTTCAACTTAGAGATAAATACATTCTTATTGTTCAAAGTAGAGTCCAATAGTGCTAGAAAAACCTCAGAAAATTCCAGTAAGATATATTTAATCATTTCTAAGATACAACAGTTCAAAACTTAATGACAATTGGACAATTTTGCTGTTGCGCTCGGTATAACTATCCTTATGATATATGTTGATAACTTGTTCTGTGATCAACAGTTTTTATAATCAGTCCCTTGATTGCATCCGATGTCGGGGGGAGCTAAGGAAAGAATAAACAGACAACCCCTCAGAGGGGTATCTGTTGGCGGTGGCTCTCAAGAGTTCTGACATTTTCATATCCGCCCACTCTTTGATGTTGTCTGACCAGATTTGCGTTGCCGTCCTCGTTTGCATCTTCCTTTAACGGGGTCTTGCAAAGGCTGTTATGCTGGGTGATGTGGCCAAACAACATCTTTCTACGTTTAATAGTGGCGAGGAGAGATTCCTGTGTTTACGTGACTTTTGACCCTGATATGTACATTGGGTTTGTGCTGTCTGTAGGAGATGCGGAGGAGCTTTCTCAAGCATTTGTTCTTGAACGTCTAGGTCCTTTCCCCTCCTTAACCAGGAGAGTTCAAGTCTTACACATGTAGAGGACGATGGATACGACCAGCTAGCTGAAAAGCTTGAACTTGATATGGAAGCTGATGCTGTTCTTTCATAGCCTTTCCAGCCTGGCCATTGCTACTCTGATCCATGCACAGATGTCTGCGTTGCGTTAAGTTTTACAAAGCATGAAAAAAATTCTATTTATAAATAAATTGAAAAGATATGTCATATGCAAGTATTTGCTTAGCACAGTATCCTATATACCTAAATAAATTATTATTTTACGTATTAAAATCGGCTTCTTTTAATTATTAATTATTTAAAAATTCAATCTTTTATCCAGTGGTTTTGTTAACTTTTCTATTGTTTTCAGCTCAACATGACTTTGCTTCCAAGAGATGATATTTAATATAGTTTTCCAGTCTCATATACTGCTCTTGTTTCGCTTGGATTAATATCTGGAGAAGCTGAAGCCGTTGTAGTGTGCTTTTTTTTCAAGTTTTCTTTTCGACAAGGTGAGCAAGAGAGACTTAAAATATCAAGGAGCCTAGGGCTCTAAAATACCATGGATGAAAATGTGAGCAAGAAGGAAGTTAAGAAAAATGGAAACAAAAAGGACATTTGTACTTAAAACCCATAAGGGACAAGTGAAATGTTTTGGGACATGTTAGAAGGAAAGAAGACTTGTAGAATTTGACGCTCACGTGACATATTGAAAACAAGAGGGACACACTAACTAAATCCTTCTGTAGAACCACATATCTTGCCTCAAGTCTTCTATTCGTTCGTGAGGATTCATTGCCAAATAGAAGGACCGAAATTACATAACAGTTTAGTACTCTTTGCTACTAACGAAATTTTCATGTTCCTTAATACATAGCTTAGAAATTTTCATGTTCCTTAATACGTAGCTTAGCCTTTGGAAAGCACCTTTCACTTTTTCAATATATCTTCGGATTTCGGTGTTAAATTTTCCGTCCTATGATAAAACACTTCCCAGATATTTCAACTTTCGTACTTGCAGGTTTTAATTTGCGTCGGTATATATATATATATATATATATATATATATATATATATATATATATATATATGTGTGTGTGTGTGTGTGTATGTATGTGTGTGTGTGTGTGTGTCATCCACAGACAGATTATTTCGCTGTATCACAGCTCAGTGTGGCTAGACATCCGATTGCCTCAAGCCAGGATTGAAACCCAACAGATTTGGCATCAGTCGGAGATTTTTTGCTATTAGCTCCCGGCTGAGAGGAAGGTTAATTTTCATGTATTTATTTTAGACTAAACACGCCAGTTACTCAGGGTGCTTAATTCATAGAAGAGCTTTTGCAGCAGCAGGAGCAATCACTGTTTACAAATTTGTGCTTTTATCTCTAAAGTGCTAAACCGAATTTTATTTTTTCGATATAAGTTTTAATTTTGTTTTTTAATTTAGATTCTTTTTCTTTCCATCACTTTTGTTAGCAGATATAACACACTGTTATAGTAGAAATTCTACCAGGAATGGGGAAATCTAAGCGCCCGGGCGCAAATTTACTGTAGATGACCTTGCGATCAAGGCACTCTCCAGACATTTACATCGTAGTGAATTGCTTTCTCCTTTGATCAGAGTAGTATTTTTATGTCAAAATTGCGGTCAGTCTCATTACGGTGGTCAACTAACGCATTTGATGTATTGTTTTGTAAAATGTCCCTTTGTGTTCATATAATGTTTTTGTCTAGAGAGTGTGTAGATGACCTTGCGATTAAGGCACTCTCTAAATGACAATGTGATGTCGAAATCCGAAAGTATATTGGAATAGCAAAAGTCGACTCTCAAAAGCAGCATTCCCCAACTTAAACAAAGAGACCGTACAGAAGTGATGCAGGAAATTTCGAAGTCGTCTGGAGTCCGTGGTTGGAGCCAGTGACGATTTTATTGAATAAATTTACTCTTTAGTATTTCAAGATATTTGTGTAAATATATGTCAAAATGAGATGTCAATATTTTCATTTTTATTCATCGCACCATATATGTGTGTGTGTGTGTGTGTGTGTGTGTGTGTGCGTGCGTGTGGTTGAATAATCTAGACATTATATCTATTTGTTTTAATTTTAGACCTCTCAATTTCAATACAACTATACTCCACCACAAAAATAAAATCTTCAAATTCTGGAGGCCCTTTATATAAAAGAAATTGAGGCCAAAAATAAAATCAATTATGAGTATAGCAACAAAGTCCTAAAATATTTATAACAGCAAAGTTTTAAAATATCGAAATTATAATTGTTAAAAACTACAGTTAAAACAATATTCAAAGACACGTAATTACAATTTTAATAATTTACATAAATTAAGCGGTAATTTTTTGAATTATGCAGCATTCATGCTCACATATTCATAACTTACATTAATTCTTTGTCTTAGCAATTCATTCCTGAAGATGAACTTGGATTGAAAGTACTTGGGGAAAATAAAAACCATATAGACAATTAGAGCATTTTTCACAGTTTTGTACCGACACTAAGAAAGTGATACGTGGACTGGAGGGGATTAAAAAAATAGACATAATATATCTAGATTATTCAACCAAAAATACTTAAATGAAGATATGCTGCTTAAATACACATACACACACACACACACGCGCGCGCGTTTAAAAATGTTCTCTTCATCTCAGTCATTTTCTAGAATGATGTTCTGACTGTGTTAGGCAAGTTTCCGTTGGTTACATACTGGTATTATTTAAAAAGTTAAAATTTAGCTTCTAGAGAATACCAGGATGTAGCCAACGGAACTTGCAAATGACAAAGACAGTTAAATGTTCAAAAACAACACAAACAAATTTCGGTCAGTTTGTCCACAATTTTGATGCTCATCCCTTATATATACTTGCACGCTCATGCACACACACACACACACACAATTAGAGCCATTATTTTTGTTTGTGGGGTGTGCTGTTTTTCCGATATTATAGGTCGCATTAGGATGCTTGGTTTGTTTGCTTATTTTTCCTCACATAGTTTTGTCTTTCTTTCATTCCGAGCTGAAGATGCCTAAGAGAGCAGGCACTCTTTGCGATGAGAAATGCGTTGTTAATAAACTTTCCATTTTGTCTCATCTTCATATTTGTAGTTGTACGGCCCAGATCTATAATCCGATAAACTGTAGTGCTAAGTTGTGCACAATTTATTTGCATGTGTTATGTTCTGTCTGTTTTGACTCTCCATTCCTTTTCTCGAATGTTGTGTGTGTGTGTGTGTGTGTGACAATTTACACCGTAGAACAGCACACACACACACACACACACACACACAGTTAAAGGGAAATAAAGATCCGGAAGAGGCACGGCACGTGGAACTAGAACAATCTACCCTGGTGGACGAAATAGAGGTTTCGGTTCAAAATTTCAATCACCTGAAGAAGACCGGATCGTACAACGGCCGAACCGTTGTGAATATGGCAATGAAGATGCAGACAACAGCCCGAATAATGTAAATAATCATAATACCTCATCTCAGTGATATAGACAGATCTAGAAATCAACTAAAAACTACGAATTTTAATTTTTTTTTAATCATTTCACCCCAAGTAAGGCAATAAAGCCATTAAGGGTTAATGAGAGTTAGAGAATGAGAAACTACTACTGAGAGAATACAATAAAGGAACAAGAATTAAGCAAAGAGAAGATAACAACTAACATTACATTTACATCAAAGTTGAGTGGGAAGGAAGTGGAGAGTTCCACAAGCGAGAAGAATCTATTAGAATAGAATAGAACCTACGGAACGGTCGTTTTAATTGCCTGATAAAGAAGGATCCTCTGTAAATGGATTAAATTTGCTTGGGCAGAGAATTCAAATTTGTCTGCCTCGAGAAAAATAAATATTTCATATTTGGTTAAAAAGAATTGAACCGTTTACCTTAAGATCAGTGCTTTAACGATAAGCTATGAAAAGGGAAGCAAAAGGAGTCGGTGTTTTTATTTATGTAGGGTCGTTGTGCACACAGAAACGTATTGGTAAGTGTTTATATCTGCACATATTTGTACGCATACGAGTTTCTATGTAGACAGAAATATGTAAGTGAAATACCCAAACATGGAAAGATGAAAGATTAACAAATATATTTTCTTTGTACAAATAGTGCAAAAAGAAGCGAAAAATTTGTGGGAACCAGGACATTCTGAACAAATTAAAACCACGAAAAAAAAATATACATGCCTACATAAAATATATGTATATATGTAATGTGTGTGAAAAAAAATGTACGAACGGGTGCTGATAAGTTCTAGGCCCGAATAAAAAAGGCCTTTAAGAAAATCATATGTTTGGGTGGATTTTGAGAAGCAGGTCGAGCTGAAAAAATTCAGCACCATCTTGTATAGAAATGGATGTCATTTTCTTGCGTCGCGCACGGGCGTGCGCGCGTGTAATTCTGATGTTTTCTGTTTATCCCTCAAGTTAGTCACCGTTTCACGTCTCCCTCTAGAACGTCGGCGATCATGACCCTCCACGACGTCCTATCTTCCGTAGTTCTAAATCAATGTTGGTCTTTCTAGTACCCTGTTCTGGCATCGGTTTACACAAGCTCGTTAGGTAAGTTGATCATGGCTCTCCACAGCTTTCTATCCATTGCAGCTGTAAGTAATGTTTGTCTCTTTAGTATCCCGCCCAGTTGTGCTATCCATTTACACAAGCTCATTAGGTAGGTTACTCGCCATATCTCTCTACCCTTGTTTTCAATAAATCCTATGAGTGTCGAATTCCCCAAGCCTTCCTTCCTTTATGCGTTCCAGATATTTCAACAGTCACTTTCTGCTTTTAATCATAAGTGTGCTCCCCCACCCACCATTTTCCTTAACATTCTGAACGAATCATATTTTTGTTGGCTCAAAACCCCTCTTGATCCGCGAGTAGATGGTTCAGCATTCACAACTATGTAAGAGGGTTTGGTAATACCCTGCACTCTTTTCTTGATTTCTACCAAAATTTTCCTTTTTTGCTTAATATTTTGCTTTGCTTTTGGAAGACATCTTTCGCTATTTTAATTTAATGCGCCGTCAGATTTCTGTGTCGCATTTTCTATAAGTTTCTCAATTTAACGGGTGGCATTTTGTCTACATCTATTTCGAATTCAATCCATACGCATAAGTTTTACATTAACGTAATTTGTTACTAAGAATCCATTCTACCTTCATTTCTATGAATATTTTTTCGCTTTTTTTTAATCGAGTTCACCCCATGCAAGGCAGTAAAGCCACTAAGAAACAAGGAGTTGCTCGGTGCGGAAGAATTAAAAACAGAAACATTACTAATGAGCGAGAACAAACAGAGTGATCAGGACAGTAGATAGCGATTGACATTACATTTAAGTTTTGAAGATTAAACTTGTCTGGAAAGCATGGAGCCGGAAGGGCGTTCTACATGTGAGAAAAGAAAATGTTAGCATCGAATTTACGGTTACATCTAGCCAACTCGATGAAAGCATTTATAGAAAAGGTGCATGGAGGCGACCTTACAGCGATGGTAAAGGGACTTAAGCCGATCAGTTAGAACAGGACCAATAATATTGCAGATTCTTTGGAGCCCTAGATAAATGGCAGGGACACCAGGCCATATGTGGCAGCAATATTCAAAGCGTGGACGAATTGTAGACTTAGATTCTGGAGAGAAAAGTCATCTCGCACAAGTGACTTTCTTAGTAGTTGACCTCGCAGTGGATTCAATATAGTCTCTCAAAATGAGTGTTGAGACTACAGCTTTAAAAGTTTGGTGTTAAAATTCAGCTAAGGACCTATTTCTAATACTGATAATCTTGTGACAGAATGGCATTAATTGCCATTTTTACGACACTCAGCATTATTTATCACACAAAGAACATTTTACTGTTTACCGAGTCCTGGTAAATAAATAAAGAAATGACAGATTTTAAACTAACCATCAGTAAATATATCGAGAAAACATTTACAGAAAAGAAATGAACTTTATCGTTTGATGCTGACGACTATTCACGAACAATTTTTAGAGGTCTCTGAAGTACTTATATGCCGCGTGTATTGCAGGAGGTAAAAAAAAAAGGGGAACATTTTCCTGCTCATGTGATCGAAGGGAAAGAGAGAGCCCTTCAAAAATCGCATTACCTGCAATTCTAATTCAGGTATGGTAATCTGACAACCTAAATTTTCTTTCGAGCTATCTTAGGACAAGAGATACCCACATTGGCATGAAGTTTGAACCTCAGTTTAAACTTGGAATGACACCATAATGGCGAAGGTTGCTGAAGGTGGATTTCAAATTACAAAACGAATTTGCTTCATTGTTTGCTTGACAATGACATCCGAAAGAAAGACGTAACTCCCCCTATTTTCTATCTCTTCCAACGCCTATGGATTAACTAGCAGGGAAATTTGAGTTTTCTAGCCTTGGGTGACAGGATAATATAAAGAAATATTTTGGCTAAAAGGCTTTTTCATCAGGACTTTTACGGGACATGTATATATAACTAAACTGGACATGTATATTTTATATTTCATTAATTTAGCAACATTTTTTTAAATCATTTTACCTTAAGCAAGGTAATAAAAGTCACTTCAAGGAGAGGGCAGTGAGTGAAAGGAATAGAGAGGACAATAAAAGAACAGGAATCAAGGTGACAGAAGATGACGGAGGACATTATATTTAAGTTTTTGAAGATTGTAATTGATAGGTAAGCAAAAAGCCGGAAGAGAGTTCCACAAGCGAGAAGTGCGAGAAAAAAAACTGTCAGCATAGAACTTATGGTTACAACTAGCAATTTCAACAGTGAAATCTTATAATGCGCTTATATTTTTGAAGTCAATGTACTAACGTGGAAATCTTATCAGGAAAATTATTGTGAAAATATTTGTAGACGGGGCAAGGGGAAAGTATGTTCACATGAGAAAGTGATTGAAGCCGAGATGTCAGGTCAGGATCGATAATGTTGCAGATTCTTTGGATTTTGTCAAGAATCTGGAAATACATAGCAGAAACAACGAACCAGATGTGACAACAATATTCGAGAATTATAAATATGCAAGACGGTTACTGGTGATAAAAAAATTGTCTAGCGCGACAGTGAACCGAATTTCCTTGCAGCAGATTTGATATTGATTTGATTCAATATAATCATTCCACTCCATATCAGAGTGGAGATAAAAAAGGGCAAATAAATTACTCTTCTGGAAGTTAGCATCAGTTATACTGATAGAAGGCAAAAATATTCTTTAAAATGATTAATAGTGAACAGTTTTGTTTTAGAAGCGTTAAAATTAACACGCCATCTCACAACAGATAACAGGTAATTTTTTTTACAACTACTACCAATTTGATTTTTTGCGAACCTATCAGACTTGCTATAAAAACAAGAGTAAATAACTGTCATTAGCATAGATACTGATGACATCAGGGATGTCATTGATAAAAATAAGGGACAAATGGGTCCAAAGATACAGCCCTGGGAGATTCCAGCATTATTGTAGAATGAGTGGTCGTTAAGACAGTTTTACATTCTGCCGTTTGATAAGAAAGATTGAATCAAATGGCCAGAAGCATAACCCTTGAATCCCTGAAGAAGACCAGCATGCCAAACCCTGTCGAAACATCTTCGAAATATCTAAAGCAATAGCCCGAGCCTCACCATTTTTTATCTAAAGCTTGACAGATTATTTCAGTGATAACACATTGACGGTTGACCTAGAGAAGCGAAACTACATTATTTGTCTGATAGACGACCATGCGAGGTGAAATCAGAATAGTCTACCTATCTTTGGCAAAGTATTAGAGGCTCTAATACAACGCCGAATTCATTAAACATCTGACCTCGCAGCTTTCTCTGGTAATTACGAGGAATCTTCAAATGCACAATTATCAATAAGACTAAATATTTCACACTGCCAAGAAAATCTCGAAATGAATTTCCAATCAGCACGCTAGTAGCAGAAAGAACTATCGTGAATAGGGGCTTGGTACTTAATAGACGAGTCAAAGATATCAACAGGCACTACAACGCGATTAGAATAGCTGCTTCTTGCTTTCCAGATTTTGTAGTTCCTGTTAAGAACTCTGAAGAGTCAGATGGTTCGTCAGTGTTCTTAGCAAAAGGTACAAAATCTGGAAAGCAAGTAGTAGCGAGATATCTATTGCAGTACTTGGAGAGAAAAGGGGCCACTTCAGGAGCACATTAAAGGATACCAGCTTTGCAGTGATCAGAGGTATCATGTTGGTATAGCCAGGGAAAAGTGATTCTATAGTGGTTGAATAGGTAGGTATGAACAAAAGTTTTATTTTGTCTGTTTAGCGGCATATCAACTCTTTATGGGTCATCTAATGCCGAAATTTAATTTAAAATTAATTTTCTTGGGAGCGTTAGTAATTTTCATTATAAAAATGATTTGCTGGTGTTTTTTTTCAAAAATGTGTTGCTGGTAATGTTTTTAATATGAAAATGCATTTCTGGCATTTTCAATATAAAAATATTTTTATACTTTCATAGTGTTTTGACCCATGTTTGGTGGTTAACTATTTTCCCATAGCTGAGACCCCAACAGCTCACTGTATCGCGTGAGACAATCTTTGACTGCAGAATCTATCTTGCATATCTATAAGTCTACCATTTGTCCACGCTTAGAATATTGGTGCTACATATAGTCCGGTGCTCCTTCTATTATCTTGAGATCCTTGATAAAAAGAAAAATCAGTAATATTATTTATCCTGATTTGGCGGCTCAGCTTCAGGCACTTTCCCCTCCGCCCTAATGTTGTCTGTGGGTATTTTAATTCCATGGTAATTGTTCGGATGAACTTTCGCTATGATACCTAGACATTTTGAATTTAAACGCAGTACTAGAATGGCGTCGAGATCACATCAATTTACAGTTGGGCTAGATGTAGCCGTAAGTTCTATGCTAACTGTTTTTTTCTCGCACTCCTCGCTTGTGGACCACCCTTCCGGCTCCATGCTTTACAGCAAAGTTTAATCTGCAGAAATTTAAATGCAATGTCAATCGCTATGTACTGTCCTCCTGATTACTCTTTTTTCTTCCCGCTCACTAATGTTTCTGTTCCTAATTCTTTCACACCCAGTAACCCCTTGCATTGGGTTTTAACGATTAAAAGTAAAGGGAAAAAGAAGAGGTATCTTAAATATTTTGTCTAGACAGTTCCTAAAGAGCAAATAAGCTCTAGGTTGCTAACAATGTTCCATACAAAATGGGCATTTAAAATTCATATAAACTGGATTTGGCATTAAATAACCGACAGTGGTTGATATGCCATAAACCCAAACAAACAAACAGTTCCTAAAGAGAGGCAATAAAGTAAAACTACAATTAACAAAGTATAATAATGAGAGATGGAATAAAAGAAACCAAAAAAGAAAAGAGAAACCAAAAACGAAAAGAGAAACAAAAACCAAAAAAGAAAAGAGAAACCAAAAAAGAAAAGAGAAACAAAAAACCAAAAAGAAAAGAGAAACCAAAAAAGAAAAGAGAAACAAAAAACCAAAAAGAAAAGAGAAACCAAAAAAGAAAAGAGAAACAAAAAACCCAAAAAGAAAAGAGAAACCAAAAAAGAAAAGAGAAACAAAAAACCCAAAAAGAAAAGAGAAACCAAAAAAGAAAAGAGAAACAAAAAACCCAAAAAGAAAAGAGAAACCAAAAAAGAAAAGAAACAAAAACCCCCCAAAAAAAAACAAAAAAAAAAAAAAACGGAGAACCAAAAACAAAAAAGAAACAAAAAAAAAAAGAACCCCAAAAAGAACCAAAAAAGAATAAATAAAAAAGAAAATCCCCAAAAATAAAACAAAGCAAAACAAACAAAAAAAAAAAAAAACAAAAAAAAAACACCCGGAGAAGATTCCCTTGCCAGTGAAATATTTTCATGAATATGAACTCGAAGTGTGTAACCTAGAATCCTTTCGACAGAAGATATCCTGAAACCGAGAATTCAGTGCTAAATATTTTTTGTATTTGTCGTGTCCCTTCAGAACGTGGACAATCATTTCTCTCCACAATACTGTCCTTTGTACTGCTTAATAAAGTTTTACTATCTCACCTAATCCCTGCGTCCCAGGTATGGCGATAAACTACATCCGAAGACTATGATCAGGAAGTTTTGAGGAACATGGAACTACCTCTTAACTGTTGTTGTTCCCAGATCCACCCTGAACCGGAATGGTAACACCTATTAGGGTCTCACCTATAGGAAATTTAGTTAACCACCAAACATGGGCCAAAACACCATGAAAATAGAAAAATTGGCTTTTTATAGTAAAAAATAGTAGCAGTACATTTTTGAAACAAAAATATTACCAGCAATATATTTGACTCTCGACAAAAAACGCTCTTTACAAAAATACGTTAATGAAACTCATTTCTTACAAAGAATAAGTATTCTATTCATACGAACCTATCCTAAAAATCTTATCGGCATTATATAACCTATTGAGATTGTCATGTCGAAAAACAAAATAAACCAAACCTAATGCCAGTTCTGCCAACAAGCTCGTTAGGTAAGTTATGCGCCGCTTTTCTGTCTCTTGACTTCAATATGTCCTTTGAATATCAAATTTTCTAAGCTCCCCACTTCTTCATTTTTTACCCTATAAATTTCGACATTATCATCTTTCTGATGCTACGCATGCCGTTCTTGTTTCTTTTTTTTAAAAAAAAAACTTCATCGTTGGCCACATATCCAGACCCTTCTCTGGAACCATTTTTCTGTTGCCTCAAATCTATTCAATGAGGAGACCACTATTACATAACAGTTTAGGGTTTTTAACAAAAAAAAAAAAATCATATCTTTTAAAATACTTTCCTTAGTTTTTCGAAGACATCTTTCGACATCCCAATACACCTTCGGAATTAGGGGTTATATTTTCGGTTATCTGAAAATATTTCCTAGGTATTTAAATTGTACTTGTTTGCTTTTTGTGTCCTCAATTAGTAATTTGCATGTTGAGCTGTCCATTTTGCTGGCAACCATACATCGTCTTCTTGCAATTGATGTTTAGTCCTTTCTTCTCTCTTTCCTTTACTGTCTTCTGTAGGAGCTCCTGTAGTTTCCTTTCTGTATCTGCTAGTAATATTTTATCTGCATATTTGCTGTTATGATTGTGACCGCTACTAACGAATCTTGTTAGGACATCTAATTCTGCTTCACTATAAAGTTTGAATATATCTGGGGGACATCCTTGTCTCATACCCCCTTTTTATATTTTTGAATATACTGAATTCATTTTCTGTCTATATGCAGGCGGTTTGCTTCCAGTAAAAGTTGTGGATTATTCTAATCTCCTTCCGAAATGTCAAGCTTTCCTAGCAGTTCGAATAGTTCTTTTTAACGTACCTTATCAAACGCTTTTGCATAATCAATAAAATCCTTTGGCATTCTACTTTCTGATATTCTGATCATTCCTTGTTCCAGTGTCTAACGAAACCACACTGTTCTTTGTATTTGCTGGGTGATCCTCTTCTTTACGGCTCTCCATATCTTCCTGTCCCTTGTATCTCTTAATTTTTCATTTTCTCCTAAACCCTGTTCTAAAATCCATTTACTCAAGCCCATGAAAAATGTTATGCACTGCTTTCCTCTGCTCCTCAATTTGTCCTCCGAGTATAAGAGTTTCCAAGCCCTCATTACATGCCCAGGAAATTTCAATTGCCTTTTCCCGATATGAAGTATAAATTTCATTTTTGTTACCATTTCATCTAAAACTTCGACGTTGCTAGCATTTTCGCTCCATGGTAACCTCAGCATTTTTTTGTAGAACCACATTTCTGTGGCTTCAAGTCTCTTCATCTTTGAGGAGATGGTCCAATATTCACTATACCTCTGAATTCAGATGATAAATTTTGTTATGTGGCCGATTTTCCGATGTGGGTCGCATTCGTTTGCCCCGGGCTCCTTAGGTAGTGCTGTGGAAATGAGTCTGCTTAGGCCTTTGAGCTTATGAGCTGAAATTTGTAAAGTCCTTACAGATCGGATAAGTAGCTGCCAAAAATTGTATTTAATCTCTTGAAATCCTGTGTTCTGTTAACTTTACGATACACTATCCCGAGAGATTTTGGGTAAATTTCACTATTTTAGAACAACTCGGTACGATACAAAAATGGCTTGCAGAAAGTTACTCATATCCTACTTGTGTATAAAGCTACGTAATTATTTTAGATAATTAGTTACCGGTATGCTCGTGAGTCGTAATAAATGGGGAAGATCAGAAAATATAATAAACGGGGTAGGGGTTTAAATATGAGAAAATCTAATAAACAAGAGGGTTTAATATATATATATATATATATATATATTAGTGCCTGGGAAATGATTAAAAACAAGTCTTTCAGACTGTAACAAGACCACGAAAAAAAGAAAAAAAAAAAAAGAAAGTAAAAAATAAATGTGAATGTTTGAGTAAATACAAAATCGAATTTCCATGAAGTCTTTTCTAACGTTATAAATAAATTTCCATCAATGGACAGCAAATAAATAATATAGATATCCAATAACATCCCCAAATATCTTTAAATGTGTTGAAATCGAAAAATTATTTTTCGTCGTCTTGTTGATTCGTACTTTTCTCTTCCTCCTAATAAGCATAGGAAGATCCTAATGAGGCCCACGAGATTAAATGGAAACCCGATAACATCATTACTACGACATACACCGGACATCTGTAATGGAACAGAAGCATTACTATATATAGTTTTGATATTTGAGATGAAAAATTATCAATATATTTTGTCTTATTCGAAAAGTTTGTACCCAAAGAACTGTGGATTACTGCCATATTACGGTGAAACACCAGTTCCTGTACGATCAGTCAGTTATGTGTCATGCGGGATACACGCTTAGGCGATCATGTATCTTTCGATATATGACTGACGAGGCAGATTTTTACCCGTAGTAGGTTGCCATTTCTTCATCTGGTAGATCAGTTGCCATCCAAGTCTATAGAACTATCTGTCTTGCTATTTTTCCGTAGCTGGGGTGGGGGTGAGAATGTAATGGATTCCTTCAATCCGAGCCGCTATCCATTACTCCACCGTGACCACCGAATTTAAAACATCTGGCCTGGTTTCTACCTAGATGGGTAACCGTTTGGGAATACCAGGTACTATAAACTTGGATGTGCAGGTGGCGTAATAGATAATGGCTAGGAATTGTTAATCGAAGAACAGAGTTCCAATTCCAGATTGATGCGTTATAGTCACTTATGCGTAAATATCCTTGGCAAAGGTATGAATCTACCTCTTCTCCCCCAGCTATGGGTAAATTAGTAATACTTGTAGCACTAAATAATTATCTAAAAAAGAAAAAAATCTTAATCCAAAAAATATTTTCTGGCTTTAAATAACCTGCAAAGGGTTGATGTTGATAAACCGTGGAAAACAAATCATTCAAATGAAAGAACTGTACTAAATAACTGAAACTACGTCACTTAAGGAATTTAAAAAAGCAACAACCGAAAGTGGATAATACATCTAACTCGAAGACAAAATAATGGAACCTCAAAAAACCCATTTTTCTTAGTACCGAGTTATTAAATCGAATTAACTGATACTGCGATATTAAAAAAGGCATGGCACGTGGAATTAGAACAATCTACCCCGCGGACTAAAAGGGTTCGGTTCGAAATTCCAACGTATATCACCTGAAGAAGGCCGAAGCGTACAACGGCCAAAACGGCAATAATGATGAGGTCAATAGTGTAAATAATCACGATACCTCATCTCAGAAATATAGACACATATTACCATTATCATAGATATTGTTATTGACAACGTTTCGACCAAGTACCTTCTGAATATCTTCAGGGGCCCATTATTTTTGGAGATGGGATATCTCATGTTTATTATTGTGATGTCTGTCATCGGGATGTAAGTTCTGGTTGGAAGCCAGTATAGGAAAAGGAAAGCTGAATCCAAAGTACTTGGTCGAAACATCGTGTCTATAATAATAACATCATCTTTAACAAACATAGAAGAGTACAATAGCTAGCAAAATCCAAAGAGTGTATATATATATGTATATATATATATATATATATATATATATATATATATATATATTCATTAATACATGTTTCATTAAATAATATAGATAAGTGTTGTCTATATATTTTATATCTATATTATTTAATGAAACATGTATTAATGAAAAAATGCTGCCTAAATACACACAATATATATATATATATATATATATACACACACACACACACACACATTCCCCAGTTCATCGGCATGTTTATGCAAACTTAAGTATATATTTATTTACATGTTGTGGAGTAATGCTCAACAAACGTGTTAGACCTAGCTAACCAACATGTGCGTATTTAATATACAAGATTAACGCGTAGTCTATCGAAAAGATTATTCGATATCGCTTGGATTAACACGGTTTTGTGACAACCAACAAAATACATTGACCCATTTCTAACTGGTTATGAGTCGCTGTTAATATGGAATTTACGTTAAACTTGGAGTTGAAAAATACATACAATAAAGAAAAATATTTGGACATCAATTACGTGAGCAAGGAATCTTAATAGCCTCTTATGCGTTTGTAATTCTTACTGGTTTTTTTTCTTTCTTTCTGGTGCCAAATAAACGTTCCCATCGCTTGTTAAGTTTTTGATTTCGCTCTTCGGGAGTTTTTCAAGTGCTACCCCCCCACCACACCACATTACAAAAAAAAGAGAAAACTACGAGGAATATGAACGTTATAGAAATATTTTTGATTCCATTAAAGCATTTTAAAATATTCTGTTGAGGAGTGTTGTTGGATATATTTATTTGTTGGCTCTTGGTAGTCATTTCTTCATATTGTAACTTTCATAGAAATATTTTGGAATTCTGTTAAAGCGTTTAACTGAAAGATATTGATGTATACAGTGTAACCCGGATATAAGAGAGTTGTCGGGACTGGAGACTAAGTCTCTTATATCCGGGTTTGGTCTATTATATATACATTAACACAGGCTCTAATTTGGGACCAGAGAAAAATCTCTTATATCCGGGTTACACTGTATATTTATTTTCAAGTTTTATTTCTTCGAGGTATTCCAGGAGTTGTTCTTAATCACCCCCAAATGACGTCATTTTTGAAACCTCACCTGTTTATCAGATCCTCATTTTCCAACCTCCCCATTTATTACATGATCAAAGTGTAGTAACTGATTGTTTAAATGGAAACTGAAACAGGCATTTACTTTGTAGTTTTCTTTGTCATTTACTTTTAATGATTTCAACAGCAATGTATTTTTAACACAGAAAGTAGAAAGGTTAAAGAAATATCATTAAAATGTTAATGATTTTAAGACTAAAACATTTGAATTCCTCTCTAAAAACATAGGGTGTTCCAATAATTTGAAGCGATTTTAAATGTGAATTAAGTTTAAGCATCTAATGATTTTTTAAAAAATTTTTCTTTCAGATTTAACGACTTAAGTCTTTGGTAATTTCAACCATGGAAAGATTAATAATTCAGGTGTTAAAGTTATCGAAGCCTATTACGAAAATGGACGTTCAAACAGAAATGCATATTGCGCACTTCGCGATTAAGTGCAATTGGAAAAACTGTTCGTAAATTCAAACAAACTATATCGGTGGCAGATAATAAAACTCCATTACGTGCTTGTTTACGCCGTTCAACTGAAAATATTACTGCGATGCACGAGAATGTGGCCGAAAATTTAGACACCTTTATTCGTCATCGCGCGCAGGAATTGAACCTCTCCACAGCAACATTACATCGGATTTTGACAAAAGATTTATCTCTAAACGCTTACAAAATTCAATTGACACAAGAACTGAAACCTGCTGACCATTTGGAGCTCTGTGCATTCGTCAATTGGGTGCATGATCAAAGACAGCCGATGAATATTTTTCGCAAAAAATCCTTTTCAGTGATGAAGCCCATTTTCATATTGGATTCGTTAATAAGGAGAATTGTCGCATTTGGGCTGATGAAAATCCAAGGAAGAATGTTGAAAAGCCACTGCATTCATAAAAGGTCACTGTTTGGTGTGCATTTTTTTGCGAGCGGAATCATTGGGCCGTATATTTATAAATTTGAGCGTCCATTTTCGTAAGAGATTTCGATAACCTTAACACGTTGTTTGGTGGTTAATCATTCTATGGTTGAAATTGCCAAAGACTTAAGCTGTTAAATATAAAAGAAAAAAAAATAGACGCTTAAACTTAATTCACATTTTAAATCGGTCCAAGTTATTGGAACACTATAGAACTCGTTGGTCTGCGCTGAAAGCTGACAAAAGGCCTGTTGTATACCCACAAGGTAACAAGATAGAGAAATAACACGAACCCTGATTCCCGTATAGTAAAATAGGTATTTTTTTTAATTCAAGGATTCGGTTGTTAGTTTGAGTGGGTAAGTAGGTGATACTTGAGAATTTCTATGATGATTTCATAGATTAGCTTTTCTCCTTACCGATTCCTCGCTCATTTACACATTCCAACGTATGGCTGGCAATACGAATGGAAGGCATCGGTACCACACGTCTGTCTCTCGCTAAAAGTCAGAACAGAACGGACTCCGATCCCAAGCATGCGTTAATATACATCAGTACCCGGATACACCTTATTTCTGGCTTTGATTTCATTTGATCTAACAAAAAAAAAAAAAAAAAAAAGAAGCCCTCATCCACTCCTTTACTTATCCGTTTCCCTCCGGACGTTGCTTAGAAAACTAAACTTAGAAAAAAGAACCACCTGCTGGCTGTAAAACAAACACTTAAGCTCGATATAAAACCACCTCTTCCTTTTCTACGTGGCGTCGATAGTAATCCATAAAGAAAACTGTTGGTTAGTCAGAAAAGAGACTGCTGAAATCACTGGGATACATAATAAGAAAGGAAAGCTTTAAGATTTTATGGTCTGGAGCCCCTGCTGTTTGCCTCAGGGTTCTTGATAAGATCCAGAGACGGATATGCAATGTAATTGGCCCCGATCTGTCATCTCGTCTGCAGTCTCTCTCTCACCGACGCGACGTTGCCTCGCTCTGTCTTTTTTATGAATACTTTCACGGTAATTGCTCCGAGGAGCTACTTTCGCTGGTTCCTAGGCCTCATGAATTTAAACGTCCCACGAGGCTGGCATCCCGTTCCCACGCCTTCACCGTTGAAACTGTTAGATATAGACGTCTCTTCTACTCCAATAGCTTCATGTCTCGCACATCTCGCCTGTGGAACTCCCTGCCTTATTCCTGTTTCCCTGACAAATACAATCTCCAACTATTTAAGCGTAACGTCAATCGACATCTCCAGTTGCCTTGATCTATCCTCTTCCCTTCTCCACATCCTTTCACCTTTCATTCCCCTCTGCTCTCGCTCCAAATCTTCTGTAACCCCCTTGCCTTGATCGATCCACTATCTTTCGCCACATCCTCTCCTTTACCACTCCTATCTGCTGTTCCCCTAAACCTTCTGTAACCCCCTGCGTACTAGTGGCTGCCAGCCTTGCTTGGGGTGATATGCTTAAAAAAAAAAAAAAACAAAAAAAACAAACCCACAGGACATACCGGAAGTAAAAGCAGCAGAGGAAATAGCGATTGAACTACTTCCAGTTTGAGTGAATTGATAGCAGAAAAGGAACAGAAGAATGGTAAGGAGATAATCGTTCTTAGATTAATAAAAAGTGGTGGAGAGTTATGATCTCAGATCCTGAAAGCACATTTATTCGATTTCGTTTGATTTAATAAGCTATAGAAAAAAAAAACAATATATGTTTGTACAAAAATGTCAAAAGTATTATACGTGAACAAAAACTCTTCAAGAAGTGTACATATAAAATTACATGGAAAAAAAGCCCGCCTAGTCTAAATGTCACGAACTGAACAAGCATCGGTACACAATCATACGTCTAGACATACACGAAAATAAGCACGTATGCATGAAATGTAATGTATATATTTTGAGATTAAGTAAGGGAAATAGACGAGGAGGATAATTTATTCAATCAATCCCGATTTGCAAAAGCATTAAAATATTAAAGAAGATTTCTCATTTGCTATGAGATCTATTATCAAGTGCAAATGGAGAATTTTTATAAAAAAAAAACAAAAAAAAAAAAACAAAAAAAAAACAAACAAAAAAAAACTCGAATTTTTAGTGTTATGAACTGATCGACCTTCAAACTGTTTCGACGTTAAAGACAATCTACAGTGTATTTATATAATGATTAAGAATGATGGTTAAAATTTATCATAGATCACACCAATCATTTTGGAAGGATATAATGTAAAATTTCAAATCTACTATCTGTAAAAGGACAATATGAATACATTTGCCTTGATACAGTCCCTAAGAGGACAAAACGCATCGGCGAATATAAGCTTTGTTTTTGTCATATATATGCTGAAGTGTTGAAAAGCTCTCGGCTCGAGCCATTTTTCACAATCAGAAAAATAATCAAACTTTTCTCTTTTCCAGTAAATTTACTTGGTCCGACTTTTTCGATGTCACCCCCCCCCCAAAAAAAACAATGGTTATTTATTTAATGATTAAGAATGATAGTTAAAATAAAAAGAAATCATTGCTCACGCCAATCATCAGTTTAAAAGGATATACAGTGTAACCCGGATATAAGAGATTTTCTCTGGTCCCAAATTAGAGCCTGTGTTAATAAAACAAAATAGACCAAACCCAGATATAAGAGAAACCCGGATATAAGATACTTCTCCGGTCCCGACAACTCTTATATCCGGGTTACACTGTATATTATTCAAATGTATAGCATATACATGTTATAAGATCACTACAAAAGTTGCCATTTTGTTTCAACACTTCGTGTCTTATCAAGTTATGATGTTGAAATGAAAATAAACGATTTTATGAGCTTAACTCTGAACTTGGAGATATATATTCTTTTACTAACGTGACTTGGCCCGGTCGAGAACTTCCGAACCCCGACTAGTATCCGGTCTAGAACTCAAATTCCTTGTACTGACAATCTTCTTTTCCTGTTTTTTAAATATTTAGTTGAAAAATCGCTAAAGTTAGGCAGGAGAAGGACGGTTTGTTTCATGGTATATTATGGGTCATTTGATGCAAAATTTGTTCTACAGAAGGTGAAAAGTGAAGTTATTTACATTTAAGTGAACAAATTATTTACCTCTTTTTTTTTTTAATGAAAACTCGCTCTAATTTTTTAAAAATTTTTTGTACTTACCTTTCACTTTTACATTTACGATGCTTTATGTAAAAAAATATATTATAAAGAAATTAAAATAGGACTGTTGAGAGTGACATTACCTTTCATAAGAAAGGTATCTAATTAATTTATAGGTACCTTTCTTATGAAATTTTATCAGAAGTGTGCATAAAATACAAATTTAAATTTCATAAGATGATACTTGTAGGTACCCTTTTCAGTTGAAATTGAAAAATCAAATTAACTTCTCCACACGTGTTTCGCAAAAATAAATCTATATCTCAAAAGGACATTTACGAAACTGAATGCGGCTTTTAACTAATTTTATAATATTTTAACAACTTAAATGTAAAAATGATTATAATTTAAGAAATAACAATTAAAAATTCAATATTTAAACTCAATCCACGTAACGTTTTTTTTTTATTGCATCCATGATACTTCCGGTCTTCCATAAATTTGATTTACAGTGTTATTATTGACACAAGTTATATTTCTTTTATATACTGGTGTTCGTTAGTTTGTAAGAAGCTTTGGAAATTATAATCTGTAAATATATACCTACTTAATGACAACAGTCGTTAAATTTTACAAACTTTTCCCTAATTTTAGAAGAATTAACAACATAATGTAAAAAATAAAATATTTCAGAAATAACAAATAATTGTTTTAAAAATTCATTTTTCATCGAAATATCTTTTTGCTTTCAGAAAATATTGTCCAATTAAAAGTTTTTGGAAATCAAATATTTTTTTGTTTTATTGAGTTTTGTATGTTACAGTTCAGAGATGATTTTCAGATAGAGGTGATCCAACAAAAAAAACAATAAAAAACAAAACATGATTTGGTTTCCTCAAAGCCATGTGCTTTTAACTAATATAATCACTAATCTTTCGTACAATCAGTTATGGGGGGGGGGGGAGCGTAATACATATGAAAAATTTTTTTGCCATGACTTTAAAAAAGAAAAACATTTATAATAAGTTCCATCATTTGTGAAGTTTCTGAAAGTTTCATTAAAATCCGACAATTATTTTTATTTTTAAAAGATTTTCAAAATTAATGTCTGTCATATAGAAAAATTGCGCTAAAGTTTTATATGTTATTTTACCGGTGACACAAAGAGAAACAAGGTTTTTTACTCCTAATTTAGAATGTTCTAAAAAGAAGGAAATATTTTTAAAAATTAAAAAATACTTTGATCTTTCCTTTTAATAATAACAAACATTTAGACGCTAAAATTTTGTTTTCGTCAAGTTTGGCGTCTTTTTCATCCTGCTATGCTCTGTTTTTAGCGATCTCATGAAGGTACTTACATTTACACAAGGTTGTTTGGTAGCTTACCCGCCTTTCTTCTGTCCCTCTTAGGCTTACGGCCATATCACATTGAAACACCAATTCCCGTAGGATCACCCGATGTTAAGCAACGTCAAGCCTAATCATATCTAGATAGATGACCACATGGGAATACCAGGTACTGTAAGCTTGGATGCGCGGGTGGTGTAATGTATAATGGTTCGGAATTGTTAATCCGAGAGTAGAGTTCCAATTCCAGTTGGGTTCGTTATAATCACTTATGCGCAAAATACCATTGGGAAAGGTATGAATCGATCTCTTCTCCCCAAGCTATGGGTTGAATATTAAAACTTGTATCTGTAAGTAATTATCTCGAAAAGAATATATATCTAAAAAAATATTTTCAGGCTTTAAATAACTTGGAAAGGGTTAATAAGTTGTAGAAAACGAATCAATCTGCCCCTCTTAACTTTAATGTCTTGCCGTTTCGTTATAAGTTAAAAGTCGGCATTCACCTTCTGTTGAAATTTATACAAATCTCTTAAAACAATTTCTCATGAAAAATAAGTTTATCAAGCGCACTGTTCTGTCCAGTTTCCTTGCTTTTCGTTTCAAGTGGTTCAGCGCATCAACATCTTGATTATGTCATTATTTTCCCTTTGAGTTACATTTGCTATCCATTCTGATTTGAAAGTCCTCGGGGTTCAAAGAACGAGGGTCGTCTCTAAGAGCTACAGACTTCATTCGCTTGAAGACATTTTTAAATCATTGATCTGTGGGACGTAAGGATAGTCGAAGTCGGTCAAGAACCAAGGTATTGTAAAGTTATGGAGTGAAAAGAACAACACTGGGAATTTCCATCATTCCACAAAGAAATTGAAAAGATCAGAATAAAAAAGAAATCATGACATTGGCAAGAACAAAAAAAAATACGTCAAATATTTGTAAAAAAAATAAAAAAGGATTATAAGCAAGGAAGTTGACCCGCAAGTTTGTTTGTTTGTTTGGGGTTTAATGGCATATCAACCACTATGGGTTATTTAATGCCAGATCCAGTATTTACTAGATATAGCAAAAACGTATAGTTGGCAACATCATTGTTTCAAAAACGTATAGCTGGCAACTGTTTCAAAAACGTATAGCTAGCAACATCATTGTTTCATAAAAAATGTATCCCTGGCAACATCATTGTTTCAAAAACGTATAGCTGGCAACTGTTTCAAAAACGTATAGCTGGCAACTGTTTCAAAAACGTATAGCGGGCAATATCATTGTTTCCCATCACATTTTAGGGGTAAGGTGTTAGTATATTTAGTGTAGGGTTTGGGAGGGAAAGTTAATTGTAAGTTGTAGTTGTTTTGGGATGGGTTAGATGTGATGGGGCATGACATGGCCAGCCGATTGATCGGATCGACGGCCTTTTGGTTGGACGTAGTTTATCGTCATACCCAGGACGCGGATGTAGTTTATCGTCAGACCCAGGACGCTGACCCGCAAGAAAATATTTGAAGAATGTAAATAGAAAGAAAGATATATATTAAGAATATGAGATATTGATATGTAACGAAAGAGTTGCCAAGAGAAGGCGTCGTTCGCCCGCCACGAAAAAAATTACGACAATGTTTGTAGTCGTAAGCAGAATTGATTTCGGTGCGATTCGAAACCGAGCTTAGAATTAACCAGATGAGGCTGATTTATCAGAGTAGATTGAGCACACAATAGACAAGCCAGGACGTTGAGAGTGACGCGATTTGCATATCCATATGCGAATTTAATCCAAGCACCCGGATCGAGTATTTTACGAGACAATAAAAACAAAGTGAACGAGATCGACGCTGGGGATTGGGGAAAAAGGAGTTCTTAACGGTGATTCTAAGTACAGCCAGCGCGGTTGGGCGGGAAACTGAGACGAGCGACCGTGTGTTTCTTTGCAGCGCTTTCTTTTTACTTCAAGATATGAAAGCAAACACATCTTTAAATAAAGAAGAGAAGAAATCTGTAAATTGTATGATGAAGCACGTGAAAAACTGATTTATCAACATTAAGTTTTGGTGATGTTTGTTTAACGGCATATCAACTCCTTTTGGGTCATTTAATGTCAAAATTAAATTTTCTTGGGACCTTTGGAGTAATAAAAATGATATATGTTATTCTGCTTTCACAATTGAATATATGGTAAATGATACTCATCTTTTTTGCATATACAAGTTTAGGAGAACGTAATTACTAGAGGCGGTTATGTGTTTCTTGTTTTGTTGAAGCGATATTTTGCAATATAATTTAAGAAATTGTAGGATATTATATGGATTAATGACATGAAAGTTCTTTCATGTTGGTTATCTGCTTGATTTTGTTTAGCGGCATTATTAACATCTGTGTGTTATTTAATGCCAAACTCTAGATATACTGAACGCAGTTAATGCCTTTAACTACAGATAAAAATGTATTGCTGGCCATTCTATAAATACGTATCGCTGGTAACTTTACTATAAATATGTTTTTATATTTTCAGAGTATTTTGTTGGGGTGGTTCCCTATTTGCCCATAGCTGGGACCCTAACATGTGCTACCACTACGGATCAGGGTGGGTCTGGGAACAAGAGCAATTAGGAGGTGGTTCCACGCTCCTCAAAACCTCCAGTCTCTCGATCAGACGTCTTGTTGACGGATGTAGTTTCTCGTCAGGATTGGGTGAACATGGATTATTCATGGAAATGGTCAACCAAAACTTAAAAGAAAACGGGAGGGGGATAAAATAAAGTTTTTGGCGAATTTTGAAAACAGAAAAATTATGGGTCTCTTGAATGTTGTTTATGGTGTTAAAATGAATGCGGGTAAGCTTTCGGACTAGTAAGTTAGTTGAATGGTAAACGTCACAACAAATAGATTTGAGCTGAAAACTAAATTCTTGTTTGTTGTGAAGTAAATAAGACACCCTTGGTAACATAAGTGAACTAGGCAAGACGCCTTAATTAAAGAATTCAAAGTGAGTCAAGTTAGCCAGTTCTCTCCCAGGCCCACGGCTGACTTGTCGAACTGTCTTCGAGTAGAGAGGAACCCGGACAAAGCTATGCTGAAGGGCAGAGTCTCGTTTAGGAGGTAGACAAACCCGACCCTGTGTATGCAGGGTCTATGGGGAATTTTTGCCCAAGCCTACGGGCTCGAAAACGACCCCCCAACAAAATACTCGACCTTGTGCCACATCCTGCCTTGTGGGGAAGTTGGTAAATACCAGTCCGCCAGAATCAGGCAGTCTGCTATCTGTCTATTATCAAGTTCTGTCTTCGGGCAGAATACAACTCAGTTGTGGCTCTGTCTACGGACGGAGACTGAGAAAAATAGACAATGCAAAGTGTCAGATTCCGTAGTTGCGGGGGCTGGGTAAATTTTGATCTTTGGCCCGGGTGTACGCTTTCGGCTTCCCCCATAAAGTCGACCTTGTGTCGCATCTCGTCTCAGTGCGGAGAATGACTTCAACGGACTGGTATTTACCCAGTCGGGTAAGAATTCTAATGACGTCTCACGGCGAGTGCATAGGCGAGACGTAATATAACCGCAAGGAGTGAGTTATAACATTCTTTCACATGCCGCAAAGCTTTTCGAAGATAGTAAATTAATGGAATGGCCCATAGCCTCTCCAAATATTAATTCAATAAAAAATCCTGCGTTAATGAGACAGTTATTTGAAGTAACACAAAATATGCGTCTTTATATCTCTAAGTCCATATACGAAGATTAATTCCTCTTATTTGAGTAAGTTTATTTCAACCGAGACGGATGTTGACGAAATGGCAGTAGAAGGCCAACCTCATCAATAGCCCGTAATTTATTATTTAGAAAAAAAAAAAGAAAAAAAAAAGGAAAAAAAAAAAAAGACATTTATATGCGAGCGTAGATTCAAGATATATCTGCTTACAGCTATATCACATTGAAACATCTGTTCTCGTATGATCGCCGAAGTTAAGCAACATTGAGCTTGGTTAGCGCCTAGATTGGCAATAGGTTTTGCAAGCTTGGATTTGTGAGTAGTTTAATTGGAAATCGAATAGCCGAGTTCCAATTCTAGTCGGGTTCGTTATATTCACCCACGTGCAAATACCCTTGAGTAAGGGTATAAATCCACATATCCCTCCAGATATGGGTTAATTAGTAGGACTTTTATCATCATTATCCCCCCAAATTCTTACAATTTAAAAATGTTCTGGCTTTAAATAACCTGCAAAAGGTTAAACTGTAATAAAAAAAAAGAAAAACTTCTGTGTTGCAAGTCATCGGACAGTGGGGGAAAAAAATTCAACGTAGGAAAGACTAATGAATGTTAAAGAATGTCAAAGATCCTGTATTTATCAACATGTAAAATAATAACATTAAAGTTCATAGGATAGTATATTCATCTTTTTCTACCCTATATTTTTGTATTTAAGAAAATTTGTAGTGTACTTTGCATAATTAAATGACACCTGCCAAAACAGGTTATTTATATTTTAAAGGCAGAAAATATTCTTAGATTGCAAGAAACTTTGGGGGAGATAATGATTTACTGATACAAGTCCTACTAATTAACCCATAACTGGGGGGGATGAGGTGGATTCATATCTTTCCCAATGTTATTTGCGCGTAAGTGAATATAACGAACCCAACTGTAATTGGAACTCGTCTCACTGATATCCAATTCCGAGCCGCACAGCCATGTGAACACCTGTTATTCTCAAGTGGTCAGCCATCTAGGTACTGACCAGGCTCGACGTTGCTTAACTTCGGTCATCGTACGAGAACCGGTGTTTCAACGTGATGTGGTCGCAAGACAATATTTTAATCAGGATAAATATTGCGATTTGAAACTCACTTGATATATTTGCTCATATAAATATACAGAAAAAAATTATTAATACCAATTTTATTATAAAAATATTGAAGGGCATAAAATATGAAAGTGTATATAATTAGTATTTCTACAAATAGATGCATATATTAACTTTATACGTTTTTGATTGAATGCCACAAAATGTTTAAGGAGCTTCTTAAACTTTTCGTACGAATGATTTGTTTGTTTTATGGAATATCAACCTCAATGGGTTATTTAATGCCGACAAGATCTTTATTGCTAGTAATATTTTTCTCTTTCAAAAATGTTCTTCTGGTAATAATGTACTGCTGGTAATAATTTTTCTTCAAAAACGTATTGCTGGTAATAAAATTTTTCAAAAAAGCATTTCTAGGAATTAAAACCTATATTTATACTTTCATGGTGTTTTAAACCCTTTTGAGGGGTCCATTATTTGCCCATAGCTGGGACCCTAACAGGGTGGACCTGGGAATACCAGCAATTAAGAGTTGGGTCCACGCTTCTCAAAACTTCCTGATCAGAGGCCTTGCTGTCGGATATAGTTTATCGTCTTACCCAGGACGGACGAGTGATTTAGTCAGCTATTAGTGTATATGAAGTGTACAAACATTTTGATAGTGTTTTTTCTTAAGCGGGTTATTAGTCGAAATCACCGACACATTTTTACTTTGTCTTTAATAGTTAAACATATGGATATTAATAATGGATAAATAGTTGAGAAAGCTCAATCAAAAAGATTTGCCGCAGTTTTGACATGCCCTAACCATAGACTTACGTTCACTCGCACTGAAAAAAGAAATTTTAAAAATTCTTTGCCCTTTAATCAAATAAGCATTAAAGTATGATTGGTGCCTATGTACATTGTAGCTGATACGCACAATATGTCATTACCTGAACTGTCACAAATGGAGAAACGAAAACCAAAAAATGATTACTTCAGTCTCCGTTTCATTGCAGATATTCGTAATGTTTAATCTATTTGTTCACAACATTGACGCCACCATTTTTAAATAGCTACTTGTAGAGCATTTGAATCGACTTTGTAAACTCACCACAGATCCAGTACAAATGAAAACAACCTAAATTCTATCAACAGATCTTCTGAGAAAAAAAAAAAGATTAAGAAAAGTATTAATTTAAGACTGCTTTTCTAGTTTGTTAGACATGAAGGCATATGCTAAACGTGACCACAAAGATCAGCAGAATTATTTATAAGGCTAGGCTCTATGGGACAACTCCGAACCAACAATGAGAACAAGACATAAACTCATAGTCTTCCAAGTTCTTGTCTTTTCAATGGTGTACAGTCAGTGCACTGAAAGACCCAGTAAATCAACACGTGGCACGAACAGTTTATATTATGCTGTGGGAAAATGGGAGCATCTGCTAGCGACACTCACAATAAGAATTTAATTAATTGCCTGGACACCATTTCATATTACGAGTGCTCGTCTTAGTAACAGTAAGATACTTCTTAATGAAGTAAAGTAATTGCCCAAAACATTCATGTAGGTAATTAAAAAAAAAAAAACAAAACAAATAATAATGTACCGGATGGTCCGAAAGTCTTGACACCCTTACGAAAAAATGAGAACATAAGAACAAATAATACAAAGCACATGTACCGATTCAGTTTTATTCCCTTTCATTGACGCTGTCACACAGAAGATCGGTATGAGCACTATTTTCGTGTCAGCCATCTGAAATAAAAAAAAATATGTAGGCGGTGACAAGACTTTCGGACCAGTCTATATCCAGACATCAAACATATATTTTTTATATTTATTTATAATGATTATTGTTCTTAGGATGCCACTTTAAAGATACTCTTCTATGGCGGATGAAAAAAAAAACATCGAAATATTAACTGTTACGATATTGTTGCCTGATTGTGATGGCCCATATTAGGGAATGATAAGAAACTGCTATTTACTGGCAATAAATGACAAAAAAAAAAAAAAAAAAAAAAAAAAAAGGCTGACGACGATAATATTTATTGTACGAATGTACAAATAGGGTAAAAAGGGGAAAAGGATGGTCTTCTTCTGTCTTATTAAACTTAGCCGCAAACAGTGACCCAAACATACAAACAATATTCCTTTCACCAAAGCAACTCATTCTTTCTTACCATTCTTACCTCATACACCATAATGCCTCAGAAACTCTATGAAGTCGTAACTAGTCCCCATATATACAATTCATTGTCTGTCGGGGGAGGGGAATAAAATAACTAAAAATCTAAAAACCACCAATGAGTATTTACAAATGTGTACAAAACTATATACAAGAAACTAAACAAAATTTTGTTAGTAATAACCTCCCCCCCCACAAGCCCTAACTGTGGCAGTAACATCAGTTAACTGGACCTGACGGCGATTTCAAATGGTCACCGTTATTGTTTTTTTATAGGATATTCTGCAGTTCAGACAAAGCAGAACGAAACTCCAACAAACAAAAATACGCCGCAAAACAGGTCGTATTGTACGGCGCGATATCTCTGTTGGTTTGGAAATAGATCAAGGAGCTAGTTAGTTTATAACAAACACAAGATATCAACATTTTACGCAGTCTTGAAACATATATATATATATGTGTGTGTGTGTGTGTGTGTGTGTGTGGACAGAAGGCACCTCCTGCGTATGACAAACAACTGGCAGCAAGGGAGGTTTTGAAAATTGATGTTCCCAACTATGGGCAAACAGTTACCACTCCCCAAATTGGACTCAAAACACTATGAAAGTATTAAAATACATTTTCATAGTAAAAATACCAACAGTTGATTTTTGGATAAAAAAAAATTAATACTTTTTTTAATATGAAATTACTAATGCTCCCAAGAAAATTAAATTTCGGCATTAAATGACTCATAAGGAATTGATATGCGGCTAATCAAACAAAAATCGTCGACAGCAGGCAATATAAGTTTCGTAAACACGCATCTACTGCACCATAAGTGTTAATGAAGATGTAATTGCTTAAAGGTTTCCCAGAATTACTTTTTTTTTTTGAATTACAATAACCATCGTCCAGGTTGAGACAACACGAGAAGTCATGTAGTAACAGCATGTTAAGGTAAATGGTAGGTGGCACCACTGTCCATTGACATCAAAGAAATGTCCAGACCTTTATCAAATGAATATGCTCGGTCAATGGGAACTCCGGCTCGGCTGCTCATTGAAAGCAGACGTGAATTATCGGAGCTCGAACAGGACATAAGGAGTGCCAGATGGATGGGACATTCTATTTCTGAAATTAGGGCGACATTTGACACCATTCGATCTACCGTGCGAGGTATGTACTGGGAATAAATATGATGGAATGCATTACTGGTTTCCATATATGGCCGACTACGGACGAGTTTTTGTGGTGAATGGGCAAATTGTAATGAGTGAATGGGTCGTGAATCGGATTAGCTAGGCATAAGATAGTGTGGACCAGCCTCAACTCCTCCCCTGTTTGGCTTTCACACAATAAATAACTTTATGGCCGACTACGAATCCTTAATGAATACGACCAGAGGCGTTTACCTCGAACTGTCTAGTAACAGACAACACTTACTCAAATCACAACCACATTCAAAGTAGGAGGTACCAGACGAATATCCAAGCCAGCGTCTTTTAACCTTTATGGGATATTGGAGCAGAAGATCCCGTGTTCTTAGCACCATAAAACTTGAAACAGTGTATCAACTGGGCCATGATATCGCCAATTGGGCATAAAGACCGCCAACATTTGGCATGACTCAATGAGAGAAGGTTTTAAGCTGATGTCAGGATTGAGACGTGGTACAGATCCCATTAAGCTATGGAAAGTGATGCTCGCTTCATGCGTGAAACCGACAATCATTATTCAGTGTTGACTTCTGTTCACATTGTTTATATGAACCATAGTTTCATTCCGCCATAGAATCGAGAAGAATATATCGGATAAAAAGGACGAGGTTTCCTTAGTTCAAATGGTCTAAACACTTCCAACACTGGAAGAGAAAGGTGGGGGTGCCACCAAAGTGCTAAGCATTTAAAAAATAAGCGAATAAATTACGCTGTGTGAAAGCTTTGAAGAAAATGCACTTCCTGTTTAGAAATGCTTAGGAGTAGCTTTATATTTACATTTCATGGTTAAAGCCATATCATCATGGTATGAACTTAGCTAACAAAATGTCATGATTAAAGGAAAACTAGCTTCTATACATCGCAAGCCACGAAACTATGAGACCTTCCTTTGATCGTGTTAATCATGACCCTTTAGTGTCCTTATGCTAGGATAAACTAAGTTTATATGCAGACTAATATATTTCTTATCAGGATTGCTTATATTTTAAAATAGACTTAGCGTAATAAATCAACATGGCGTGTACTTAGATGACTGTAAGAGTCACGATATATAGCTAATTTTTAATCAGATTTTACTTACTAATGATTGTCCTTTGGTACAAAGCCATTCTCATATATTCATCAAGGTGGCTTGATGAAACTAAACTAAGTTTAGTATACAGCCATGAATGTTTTTCATCAATTGGTTGTGATATATCACTTTCCATAATGCGTGGTCCATCCTGGCTATGACGATAAACTACATCTGCGTCCTGGGTAAGTCGAGAAACTACGCCCAGCAGCAAGGCCTCTGATCATGAGGTTTTGAGGAGCGTGGAAACACCTCTTAATTGCTGGTGTTCCCAGGTCCACCCTGACCCAGGGTAGTAGAACCAGTTAGAGTTCTAGCTATGGGCAAATAGTTACATCCGAAACTGAGGTAAAAAGCATTATAAAAGTGTAAAAATAGGTTTTAATACCAGAATTACTTTGTAAAAAATTATTACCAGAAATAAAATTTTGAAGAAAAAAAAATTACCAGCAATACATTTGTTTTAAATAATATTACGAGCTATACATTTTTGAGGAAAATATTACCAGAAATAGATTTTTGACAAAACAAAATATTACCAGGAAAAAAGTTGTCGGCTTTAAATAACCCATTGAGGTTGATATACCGTAAAACACAACAAATCAAACCAAACCATAATGCGTGGTAATTCAGTGACACTCATGCCAAGGGATCGGCCAGAGATTGAGTAAAACATGGTTTTGTTCAAAAACAGTTTAATAGACTTCAAACTTTCAGTACTTTTGGTATGTTTTTCTTTTGGAAAACTAGGTAACCTAAGAATTTGACAAGCTAAGTAAAGCTTAGTAAATAAATAAAACCATGTTCTTTTCGCAGATAGCTTTTTGTTAAATATTCTTGTGTCGTGTCAGGAAAGCGAAGGTCCTCCATTAAGGATTTTAGGTTTCGCTAATCAAGGAACTGATCCAAAATATAGGGAAAAAATCTCGTTGGTTTTTAACAAAACTTCAACAAATGGATGACAACCCAAATTAATTATTATTACATATACACAATTATAGTTAAAAAAACATAAATGAGACAAAAATAAATAAAAGCAATATATTACCAACCTATTCTCACAATAGAGATATACCATTATGTTAATACGAGACATTGCATTGGAAGTGAGTAATACCTCCAATTAATCTAACGGAATATCTCATTTGTAATTAGAGGAGACCAATCTGAATAAACAACGTGTAAGGGCACATTATTTTATATTACGAGGTTGTGCAGAAAGGTTCTCAGTCCAACCGACTCTTCAAAATCAGACCAAACATTAGAATTGTTTATAGAATCACTTGCTTGAGCCGTAAGATTTTCAGCACCCCATCGTATAAAATAGACAAGTTGATAATTCACATAATTTGCGTGATTTGAAAGTGTCCACATGTTATACATTTTCTTCATTTATCTGTTTTCATAACAGCGTAGGTCCAAGTTTCGTGAACCGAACTTTAAGTACACTTTAATTATTTTAATATATTTGTAGATTTTGGCAACTGTACACTAATTTCAGCTGTGAGAGTATAATGATATTAGTTGATGAGCAGAAAATATAGATGAAATGATGCACATGTGCATACCATAACGTTTTCCTACGCATGTCGGAAAAAAAAAAAAAAAAAAAAATTACATAATTCACATAGGTAACATAATGAGTATTTCTTGTGTGGCAGGGTTATGCTAAAGACAAAGCGAGACAAAAAAAAACAAAAACAAAAAGAGACAAAAAATATACATATATATATATATATATATATAAAGAGAATATATATATATATATATATATATATATAAAGAGAATATATATATATATATATATATATATAAAGAGAATATATATATATATATATATATATATAAAGAGAATATATATATATATATATATATATATAAAGAGAATATATATATATATATATAAAGAGAATATATATATATATATATATATATATATAAAGAGAATATATATATATATATATATATATAAAGAGAATATATATATATATATATATATATATATAAAGAGAATATATATATATATATATATATAAAGAGAATATATATATATATATATATATATAAAGAGAATATATATATATATATATATATATAAAGAGAATATATATATATATATATATATAAAGAGAATATATATATATATATATATATAAAGAGAATATATATATATATATATAAAGAGAATATATATATATATATATAAAGAGAATATATATATATATATATATATAAAGAGAATATATATATATATATATATAAAGAGAATATATATATATATATATATATAAAGAGAATATATATATATATATATATATAAAGAGAATATATATATATATATATATAAAGAGACAATATATATATATATATATATATATAAAGAGACAATATATATATATATATAGATAAAGAGACAATATATATATATATAAAGAGACAATATATATATATATATAAAGAGACAATATATATATATATATAAAGAGACAATATATATATATATATATATATAAAGAGACAATATATATATATATATAAAGAGACAATATATATATATATATATATAAAGAGACAATATATATATATATATATATAAAGAGACAATATATATATATATATATATAAAGAGACAATATATATATATATATATAAAGAGACAATATATATATATATATATATAAAGAGACAATATATATATATATATATAAAGAGACAATATATATATATATATATATAAAGAGACAATATATATATATATATAAAGAGACAATATATATATATATATATATAAAGAGACAATATATATATATATAAAGAGACAATATATATATATATATATATAAAGAGACAATATATATATATATATATATAAAGAGACAATATATATATATATATATATAAAGAGACAATATATATATATATATATATAAAGAGACAATATATATATATATATATATATATAAAGAGACAATATATATATATATATATATAAAGAGACAATATATATATATATATATATAAAGAGACAATATATATATATATATATATAAAGAGACAATATATATATATATATATATATATAAAGAGACAATATATATATATATATATATAAAGAGACAATATATATATATATATATAAAGAGACAATATATATATATATATAAAGAGACAATATATATATATATATAAAGAGACAATATATATATATATAAAGAGACAATATATATATATAAAGAGACAATATATATATATAAAGAGACAATATATATATATATAAAGAGACAATATATATATATATAAAGAGACAATATATATATATATATAAAGAGACAATATATATATATATATAAAGAGACAATATATATATATATATATATAAAGAGACAATATATATATATATATATATAAAGAGACAATATATATATATATATATATATATATATAAAGAGAATATATATATATATATATATATATATATATATAAAGAGAATATATATATATATATATATATATATAAAGAGAATATATATATATATATATATATAAAGAGACAATATATATATATATATATATAAAGAGACAATATATATATATATATATATATAAAGAGACAATATATATATATATATATATATATAAAGAGACTATATATATATATATAAAGAGACTATATATATATATATATATATATAAAGAGACTATATATATATATATATATATAAAGAGACTATATATATATATATAAAGAGACTATATATATATATATAAAGAGACTATATATATATATATATATATATATATAAAGAGACAATATATATATATATATATATATAAAGAGACAATATATATATATATATATATATATAAAGAGACAATATATATATATATATATATATATAAAGAGACAATATATATATATATATATATAAAGAGACAATATATATATATATATATATATATAAAGAGACAATATATATATATATAAAGAGACAATATATATATATATAAAGAGACAATATATATATATATATATATATATAAAGAGACATATATATATATATATAAAGAGACAAAAAAAAAGAATACCAACAGAAAAAAAAAAAAAAAAAGAAAAAAACTGAGTTGCAGTGAGCTGCCCACATGGCGAGGATTAGGACAGTCTAACTTAGAAAACTAATCAGGGAACTGAAAAGCTCTCATTAGATACAAGGATTCATTTAACATGATGCTCATCTAGCATTGTGTGTCGGTGGGTGGAGTAGAGGAGAATAAGCTAATTTTATGGATTTCAGAGAAGTAAAAACAAAAAATAAATCTAATTGGTAGGCGGACCGCATGTTGTTGAAGGTATGTTGCGTTTCTCAAATACACTATAGAGATATGTGATACCCTGAAGTTCAGAAGAGTTGTCAACGTGCGAAATCCTCGTCAGAAGAAAGAAAAACAAATGATATAGAGTCGGCTGACGGTCGCAATTTGGTCTCAAGTTACCATTTTCAGTTCACAAAAAAGAGGAAAGATGTAGGGGAGTTAAGTGCCGCTTCATACGACCGTGAATTAACGAATTACAAATTAGCGATATGGCGACGCATTACTGGTAAAAGGGATTTCTTCTTCCGAAATGTTTCAGCGTGAATTTTCACCTCGAAGTGAAAAAGCCGACCTAAAACTGCTAGAAATGAAAAGTTATAGGTATAGATAAAATCACTTTAAAGAAATAGATATATTAAGAGATTGAAAAATAACATGCGAAAGTAAAAATATACTGGAGTGAATGCTAAACACTATAAATACAAATAAAGAGAACATTATTTACATTATTCGGACTATTGTCCTCATCTTTGTCGCCATATTTATTACAACGTTTCGGCCGCTGTACGCTCCGGCCTTCTTCACGTGGTTGGAATGTCGAACTGAATTCTTCATTTCACTCACTGGGATAGACAGTTCTAGTTCCACGTGCCATGTTTAATGGATGTCAGTTATCTCCTGTTATCCTCTGAAAGTTTTCCACTGCCTTAACCGGGTATTGAACTCACACTCTTTGGGTCCTGTCACTGGATCTAACCAACGCCTTTATACACTGTGCCATGTGTTCTTGAGGGCATCTGTGTATGAATTTCTGGGTATTATATACCTATTGTCTTCAGCAACCATTTTTTTACCAGTGCTCATATTGCAATTTTTGCTGTTATCATTGCATGTTTTTACCAGAGTTCATATTGCAAATTTTGTTGTTATTATCGCTTTTCTCTGGCACTCCTTATTACTGGTTCCCATATTGTATTCATTTCTATGCTTTGTCGGCTCAGGAGTACAATCGTTGGATAAAACAAACTACAAGCTCATATCTCCCAGACGCTCGAGTAGTTCTTCAACAGAATTACTAATGATGAAGACCAGAGAAGGATCCAAAATGACCTGGATAAATCCTTCACCAAGGTACCCACGGAGCAGGCACTCTCAGTAGTCAGAGACAGATTGGCCTCTGACTCATCCCTAGAAGAACGGACCAGTATTCCAATAGATAATCTGATGGAGATGTTGACTTTCTGTATACAAACAACACACTTCGGAATGTGATCACACACATATCGACAGGATGAGGGCTTAGCAATGGGCTCGCCATTATCACCAACCATGGCGAATATATACATGGAATACTTTGAGGAAATGGCATTAGAATCTATATCTCTAAAGCTAACTATATGGTTAAGGTACGTAAATGACACCTTCATACTCTGGCCACACCAGGAAGATGTCCAGGTTCTACTGGACCATGTGAACTCAATAAGACCTTCGATACAGTTCACAATGGAGAAAGAGAGTAACAACATACTCCCATTCCTGGATGTCCTAATATCTCTAACAGAGCATGGGTTCAAGACATTCGTATACCGACATTCACCAGACAATACCTCAATTTCAACTCCCACCATCCATACAGTGTAAAGAAAGGGATCGTCCGCTGCCTACAACACCGAGCAAAAGTCATAAGTAGCGACCCAGAGACATTATGCCTCGTAATTTTCCGTAACCTATGTAATTTCCCTTGTCTACGTATAGTTCGAAGTACGTTCGGAACGAACATCTCGTATTTTGTCATCCATTCTCCCGCTATGATATTGTCTATATATATATATATATATATATATATATATATATATATAGAGAGAGAGAGAGAGAGAGAGAGAGAGAGAGCAAAAAAAAACAGAGAGAACGAACTTGTTACTCTTTCTACTGGCTGCTAAATTGCTCTCCTGAAGCGTAGATTAGTTTTGCACGTTAGGTACTCGACTTGGAATTATATTCAAGGCAAAAGAGGACACCTTTATGCTCACGCGTTTCGTTACTTGTGTAACGTTAGTAAAACAAGTGTGGAAAATTTGTTTAATTTGGAAAAATACCGTTAAACTTTCAATTTTTTAAATTCATGAACGCTTTAAGATATTAAAAAAAAATTACTTTGCTAGGAAATGTAAACTATAGAAGACGCTAAGTGACGTAATTTTTCAGCCTATTAAACGAAAGTGTGTTAATGTTATTCATTTTTATTTAATTATTATGCGATTATTTTTATTTATTCATTTTTTTAAAAAAAGCAAAATAAAATAATTACATATATGTAATTCACTTTTGTTTAATAGGCTGAAAAATTAGTCATCTATATCTTGCCTTTCCTTACACAATAAGTTTAGAATATTTTAGAGCGTTCTCCAATCCAAAATTTGAAAACTTAATATTTTTTTCCACGTTACTTCTGTGTATAAATACACATTATCAAATAAATTTTCCACACATGCCTTAGTAAAGTTCATTATATATTAGAAATGTATTTATAAACAGAAGGGAAAATATCGTTAAAAATCCTTCTGTTGATAAATATATGCTGCAGAATAAATTGCTTACATTTTCCTTCATAAATTCCATCAGAGGATGAAAGGTGTTGGTAAAGAAGAGTTTTCCCTTTGTCTCTATTCTTGGTCTTTTTATATATATATATATATATATATATATATATATCTATATATATATATATCTATATATATATATATATAGATATCTAACTATATATATATATATATATATATAGATA